>VCJN01001730.1:0-449475 GCA_006384855.1 Tetraselmis striata | reverse complement strand
GCCCTGCGCGCTCGCCTGCCCGCGCGTCACCGCGCTGCGGTTGCCCTTCCCCACCTGCTCCCACTCCTCCTCGTCGCCGCCCCCGCCGGGGCTGCGCCCTGCACAGCACCATGGCCAAGCCAATCGAGTCGAGCCAAGCCAAGCCGTGTCAGCCGGCAGCAAACATCCGTATCAAAGACAGCCAAAAACATGTTCAAAAGGATAAAGCGGTGGGAGAAATAGCCCAACTCGATCGATTTGATGTGTTATCATCCAGCAAGCGTCGATTCTTCGGCGGTGAGCTTTATTGCCGTACGGGTACCCGTATAGTGCAGCGGATCGGGCCTATAGGTGCATGACTAAAGCGCTTATCTACTGGCATGTACTACTAAGTAATATAGTCCACGCACCCGCCCGCCCGCCCGCCCACGGTCCTTGATTACACAACCGTCCGATTACGCTCTCACGGTTGGGAGGCTATGAGTACTGGTACTCGCTACTCGCTGCTGGTGATGGAAAAAAAACTCTGGTACTTCAAAGCGCTGGCAATGCAAACGCTCGCTGCTGGTACTTCAAAGCGCTGGCAATGCAAACGCTCGCTGCTGGTACTTCAAAGCGCTGGCAATGCTATTCATGGAACTGTAGGCCAGTGATATAGAACCCGTTCTTTAAAAAAAAAATGAAAAATCGACGCATCGCTGATTCAACTGTCAAGTTACTTCATATTCATTGAGTTCCTTTTTATATGACATATTACATATAGCAAGGGCAACAGATTGCGGGGGGGGGGGGGGGGGGGCACCCAGCAGCGCGGTCGTGTCGTCTGCGTGTCGCCGCCGCAGGAGAAGCAGCTCCTGGTGCGCCGCGTCCAGCAGGAAGGTGAGGAACTCCTGCAGGGTGGGCACAACGCGAGGGGGGGGGGGGGGGGGGGAGGAGTCAGCTAGGGAGCTGACGCCAGCTGCAGCGCCTCCGGTCTCCACCCAACACACCAGCCATCCGCCGGCGGGAGGATGAGGAATATGCCACCAAGAACAGAATGCTGGGAATTCCATTGAGCTACCGGGGATCAGAGAGTATACACTATATGGCCTCGGCCTGTCGGAACTAGCATTTCATAATTCTCCCTCGCACCACAGCAATGCCGCTCTGCTGGCCTGCAAAACCCCGTGCGGCCACGCCTAGCGCAGACGGTGGATGTGGTAGTTTTCCATGCACTATCACGCAGGTACAGTGCTCAGCCCGTCGCCCCTCCCCGGCCAGCTCACCTGCGCGTCATGCTGGTCCGGCTCCTCCCCGTGCCGGCCGCCCCCGCGAGGCTGTGGCGCGCCGGGCGGGCAGAACGCCGCGACGACAGCCTCCATGAGCGGCCCCGGGTTGAGCGCTCCGCCGTGGCGCGGCAGCGGCGGCGCGTCGTGCGGCAGCGGCGGCCCCAGCTCGCGCGCCAGGCGGCCCAGCGCCGCCAGCGTGGGCGTGGCCGTGCCTGGGCCCCCCAGGCCCGGCAGCGCGGCGCCCAGGCCCGCCATGAGCGCGCCGAAGGGCGGGCAGGCCATCAGCGCCTGCAGCGCGGTGTTCATGAAGCAGGTGTTGCCGTTGTTCACCAGCCCGCGTGGCGAGAATGAGATGCCACCGCCGCTGCTGCTGCTGCTGCCGCTGCCAGGGAGGACCGGGCAGGGAGCGCCCCCGCCGCCCACCAGCCACGCCAGTGCGGCGCCCTCCTCGTCGCTCAGCCCATCAAGCGGCGGCCGCGGCGCAGCAGGGATGGTGACGGCGGGGCTGCAGCCCCTGGGCGCCCCCGGACTACCCGCCCCAGCCTCGCTGTCCGTGCCACCCTCGCCGGCATCTGGAGGCGCCTCTGCCGGCAGCGACGAGGGCGGCGCGGCGGCTATGGCCTCCGCGGGGGCCGCTGGCTCTGAGCCGGCTGCTGTGACGGTTGTAGCCATTGCGGCCGCTGGCTGAGAGGTGGAAGTGGGGGTAGACGCAGAGGCGGATGCAGGGACCGAGGCGGCTGCAGGCGCGCCACTGACCCCCTGCGCCGACGCCCGCATGCGCTCCGCCTGAGAGGAAGGGGGGGGGGGGGGGGGGGGGATGGTGTGTGTGTGTGTGTGTGTGTGTGTGTTGGGGGGGGGGCGGGGGGGGGGGGGCAAGGAGGTAAGGCTGACAAGGCGCTGATGAAGGCAAAAAAAAGCCCCTACCGGCCTCCGCACGAACGCCCCTAACCAATCATCCCCACATCCATCCAGCCCCGGGAGGCCACGCACCCATGAGAGCGGCTTAGCGGGCGCAGCGGGAACCGGCGCCTGAGTTGGCAGGGTGGGGCTCGGGCTCGCGCTCAGTGCTCCGGCGGCGGGCTTCTGCGGGCTGCTGGCGGGGGCGCCGCCGCGTCCTCAAGGCCCTGCAACGGTCCGGGGAGAGGAAGCCTCAAGAATAGCGGCTGGTGGCGGGGGGGGGGGGGGGGGGGGGGGGGAGGGGGGGGGGGGGGGGGCAGTATCGGGTTATGTCGGGAATGTTGTATCGACAGCACACCAGCTTCGCCAGCTCCTCAGCCGAGAAGCCCTGCCCGAAGAGGAGTGCCATTGAGGCCGGCCGGCTTCCGCTCGTCTGTGCGCCCACTCGCGAAGCGATTCGCGGACGTATGACAGTGTCTGCAGGTGCGTCGGTCGTTCTCTGGCGGCTCCTTGAAGACGTGCCTACTGGGCCCGTCGAGAGCTGCTCGCTGCAAAAACTTGCTGCGCTGGCGGCTGCTGGCGGATGCGGCGCGTGAGGCGGGACGTCCCGCCTACTGAGCTATTCAGTGCTGTATCCGCAGGGTACCCTACGGGTAAAGCACCACCTAGGCAGCGCATAGCTATATACGTGGAACGCTTTATCATCGACGGAATCAAGGAGGGCTACATAATGCAGCGAACTAGCGACATCACCGGGGAAGGCGGCCGCGGCGGCGGCGGCGGCGGCGGGGGCGATCCTAAAAGCCCGGGGGCCCGCAACCCGCAAAAGACGGGATATTTTCCAGCAGTACCAGTGTAATTCCAGCAGTACCAGTGTAAAACCAGAAGGATTACAGCCCTAATCCGCTCGGTTGAGCGGTTGTCTCGCACGCGAAAGGTACCGGGTTAGATTCCTGGCCGATATATTTCGGCAATATCGTCCCGGCGTGTCCTGGGTTTCCGCGATTGATGCATTAGCCCTTAGGGGTTCGAATTAGGCAATGGCCTGCGGGCTATGCCGGACCTACGACTGCAGTTGGCGCAATAGGTCAAGTGCTGGGGCGGCTTCGGCCGATGTCCCGGGGCTTGTACCAGTAGTGTATATGTTAGGACGGACCCATATGAAAACGTGACACATGTGCACATGCGTCGCCACATGTGCACATGTGTCATCGGGGGACACATCTGCACATGTGTCATGTTGCTTTTGACACATGTGCACACGTGTTGCCTCGTGACACATCTATCTGCATATGTGTCAAAAACAGTAATTTAACCTATTTTGCGCCGTGGAATTCATTTTGCACCGTAGGGTTTGTTTATACCCTAGTTCCCGGGTCTACTATCAGTACTTAAGACTCACTGGTGATGTAGCTTGGGTTTGTAGACCTTGGGTGCAGTGCAGCATTCATCAGCGTGCAGGCCAGCCGCGACGCATATCCAATGTTGGTTTTGGAGCATTTTGTCCAAAATGGGACAAGATGAGGCAATGAAATCAATATTTATTATGATGATTACATCCATCGGCTAGCCACAAGACGTTGCTGATAGTTTATTCGTTGAGCATCCCCAACTCAAGCAAGTCCTTCTTCGTGGCTGCGTTAAACTTGACGACTCCGCCGGGTTTGCGTTGCGCTGGGGTGGTTGACATGACGTGGACGCAGTTGTTTCGTGGCTGGCTGATTTGCCACCCAGTTTGCGCATATGTCTTCACGACTTGGACGCTTTTACCGTACCACTTCTTTCTGACCATGGTGCCGTCCTCGTTGAACACCTCTCGACTTCCCGACGCGTCGTGGATGGCCTTCGCGTACGATAGGGGGACGGCTTCAACAAGCTTCCAAGGAAGCGTCAGGCACTTCTCCCAGCTTGTGTCAACTGGCTTCTTCCCTCCTTTTGTCTGCGCGTACAACCATAGGGGCATGAGGGGTTTGCCCTTTGCATCGGCATGGAAGGGCTCGTATACGGCCACGGTCAACGTGTCTTCGGTAGTCTCGCGCGACTTCACAAGCCCGATGACGAATCTCGACTCCCAATCACCAAGAGTTTCAGGACACTTGTCTTCCTCATGCACCTAACGATGACCAAGACCGCGAGCTATGTTAGTCCCGAGCGAGACGCCACGCCATTTTTGTCCCAGCTGGGACAAAATAACAAGCAAGGTAGAAGAACCAAATTGTTTTGTCCCGTAAAGGACAAAAATGACAAACAATGGGACTCACATCGGAGACGTCGATGACAACGAGGTTCGAGCCCTTTGCATCGCTGGGCGATGTGTTGTCATGAAGCCTCTCCTTGGCGCCGGCGTGAACTCCCCGGAAGGCGCTGTCATCTTGAAGCACTTGAGCACGAACCTCGGCTTCCACGCGAGCGGCTTCGGCATTGTTGAGGTCTGCGTTGGTAGCCATCGTGTGACGTGCCTCAGCAGGCACGGTCTGCCCGTGCTCGCGCAAGAAGTCGTCAACTTCCTCTTTCCGTTGCGGCCAGAACCCGGAGAAAGCTGCCGAAGGAGCAGTTTGCATCTCATCCAAGTCGTCGAGCAGATTCTTCCAGCTCTCGCGCTCGACTGGGGAGAAGTGCCACTGGACCGCCAGGTCCGTGATGTACGACCTGACCTTCTTGAAATCATCCAAGTACCTCTGGACCTTCACCGCGTCGGGCTTCTTTTTGTCGCAGAGAGCGTACAAAAGGGGCCGGCCCGCACGAATCTCGGGCGTCCCAGTTGGCGCGCTCTTCAAGATCTGCACGGGCTCAGAAAGCGGTGTGTTGGACCACAAGGCGGTGCGCAACGAGCCGCCAGACGCGGCGTCGTCGTCACGGGTGAACTCGAATTTGTGCGGCTTACTGATGTCCTGAATGTGGTCTTGGAAATGGGGCCTTAACCACTCAGAGAAGTCGAGGGAGAATGAGAGCTCAGCAATCTCCGGAGTGGGCGAGAATGCCTTCGCCACCAAGTCAAGAAAGGCCTCGATTGTGTAGGCGGAGCTGCGAGATAGCGCAAGACTGATGCGGCTGAAGATCTGGTCAACCCGTTCGTGAGTGTGCCCGACAGGCAAGAAGACCAAATGAATGACGTCGCAGATGCCGATAGACACAAGCCAATTGCAGAGGGCCGCCACGTTCCTATTCTTGTTCTCCCTGACGGTGTTGTCCATCTGGATTCTGATGTACGGAATCTTTCTACCACGGTGTTGAATTTCCTGCATCGCAGACCAGATTTCATCAGTCCAGGGCTACCGGACAACCACGGCGAACCTATCGGGAGGCTAACGAGCTCACCTTCATGATCGTGATCCATATCAGAGTGCACGTCGTGGACGAATCGTGGGGGATGGTGTTGGTGTAGTAGTAGATGTCGTCCGGGCGGTATCCGTCGTACTTCACACAGGTGAGGTGGTACTTGAGGAGCATGTCGGGCTTCACAGTCTTGGGGATGCGAACCCAGTGAGGCAGCAGGGTCTTCGCGGAGTCCATGCTATCAATTTCGAAGAAGAAGAAGTTTCCATGGCCAAGGCGCGACTGGAAGACGGCGTTGTTCAGATCCCTTCGTTCCTGGCGCACTCTCTCGAGGTGTACCTTCTGCTCAGCTCTGACCTGACGCCTCACCAGCTGCTGATGTTGACGGTGCACTTGACGTTCCTCTGGCGTCATGTCCTTTGTGCAAATCTCGCGAGCTTGGTCTCTGAGTGCTTTGCCCGCCGCGCATATGGGACAGTGGCTGAATCGCTTCACCTTCGGCGTGGTGACATCCGGGAAGTCTTCCTTCCAAGTCCGGCGGAAAGTGTCGAAGGATGCGAGCTTCACTTCGCTCTCGGTAGCCAAATCTACAAAGGGGCAGGGGCATGATAGGTCGGTATACAAATAAGGTCTCATACTGCGAGACAGAAAAGTTCGGTCTAAAGTGGGTCGAAATAATTATATCGGTAGTGGGTGAATAATGCTGTAATCAGCATGGCGAAACAATCTGTCATCAGTGTGACGAAACGGTATGTCAGTAGTGGGACAAAACCGTCTCTCAGCAGTGGGACAAGACGTTCTCTCTGCAGGGGGACGATATCGGCTAATTATGTGGGAGAAATACTTTTGTGGTCGGTGGGACGAAACGGTATGCCATGAGCGGTGCGAAACGTTCTGTCATCAGTGGGACGAAATCGGTCCGGCGTCGGTGGGACTAAACGTTCTGGCGATAGCGGGACGAAACGGTTTGTCATCAGCGGGACGAAACGGTATGTCATCAGCGGGACGAAACGGTTTGTCATCAGTGGGACGAAACGGTATGTCATCAGTGGGACAAAACGGTCTGTCATCAGCGGGACAAAACGATTTGTCATCAGCGGGACAAAACGGTTTGTCATCAGCGGGACGAAACGGTTTGTCATCAGCGGGACGAAACGGTTTGTCATCAGTGGGACGAAACGGTTTGTCATCAGTGGGACGAAACGGTTTGTCATCAGCGGGACAAAAACGGTATGTAATTAGCGGGACGAAACGGTCTGTCATCAGTGGGACAAAACGGTCTGTCATCAGCGGGACAAAACGGTTTGTCATCAGCGGGACGAAACGGTTTGTCATCAGCGGGACGAAACGGTATGTCATCAGTGGGACAAAATGGGCCTCACCACGGAGAATGGCGTTGTCGTCCTCGGCCCACGACTTGTAGTAGTAGTAGACGCAAATCTTGGTCATCCAGGGAGGTAGGTGCTTCTTGAAGGTCTCGCTGTTTCCGTCATGAAAAGGCATGATCTCGACGTGACCGAGGTCATCCGAGAAGAAGTGCTCGAGAAACATGCGCACATGCTCCCTCGGTCCGGTCTGTCTGCTCTCGTATTGCTTGCGCTGCCTGATGTACGTGGGTTCGTTATCCACCACCGACCGCTGGATCACGAGACGTATGTGTTTCGAGACCTGATGCAAGGCCTCCCACGCACGCCCACACGTGTAGATGGGGCCGCGATGATCGAAAGATCGCAAGTAGCCACCGTGATCGAACATGTAATCGAACTTGTCGGATGCCGACTCGTAGCCACCCCTGAGAACCTGAGCGAGCCGGTCAAAGGAGCGGTTCTGATTGCCCGAGTATACGGTCAACGCACGGTCCAACACGGCATCAACGAGGGCCTCTCCGCACTGTGTGTATAGCTTGTGCACGCACTTGCGCGAACAGCATGGCGACTGCTCGCTAGCCTCCTTGGCGAGCATGAGGCGGATACAATCGCGAGAGGTGCGCTTGCTGATCAGAGACGAGACCTTGCCATTATCGCTTTCGGCGACCTCATCGGAGCCCTTGCCCCACGTGTACTTCCTTTTCTCAGGCTCCTTACGATCACTCGCACGCGCGTCGCAATCACACGAGTACCCGCTGCGGCACGAACACGTCGGTAATGTAAGTGTAGTGTCCGACTCGCCGGATCCTGGAGAAGAGGCCATGCTTTCGACCGCCGCCATGCAGCGCGGGGCGAGAAGGGGGGGGCGGGGGGTGAAGGACTGTGATCTGTGGTGAGGAAGAGTGACGGCCGATGACCGTTCTCGGACGGGCCGTTGACCGGGGGGCATAATATCCAGCTACGGGTCAAAATAATTGATGACTCAAATACCGTGTTATTTCGTGCTTCTTTCGTATGTCGGAAATAGTTCTATACTAGTAAGTACACCCGAATCCAATCCAAGGAATATATCATCCCATGAAGGAATATTATTGCCACGCCACTGTACTCTCGTACCGTTATGACTCTCGAGTAGGGAATATTTTATCTTCCAGTAATAGTAATATATAGTCGCAGTAGTTAGCCCTGTATATTCGTCGCGGTGCAAAATACATGAACATGATGACGACGACGAGGTACACTATAGTGTGCGCACGCGCGCCGTTTGTCCAGCAGGGGTCAGAGCGGCGGCAGACAGAAACCACGTCATTTCCACCTCTCCCTCACCGCTTCCCACCAAGAAACCCGCTCATCTACCGCGTCAACCTACCTACCGCCAGAATGGCGCCGAAGAAGAACGAGCCTGCCAAGGACAAGGAAGACAAGGACGACGCCACCCCAGGTGAGTTGCGCGCGCGTGCAGTAGCTGCCTGCCTGCTCGACGCGTGATACGGCCAGATCTAGCGAGTTCGGTTAGGGTTCACTGTAGAAGCGGTGTAATCTAGGACCACTCGAGGTGTAGGCAGACGAGTGGCAGCGTACAGTAGCCGCCTGCCTGCTCGACGCGTGATGCGGCCAGATCTAGCGAGTTCGGTTAGGGTTCCCTATAGAAGCGGTGTAATCTAGGACCGCTCGAGGTGTAGGCAGACGAGTGGGAATAGAAACCCAAACGAGACGAGCGGCGTCAGGGTCCTGCAGGGTAGTATTACGTCCCGTCGAGGCAGCTGCGGCAAGCAGTAAGGATGCTAATTGGTGGTGGGAGCGGGTGGGGTTGAATAGCGGCCAGGGGGAACCTCTGCCTGTACTCCGCCGTAAGGAGTGGTTTAATATTAGTGTGAAGCGCAGTACTTCAAGACATAACATTATTAAACCGCAGTACATAATATATTGAAAATAGTTTTGTCATCAGTGGGACGAAACGGTTTGTCATCAGTGGGACGAAACGGTTTGTCATCAGTGGGACGAAACGGTTTGTCATCAGTGGGACGAAACGGTTTGTCATCAGTGGGACGAAACGTTATGTCATCAGTGGGACGAAACGGTTTGTCATCAGTGGGACGAAACGGTTTGTCATCAGCGGGACGAAACGGTCTGTCATCAGCGGGACGAAACGGTTTGTCATCAGTGGGACGAAACGGTTTGTCATCAGTGGGACGAAACGGTTTGTCATCAGTGGGACAAAACGGTCTGTCATCAGTGGGACGAAACGGTTTGTCATCAGTGGGACGAAAGGGTTTGTCATGAGTGGGACGAAACGGTCTGTCATCAGTGGGACGAAACGGTTTGTCATCAGTGGGACGAAACGGTTTGTCAACAGTGTGACGAAACGTTCTGTCATTTGTGGGACGAAACGGTCTGTCATCAGTGGGACGAAACGGTTTGTCATCAGTGGGACGAAACGGTTTGTCATCAGTGGGACGAAACGGTCTGTCATGAGTGGGACGAAACGGTTTGTCATCAGCGGGACGAAAGGGTTGGTCATCAGCGGGACGAAACGTTATGTCATCAGCGGGACGAAACGGTTTGTCATCAGCGGGACGAAACGGTCTGTCATCAGCGGGACGAAACGGTTTGTCATCAGTGGGACGAAACGGTTTGTCATCAGTGGGACGAAACGGTTTGTCATCAGTGGGACAAAACGGTCTGTCATCAGTGGGACGAAACGCTTTGTCATCAGTGGGACGAAAGGGTTTGTCATGAGTGGGACGAAACGGTTTGTCATCAGTGGGACGAAACGGTTTGTCATCAGTGGGACGAAAGGGTTTGTCAACAATGTGACGAAACGTTCTGTCATTTGTGGGACGAAACGGTCTGTCATCAGTGGGACGAAACGGTTTGTCATCAGTGGGACGAAAGGGTTTGTCAACAGTGTGACGAAACGTTCTGTCATTTGTGGGACGAAACGGTTTGTCATCAGTGGGACGAAACGGTTTGTCATCGGTGGGACGAAACGGTCTGTCATCAGCGGGACGAAACGATCTGACAGGGTATGATATTTGTAGGCCGAAGGTCCAAGCGGACATCAAAACCTTCCGAGAAAGCAAAAGAATTCGATGCGCTCGGAGCGATAGTAGGGAGAAAACACAAGGCGTCATCTTCTGTGCCAGAGCAGCCGGCGGCGAAGAAGAAAAGTGCAGCCTCAGCTTCTGCAGCTAGAGCCGGCGCTGAGGCATCAGGTAACCCCTGGAAACCGAGCCTTTTAGGAGGTAGGGTGACGGCTTACGGCACGCATTCGCAAGGAGAAAGATTGGCCGCCTTGCTTTTGAGGGACCGAATCAAGAGCGGTCAGGTCCTCTCAGATGCTCAAATGCAGACAGCGCGAAGGCTAATGGATTACGAAAAGCTCATGCAAGCTTACTATCAATCAGGTCCTTGCCTCTCCAATCACATGATTTTTGTGAGTGCACTGTGTCACATTGACATTGTTTAAAATCATGTGTGTTGACAGGTTCGAAAGGACGTGCACATGAGCCAGTAGCGACTCAAGCTTCAAAGGAATCCAAGGGAAAAGAAAAGGTTTCAGAGACGATTGTGACTCCAGGTAATTGTGACTGAAAGTATCAATCCCTGCCTTCTCACTCCCTTCGATTACTTTCTCGTCGAGGAGTTATCTGACGTTCCAACAGGTCGTAAATTGGCGCAGGCAACAGCGTCGGAAGCAGCTGGTAAATCGGGATCCCCAGGTAAGAAAAATTACGCTTGGCTTTGATGGTGTATGGCGATACCGTTCAATAGTTAATCGTGACGCCCACCGCAGGTGTGTTGAGTACTCTCTACTCATTCTTTACAGGTTCCCCGAATCAAGGCTCTTCTTTGTCTAAAGGCCCGCCTCAAGTACCGGAAACAGAGCCTGAGCCTGAAATAGAGCACACTGAGCTGGAGCCGGAGCCCGAGCCGGAGCCTGAAACAGAGCCCAATGAGCCCGAGCCAGAGCCTCGGCATGAGCCTGAAACTGAGCCCGCTCAGATGGAGCCCGAGCCGGAGCCCGAGCCCACCCGGCTTGACCCGGAGCCAGAGGCCGAGCTCGAGACTCCAGCGCCGACTACCGGGCAAGCGTCCGGTTCTGGAGCCTCTTGTTCTCGAGCCCCTATTGCCGAGGCTCCGAGAAGGGTTCCTGAATTCCTCAGTATGTGCACGGATGAAGAGGTCTTCGGCACAGAGGAAGAACAGAGGCAACGGGCGGCGGAGAAGCGTAAGCAAGCTCTCGACATCACCGGCACTCCCGGACCCGAGAGGAAGACAAAGCTGATGACGGTCGCCTCTTACGACGACTTCTTTGACGAGAGTGACGGGTCCCAAGAAGATGACTCCTACAGCGACTTTACCTCAAGGAGCTGGACTATCCACTGGTTGAAGAACGCAAGTGCTGAGGTCGAGATCTATTTGTACATCGAATTGCACAAGGCGAGCCTGCTGACTGGCAAGGACTTTTTCGATGATCCGAAGGGGCCACTTCTCGCGTGTATCGGAAAGATCAAGGACGTCGAGCTGGACTCGGCCGGAAACTACGAGGTGAGTAAAGCTTATATGATGTCTGAATTCGTGTCAATGTCGTGTTTCAATAAGTATTAATATTCTTGTGCTTGTTACCGCAGATATCTCTTGAACCTTATCGCTTGACAGTGCACAAGGAGTTCAGGATCGATGTCAGCTTTGAGAGGTTGCTACTCCACGCGATCCAACCGCCACTCTCCTTCCAACCGCGGTTCCCGTCTTACTACGCATGGACTTTGGTCGAGCGCAATGTGCTGGCGCAGGCGCTGACAGGTTTCGCGTCGGGTCAGATTGACATCGATGACTTGGCCAACATTGACAAGGATTTTAAGAACGCGCTTCCATACGTCAACACGTTGGCCGTCCCGCCGGTCTTGAATGGCTTCCACAACACTGGTGCCGTCGACTGGATCTCTTACGGCCACCTCAGAGTCGAGATTGCTGATCCAGAGGTGAAGACATCTCACGGTGGCGACATCAACATGTTATACGCCGACAGAGTCAACCTCGTGGTCAACAAGGATACGGGGCTGCCTTACATTTTCAGCTTCATATCCGATAAGTTCGTCGCTCCGCCGCCGGAATTTGAATTCCGTTCCCCAAAGCTGCAAGACTCCAATATGGTGGCGCAAAGCTACAAGGTAAAAGCCTATCGCGACCTGTTGTACCTATCCGGATCAGATATGTGTAGTTACATATAAATCAATACACAATGCAACTTACTGACATCCATTTCTTGCATTTGTTATTCAGAGAAATCCTTCCCTGTCCGCCGAGAATTTCTCGGTGTCCTTTCCAGTAGTCCCTAAACAAGATTTTTTCTCCGATGAGTACGAGCCCCTCGCTCAGACCATGGCCAACTTCAAGGAGCTAGTCGCAGCACACGAAGGCGGGGAGAACCCGAGGTTGGCGGATTCAAATTCCTACAAGCCAGAGATCGACGTCATCGTCGAGTTTCTTCGCGCCCACGGCGCGCGTCAAGCCAACATCGACGGCAGCCACAGACGGGAGGCGAAGCGCATGGTGAAAGAAAACTACCCGGAAATCTACAACGCCAACAAAGGCATCCACCTCACGTCGGCTAAGATGTACATCGGCCTCTCGCCGGAAGTCTGCCGCTACATGTCTATGAAGCTCAACGAGGCGGGTCACACCGTCGTGGGAGACACGTCGATGCACAAACTCCTGGTGAGTGACCCATTCTCCCAAATTACTATTTAGCTAACCGTGGCAGCAAATAGGCGTAAAGTGTGACAAAAGTCGTTCTGTCGTTAGCGGGTTAAAAATATGTGACAGTGGGACGAAACGTTCTGTCATCAGCGGGACGAAACGGTCTGTCATCAGTGGGACGAAACGGTCTGTCATCAGTGGGACGAAACGGTCTGTCATCAGTGGGACGAAACGGTTTGTCATCAGCGGGACGAAAGGGTTGGTCATCAGCGGGACGAAACGTTCTGTCATCAGTGGGACGAAACGGTTTGTCATCAACGGGACGAAACGGTCTGTCATCAGCGGGACGAAACGGTTGGTCATCAGCGGGACGAAACGTTCTGTCATCAGTGGGACGAAACGGTTTGTTATCAGTGGGACGAAACGGTGTGTCATCAGTGGGACGAAACGGTTTGTCATCAGCGGGACGAAACGGTCTGTCATCAGCGGGACGAAACGTTCTGTCATCAGTGGGACGAAACGGTCTGTCATCAGTGGGACGAACCGTTCTGTCATCAGTGGGACGAAACGGTCTGTCATCAGCGGGACGAAATGTTCTGTCATCAGCGGGACGAAACGGTTTGTCATCGAGGTACAAGCGTTCGGAATTTTGAAATCGGTGCAATTGTTTCTGCAGAACCTTCGCAGATGTTTCGAGAGCTGGTATGCAGAACAGGATGCAAATCGCCCCGGCTTTAGGGCACTTCCGCAAATCAGGGTAGTGAAGGAGTTCAAGAAGTCTGAAGTTCTTCAAGTTGAACTTGAGAAGATCGGCATCAAAGATGAGAAGAGCAGCGAGTTCTCAAATTTGATTGACCTCTGCTCGCGCCCACAACGGTGAGCTGCGTACATGATGAAAATTTATCGTGTTGTTAATGCTGCTAGATTCTGACAAATGATTTGCGCAGTGTTTTAGAGCCCCTTGAGCAGATTTCTGAAGCCTACCGGCATGTGGACCTCGGGGTTCGAGGATGGGACGAAGCCAGAACCAAACTCCGAGACCTGTCTGTGTACTACGAGCAAGAACTCGATAGAGTCAAGCGTCTCAATTACGGCAGGCAACTCACCCAGAAGGATGTGAGCAAGGTTTACGAAGCAATTCGGAAGCCTATCAATACAATCCTCGATAACAAGAAGTACGGCTTCGGGAAAGACAGAGCTCACTTCCGAGTCGCCCTCATGGAGGTAAGTTGTGACCGACCCCAGTGTCTTAATCACATGGAATACTATCATTCATTCCTTTCTCCGTACTGAAGTTTGTTTTTCGACCCAGGATGTCGGCTTTGGACCCCATGCGCCCTGGCTAGACGAGCCGTCTCTTGCCAAGCAGAGCGACAGCGCGGATCTCCCTGTGGGCCAGATGTACCTGGTGGTTGGACTGCTCATCCAAGGCGAGCACAGTGTGACCCCTTGCCTCTACGAGCTGGTGGATGACATAAAGCATGCCGGCGACAATGGCCCCATGGCTGTTACGCACACCAACGCGGAGTGGCTTGCGATGATTGAGACCTGGAGGTTTCGCGATCTCTTGCGTCGAGCAAGCATCAAGCTCATGAATGCTATTGGCACAGCAAAGGGACACGGACAGGAACTCCAACTGCTGACGCCGGACGAACCGGCCAGGAACTGGGGGAAATATCTCTCGGACCACATCATCGAAATGGATGTGGATGACAAAGTGTCGGATGAGCAAGCGGCCGCTCGCCTTGACGCCATCACCAAGTTCCGAGCCAAGGTTGATGACCTCGGCCCAACAGGCTTCCCTAGAAAGTTCCCGGATTTGTTCAAAGGTGCTCATCCCTCCGGTCCGTTGATGGTCTTGCTGACCCCTCCTGCCAGATGGGGGGACATGAAATCCGCCGATTGTCTCACACCACTACCGGTTCGAGAGCATATCGCGGCCACCAACACCACAATCAGGAGTGAGGCGTATCGCATCAAGAATCAGATGCCGGACTTGGTCATCTCCTTCTTCACAGAGTTTGCTCTTCTGGCATGTGCGCCGGAGCTTATCGCGGTTTCCGCTCCGAATGTTTCTAATGAGCTGTGGATATCGATGAAGGTAACTAAGATCTTGTGCAACCACAAATGCTCTTCTAAATTTTCGTTGTGAGCTATTAACCCGAATCTGTTTTCTAATACACACAGGCCGAGGAACTTCCGGTGATGCCCAAGGGAGAAGGGGTCGACAAGGATGACAAGGTGTGGTTGAACACGGAGCTTTGCAAGACTTGCATTGTGGAGGGGAACTTCAAGGCTCCCGCGACAAAACAATTCGTCGCGGACGCCATGTCGGCAGTTCGTGCCAAAAAGGCAACAGTCTTCATTGCCGACGCGCTTTTCGGAGCTGGTTCGCACACATGGGACTCGAAGGATGCTGCGTGGGGTACGGACGACTTCAACGACGTGTTTGCTTTCGCCAGGCAAGACAACCCCCACAACCCCGGGGCGTACTAGATGACTGTGCTTTCATTTATCTCATTCCCGATTTACCCCCGCGCAGGCAGTTGAATATCCTGACTGGATCTTCTGACGTCCACACTGTTCTCGATGGGTGCCATTTCTTCATTCACCTCTCGGACCAGCAACTTGGATCCGCAATCACAGCCGTTCAAAAACAAGTTGAGGACCTCATCTATCACGTCCTGACTTGGGCCAAGGATTGCGGGATGAAGATGGGCAGCTCTCTGCGTCACGACGCTGAGTACTACCTCTACGTCAGGAAGCCCCCGCCAAGCATCATAGCTGACAACATCCGTTTCGATGATCCCCGAAGGTGAGATTTGATCCGTGGAAAATAGCCGGCTTGTATATTCTACTCGCTAAGCCGGTTGTGCCTTTCCAGATTCTCTACATCCATCATATTGGGTCACTTCAAAGACAGTTCGAAATTGAAGGACGAGAACAGACAGACGGTGAACAAGTACCAAAAGCCTATCGCTCTCTTCGCCAAGCACCTTAAGATGGCGGCAACAGACGGGACAACAATCGTCGACGTCACAGCCGGAACCGGGACAACCGCGGTGCGTGAGGGGTGCAACCCGGGTGAGTGTCTTAATGGATCAGCATAAAAAAACTAACGCCTTGTGCGGTTTGCCACGCCTTTTCCAGGTCGCTGCGGCCTTTTCCGTGTGGTGGGACCATATGGATCATACCTACTCGTTCACACACAGGAACTTGAAGATTATCCTCATTGACAATCAGAAGACGCAAATCGCTGGGATGAAGTCCAGGATGACCTCATGGTTCAAAGAGAAACCATGGGACGAGACTCAAAGACTGCGTCCAAGTGACTTCGAGAAGTGGCCGGGTCTACCCCATCCAATGACCGCACTTGAGGAGCAGTTAGAGCGTGTAGCGGCGGATAAGAGGAGGCAACAGGCGGCAGATCGCCGAGGGGATTATGTGATCGAAGATGATGATATGTAGTACAATTCCGCAAAATTAGCCGCTCATATGTTTTGTCCCGGCTTTTGTCCCGACAGAGTTTCAGCCCCCGATGGCGCAAACTTCTTGTAACCATCCTGTTTCCTTCACTCTTTTGATTTGTCCCTGCTTGGACGGAATTGGTTTCCCCGACTTGGCACAAAATGAACCAACCGGCATTCATATTAGCTTGCAATCCCACTGCTGCCCCCAAACCCTAATTTAGACCTAACCACAATGCACCGCGTGCCTCGGGGCAAAATAGGTTACATTACTGTTCATGTACGACCCGCCCAACCCGGCGTCGGCCTCAACCCGACCCCAGCACGAGCTGCGCATGCTATTACGGGTGGATATGGGGGCAGTACGACTCGGAGGGGGGTAGCCCACTCGTCGCAAGTGGTGTTGCAAAAAAACCGCGCAGTAAAGGTGGCCTCGCAAAGCTTCAACAGCTCCGACAAAAGGTGCCCCACACCGTCACTCGTGCTCACCTTCGCGGCCACGCCCGCGTCCACCACCATGTCCACGCCCACGCCCACGCCCGCGCCATGCAGCCGTTGCCGCTACCCGAGCAGTAGCGGTTGCTTTTCCGCTGCTGGCAACTGTCGCCTCGAAGACCCGACGCTCGTAGTCCCTCATGAGGTCCCCAAAAATCGCAGAACCCGGATGCTCAAAAGCAGGCTGGAAACGCTGGGTTCGCAGCATGTCCAGAACACCTTGCTTGGTCGCCGTGCACACGCTTGACCTCATTAAGCCTCCGTAGGAAGGCCAAACGAAAGCGAAACGCCTTGTCGATGCTTCGGGGTGGTTCCGAGCTCGCGCGAGATAGGAATTGAAGTCCTGGCTGGCAGCGGGGATGTAGGGTAGCAGCTCGTCGAGAGCCACGAAAAGTGCAGCCATGTGGGCGCCGAAACACGACATCCAAAGATACTCCGCCTGGGCCGGCAGACGCCGGTCATCCTGCTTGAGGTACTGGTTCGTTAGGTCGGTGCACATGGGGAAGAGTCAAGGCACTCGGCTGACCGGTCGAACGGCCTCGTAACAAGACTCTGCTCGCTGCAGTAGCTCTGGCACCGCGAGGTAGTCATCCTCGTCACTCACACTGTGAGATTCAGATGTGACATACGGGTGACGAAGCACTACTACTAGCGACTACTAGCGACAGTTACGTGCGAGTACATCCGGCGTTATTGCCGGCGGGCGATAAATCCTTTTTGTAATCATTCTGGTAGTCGTACTAGCCCGGTGAAGTGTTACATGGCACTGACGTATAAGGTACAAGGTTGTCCGTGTAGTACCGGGTAGTACGCGATGTATTTATTAAGCCGGTACCGGGTATCTAGTACGAACCCGGGCGCGATGACGAGTCGTCCTGTGGATAACTACGACTATTAGTACATGGGAGCGCAAATCGCAGCCGTACGTATTTGGTAACACTGGGGAATTTTGTGTACATTATAGCTAGTACTGCTGAACGGGCTTGCCAGCCGTCCGATCAAAGGTCATCAGATGGGCGGTTTGGCTGCCATGTTTTGCCAAAGAGTGCTCACGTTACATAAATATTCGCGAGGGGGAGGGCGGGGGCAGGCAGCGGTTTGCCGAAGAATGTTTGAATTACAATATTCGCGACAGCTGCCGTCGGGGCATGTGGCGGGGGGTGGGGGGGGGGGGGGGGGGGGGAGGCGGGCGGGCGTGGGGACCACGCCACGCCCGCCCGCCTCCCCCCCCCCCCCCCCCCCCCCCCCCCCGCCGGCCGCCGCTCCCGCCGGGGGAGTGAGGGGAGGGGGGTAAGGGGGCGGGGGCTACTGTTTGTTCTTGTTCTTGCGTGCCCGGGGGACCCTCCGCTTCGACGATCTCGCTGCCTCCGCCTCCGCCTCCGTCTGCGCCTCCGACGGACTCCGCCTCCGACTCCGCGACCGTCAGTTTCTTACCTCGGCGCTTCTTCACTGGCCTCTTCCGCTTCTTGTCATCCGTCAGTGTCTTCACCACCCCGGGAGGCTGTGCCGTCGACGACGCCGCCATGAGCTTCCTTGCCTTGGGGTCGGGACGCCCCCTGTGCCCAGACGCCCACAACAAGCCACAATCGTTTCGCCTTTAAGCGGCTGAGGATGCGGCCTCCTCGGCCACCACGAGTTGCGCCGCTGGCACTGTGGAAGCCTTGGCGTTGAGGTGGGCCTTACGGCGCTCCCGGACGAACCTGTGCGCGGCACAAGTTAGCCACGAGTGGGTGCGTGCCAATGTGGAGGGTGGAGTGTTTTGTTGCGCGCCCACCTTGTCACGCGTTTCCTCATGTCTTTCTCGTCCTCCTCGATGCCGGCGGCGCGGACACGCGAGACAACAAGGCTCGCCGCCCACTTTTGCCCGGGGGGCGAGGTCTGCCATGGCGATGTGAGCGGTGAAGGGGGGGGGGGGGGGGGGGGGCGAGGTGGAGAAACTAACACCCAGTCGACGACCGCCTTCCGCAGCAGTCAACGACACATCGGAGGCGAGGAGCAGCGCGCCACTACTATTTATATGCACGTATTGTCAAGAGCTAGTCGGTGCGGCATTGTGTCGTTTTAATTTCGCAATGTTTATTGTTGAAGTAGCACGGCGTAATGAATACGCGGTTTCACCGAGTGAATCCGGGATAATATGTGCGGTAGGGCGCGCGTATATGTGCGCGACGAATGTGCGCGCCCAGCGTTGTGCGGCGGTGTGCGGCGGTGTGCACCGATGTTAACATAGTGTGAATATTATATCGGCTGTAGACGATCGGGTCTGGCAGCACCGCCCGTGCTTGTAAATAAGCGACAATGGATAACGTCATGCTCCGGTTGTACTCCTACACATCCTCCACTTTGGCGGGTGGGGGGGGCGAGGGGGGTCCTGTCCTTATTACTTGCATCGGTGGACGTGCTGGATATGGAGGTCACTGGGCACATCGCGTGGTTTCGGAGCACTTCATTCGCGCCTCGCTCCTCGTCTTGTTTGCGATCGTCGCCCTAATCCAATGCAGGGTGAGTAGCGGGACACTGTGCCCCCCCCCCCCCCCCCCGGTTTATGTAAACAAATATCTAGCCGTGCATGCGCCGCAATCGGTACCCAATGAGCGGGATATGTGACAGTGGTTTCGGAGCAGTGCAAGCATTCCGTGCGTGTGCACAAGCACGTACGACTGGGAATGAGGCGGGGGTTGCGGATGGAGTGCATTGGCCGTGCATAGAATAGCGTGTTCCTGGGGTTTTAGCTGCATCAAACGCCGTATTCCCATCCATCCGGCACGGAATGTCCGGTTTTCACACATTTGTGTGTTAATATAGTGTGAATATTACGCGTCTTTTACGCCGGGTGGATGGGCATCCGGCGTCCGATGCACCCCAAGTATTTACAGCACGCTACTCTACAAACCGCCAATGCACTCCGCAAGCCCCGCCTCCATCCGCGTCGGAACCGGTAGTAAGTGTTGTTGTGTGCGCACATCGTGACAACATTACACGGTGGGAATTGCAATTAGCGGTGGATAATGTGAAGGCGTTTTCGAAATCGACAGAGAATGAGGCGGTGCTGGCGGAGTGCATTGGCGGTGCATAGAATAGCGTGTTGCTGGGGTTTTGGCTGCATCGGACGCCGTATTCCCACCCATCCGGCACGGAATGTCCGGTTTTCACACATTTGCGTGTGAATATATATAGTGTGAATATTACGTACGCGTCTTTTACGCCGGGTGGATGGGCATCCGGCGTCCGATGCACCCCGAATCTCACCAACACGCTACTCTACGCACCCCCAACGCACTCCGCCAGCCCCGCCTCTTTCCGCGCAGGTCCTACGTTCAATTCTATGTATATACGTACGTACATGTACTGCTCCGAAACCAGCCCAAACTTAATGAGTGCACAAGTGTAAATGGGGGGGGGGGGGGGGGTGGCGGCGGGGCATCCACTCACACATACCCCGGCGATGCATGACAGATATTACATGCCGTGGCGGGTCGGCGGGCCGACCCGGCGGGGGGTGGGGGGGGGGGGGGGGTCTATTCAACTACACGTGCGACAGTGTCGTTTCGTGGAGCAGTATACGTGCCCAGCCTCATTTATACCGCCCCCTACCTGCGCTGCATGGTCCATCCCTACGAATTACTTAGCACAAACCGCCAGTATTTAATAGGAACCTAGCACGGCCAGGCTTATATGCCCGCTTTGCCGATCAACTTCTACGCACTTTCCGTCCCTCAACCGCCGGACATGGGGGTTAAGCCGCCAGCCTCGGCAGTTGCTTAGCCAGACTTGGCATCCCGTACCGTGTCCATGGCTTCGCAGCTCTGCCGCCGGCACACGCCGAGTCCGGCGCTTGCTGCCGCGGGGTTGCGCACGCATGCACGCACGGTAATACGCCGCCGACGCCGCCACGCTTACTTCCACCACCTTCGCCAGCCGCAGCTTCGCACGCCGTTCCGCCGACATACGAAACGCACGAATCCCCCCCCCCCCCCCCGTCCCCGCTTCATGTATAATATATTCGAGGCGACTATGCGGGGCGCAACACACGCCGCGGCGTGGGTCGGCGGAGCGGCAGGCGGCGGGAGCCCTAATGGCCGGGCAGTATCCACACCCACACAGGCACCGCCGCTCACCTCCGACGCGGATGAACCGCCTCCCAAAGGAAACATGCCGGGTGGTGGTAAGCCCAGCAGGCGTGGGGTGCCGGCGCCGGTACTGGTGCGACGGAGCTGTCGCGTCAGGAACCGCACCGCATGTGGAGCAATACATGGCGGTGCCGGCCCCACCTATGTCTTAAATTGGGGTTGTCGAGGCGAGCGAGGCTGCGCTCGCGCCATCCGCCCCGCAGCCACCTGCGGGACATGCCGACTTGCTCGTCGCCATGTTGACCAGAGCACTACGAGCAGTGGGGGGAGGCGGCCACATGCACTATCATGTGCGTGTCCTGGCCGGACGCCCGTCATGCGTGGACTGCGGCCAACGGACGGACCGGGAGTGTTGCTGCGACGGCACCCCGGCTTTGTGCGGCCCCAAGTACCCATGCATGGCGACCCATCAGCGGGCAGTCCCCTGCCCGACCACGGCAACGGTGAGGGCGGAGTTCCGCCATGTCAGGGACGCGTTCCACGACGCGACTCGCGCCGCCGTGTGTGAGGCTTCCGAGAAGGCACGCGCGGCTGGTAGGGTGCGCAGGGTGAGGCGGCGGACGGCCCAGGAGATGAAGGAGAGCGAGACATGCCGTCAGTGAGGTCGGGCGCAATGTCATTGGGTGGGGCACACGGACGTGTAACACTTGCACTTTGCGCGTACTGTTGGGTTACATCCAGGCGGTGTCACACTATGCAACCGGAAAGGCTGCGTTGCTACTGCAAACGATGCTACGCCTCACTCGGTAGCAACCGCTGCCCCGCCCATCCCACTCGCCTTGGCGCCGCGCTGCCCCGGCCGCCGCGCCTTGGCGCCGCGCTGCCCCGGCCGCCGCGCCTTGGCGCCGCGCTGCCCCGGCCGCTGCGCCTTGGCGCCGCGCTGCCCCGGCCGCCACGCCTTGGCGCCGCGCTGGGTCTCGAGTCCTCCCCTCCCTGGTGAGCGCGTCCACCTGCGCCTTGCGCTCGGGGCCGTCCTCCTCCGTCACCACATTCTGCAACCCCCACCGCGTGACGAACCACGCAGCTCCTTGCATGCGCTTGTACATGTGCCCAAGCACCGCCAGGGGACGCGAAGCTCCTTCTCGGTCATGATCGCCTTCACCCGGGCCTCCTCAAACAGCGGACCGGCGTTAAGAATGGAAAACGTTTCCATGTGGTGCAAGCAGTCCTCTATGACTCCATGACCCAAGGTGACCAGCCGGACTGCACCGTCACCTTGCCTCACCCTGCAGTCATGGAGGGGAATGCCGTCACGCCCACGCCCGGGGGGGAGGGGGGTACCTTTCGACTTCTTGGACACCGCAAACGAAGGGCGCAACCCGCGTCCAAAATAAAGTTGCTAGGTATTGGGACTAAAGCCTGGCGCCGGTCTTCCTGCTTCATAGCTCGGAATCCAATGTGGCCCTGCACGGTGACAAATTTCCTCCAGAAGTCCCTTCCCAAGCCAAAAAAAAACAGGTGGAACGGCGCGAGGGGGAAGAGGTTGACCATGCTGACATAGCCCAGGACCACATGCACATGGCACACGCCATGGCAGCCAGTGTTCTGCTTGACCTCCGCCAGCCGGGTTGTGTTGAACGCACACCGGGCAAGGTGCGTGATTCACTGGACAAGTCATCGCCTTCATGGACGGTTACCAAGCGAGCATCCCCGTCCGCATCCACAGGGGGGTGCTCCTGGGCAGCCGCCATAGCCTCCACAACCTGCCACGCCGACCGGGCGGGTGCGTGTGATTCCATACAACCGCAGTTGAGTGGTGCCACCAGCACGCAGGCCGGGCCCACTCACCTCTGAACGCAGAAGGTCCACTATGTCACCGTCCTCGAAAACATCGCGCCACTGGGTCGCCCCGCCGTAGTCCTCCAACACCCACTCGGTAATGACGCCGGTTATCACGCCGTAGTGCAATACTCCCCGGAACTTCTTGGCGATGACTTTCATGTAGAAGTCACCGGGATCGCCTTTCCGTATCACGCCCTCATCGGCAGCTTCCACGTCCGCCGGCGGCCACGCAGGCGCGTCGATGTCCATACCGTCTTCGCCAACGGGGTCCTCCCCCACACCCATCACATCGTCCTCCAAGACCGGCGCCGGCGGGCCGTTTCCGACGGCTGCAGCTACTCTTGCTGCCGCCCATGCCGCTGCTGTTGCTGCCGCCCTGCTGCTGCTGCTTGTAATAAGGCGGCCTTGCGGTGCAACTTAGCCGCACGCTTCAACGAGTGGCTACAGTTCGGGTATTTCCGGAAGTGCCGCTCTCGCGCCGTCCTTTCACTACTGCCCGTCACGATGCCGTGGCAGTGCTTGCATGTGTACACGCCATTCTTCGACACACTCGATATCCATCCCTCTCCCGGCATGCCTGCTGCCGCGCGCGCGCGGGGGGGGGGGGGGGGGGGGGGGTTGAGAGTTGGGGTGGATGTAGCCCACCACCGGCAGGGAGCACAAATGCGAGTGCGCGGCTGTCCGCGCTTGGTTCAGCGGTGAGCGGCGGTGACCGCCAGGCGACCCCGTACTTCATGCGCGTGCTGGGGCGTTACACAATCATCAGCAGTTAGGGCGGATGCATTAAAACGCGCACCTACGAACACCACCTACCGCCTACCACCTACCGTACCGCCTACATCCGCCCACACCTCCGCCCGTCATGCCGCACATCGCCGCACACCGCGGGGTCAGCGATGTGCAGCGAGTACGTGCAGCCGCCTGTACTTAGCCCGGGTACTCCGCGTCGGCGCGCGACACGCGAGCCCGCGTGGGCATATCAATTTGATGAAATTATCGAAACGAGAAATTCATATAGTACTTTACAGGTCGCGCGCGATAGTCGTCGCTACTCGGTATGAAATCCACGTCCCTCGTCCGTCCCGTATCGTCCCCGTATGTCGTCGTTCGTCACCAGTAGGGCACACTTGCGTCACATATGAATCTCACAGTGTCACGGATTTTGCTCCGACACGGTCGCTATGGGCTCCTCCGCTGCCTGTCGGTTGTCCCGCGATGAGCTGCCCGGAAGCGGAGCCATGTGCCCCGTCTCCATCAACAACACGGTCACGAGCCGTCAATTGGGCCAACGTTGTCGCAAGCTCACGCAAAAATGTAGACTGGGCCTTCACGTCCACGAGTAGCGATTCGAGCGTCGGCTCAACGACGGGTTCTTCTCCATCTGGCATGGTAACGCACGGACATACGGACGAGAATATCACACTCGGGTGGTGAGCCGGGTGTGGTCTTGAACAACCTGGGGTGACCTTGCTCGCAACAGGTTACGAGACAGTTTTAACGTTTTAACATCGCTGCGTGGAACGAAGCGAAAACTGGAAGATAAAGGTACTGGTATGAATTACAAAAAGGCCATTACAGGCCGTACAGGTATGTGGTACGTGGTACTTTTTTTTTCGCCCCCGGGACAGGACTGGCACCAGTGAAACCCTTGCAGCGTCTCTACGACGGCCGTTTAGGCAGCAATCCAGTTACGGAAAGCCCTGGGTAGGCGACGCTCCGTTATAGTCATCAAGCAAATTGCCGAAGCATTTCGCAAGACTAATTGGAGGCCAGTGACGGAATTTCCAACACTGTTGGATCACCGTCTAAAACACTGCCATCAAAATACCCGGCACTGACCACGAAAGGTCCGCCCTACCCGTTTGGGCGTCGGCCCATTCGAGTAATGCGAGTTGGGGCAAGCCCCAACCCGCGGAGCAAAGCATTTCGGGAGTGCGATACATGTGCAACAAAAAAAGCAATGTGAGGGAGGGCCCGACGCCATAGCTGGAAAAATTTCCCATTCCCAGTAAAATCCAGGGCGCCGTGAAGGGAGGGGGGCACCCCGCCCAAAATAAAGGCAGTTAAGTCCTCAGGCGTTGACGCACTAACCTGACTACTAATAAAATCCTTGTACTCCGGAACTAACAACCCAAAATTATGACGGTGATACCCCCACCGCGGGCACTCCACCAACATATGTTCGATAGTCTCAGATTCACCTCCGCCACATGCAGGGCAGTGTTCAAGGAACCGCTCAGGCATGGCATGAATCCGGGCCAATCGGCGGGCAGTGGGAAATACTCGGGTGCGTAATTGTATCATAATGTGCAACCCGGCCACAACCCCCGCGGGGACACCCGCACCGTACTGTGGCAACGGGTTTGACGCATAGGACGCATGGACATATATTGCCCAGGTGTTATTGCGTGCTAACGATACCGACGATTCGTAACGCGCCCACACCGTTGCCTTTACTAGTTTAGCGGCATCGCGCGCGGCTAGTGACCTCCACTCAAGTGGAAGGTGCGCCCCCTCAGCTAGCCCTACGTTCGCCCTAGCTAGTCGATCTAACCACCGCACAGTCCCCGACGTCCACGTGTTAGGGCGCGCCCGACTTGGCTGATCTACTAAATGGGTTATACATGTATTCAAGTCGGATGCTTTAAGGAACGCCCGAGCCCGTGCCGCAGCGGCCGTAGCCTCTATGGGCGCAATATCCAATTCCCGCATCATCGGTGCAGTGGCCACCCCAGGGGAGTTTTTACCTACCCCAATGAGGCAACGCAAGCACTGATTGAGTACGGTTTGTAATTTATTTGCGCCGCTTGTTCTATCCATGCCCCATACTTCACACCCATAAGTTAAAACCGGCAGTACACAGGTTTTAAAAACCGACACACGCACATTAATAGGAGTTATGTCCCGTCCACGGACTAATACCGAATCGAGCGCCTCAATAGCGCGTTTACCCTTCTTAACCCGGTCGTCTACTATGTGTTGCATACCTAAATCCGACTTAATGACCGTACCCAAGTACCTATATTCATTTACAACCGGTACCCGTTCCCCCCCAAGCTGCCATCGGGCAGCTTGTTCGCGCAACGCGGTCTCGTCGGAATATCGGCCTAATGCCATCACCCCACACTTAAGTACCCCAAACCCCATAAAATGGTCCTCCGCCCACTGCGAGAAGTGGGCGAACATGGCATGCAGGTTATCGAACGAGCCTGTGATACCAACAGCGTCGTCCGCGTAGAACTGACCTGGCACCCTTAGTGGTTGCCTTGCCGCTAATGTGTCAGTGCACCCTGGTACATCACACCCTAGATGTTCTACCCCATCGAATATATCGTTAATAAATATGTTAAATAGGATGGGGGAAGCGGGGCATCCCTGTCGGAGGCCACGCTCTATGGGTATGGGGTCTGATAGTGTTCCCGGGGCCACCCCTGTCTTGACCCGTACGATACTATCCATGTATAAAGTTTTAATGAAGGCAAGCATATGACCCGTAACTCCTATGGCTTGTAGTTTCAGGAATAAAAGCTCATGAGGTACGGTGTCATATGCCTTCCTAAAGTCAATAAAACCCGCGTCGGTGGGTAGACCTGCCGCTTGGCGACGAGCCGCGATATCGAACAAGCTGGCGACTTGCATGGGGCCCTCCTCATTCCGCATAAAACCCGCTTGCCAACGGCGGATTATCCCTTTAGCTTGGCAGACGTCTTGCAAGCGTTGGGAAATGACGGTCATAAGGAGTTTCATAGCGGCACCCATAATCGAAATACCCCTATAATTGTCCATAACGGTCGCGTCGCCTTTCTTGGGCACCGATACTATGGCCGAGCTACGCCACTGCTGGGGGATATAGTTCTTAGTCCATATCCCGTTAATTAAGGCCAGCAATGCCTTGCCAAAATGGCTATTCGGGGCGTATATCGCCAATTTTAAAGCCTCTGCAGTGATCCCATCCTGCCCCTGGGCCTTTTTTAAACGCCTAAGAGCCTTGACTAGTTCCTCCCATGTTATATGCCCATTAATCCCGTTTAGTGCGGGGGCAATGGGTGGGGATGTACCGTGGCGGTGTTCCCACGCCGCACGGTATATCGCAACCCGTTGTGCTAGGGGGTGGGGGTCACGCAGCAGCTCCCGATAGTGCCGCGCCCAGCACGCATTGATTTCGCCCGGCTCGGTATGAAGTACCCCCGATACCGGATCGCGTACTGGTTGGTCGTTCGCGCCCTCGAATGAACCCTGCCCCTTACGGAGAGAGCGCGCCCACTTCCAGAACTCCCGTCTCCCACCACCCTTCTTAAAATCCTGAACCGCTTTTAGCACGGCCCGCTCCCTCTGGCGGCGGCGGTTATTACGTACTAGTGTCCGGACCCTATGCCGTGCAACAACATAATGTGCCGACGCTAGGGCGGCATCCCGAGGGCCCCTAGTCCCCCGGCACGCCATAAAGGCCATGCGCCGACGATTAATCGCACCTAGGATAGACCGTTGGAGTGGCGGCCCTAGGCCACAACGCCTGGGCTTGGTACAGCCCCTACCCCACGCGCCGCCGACCATATTGCCTGAATAAAGTGATCGGCGCCGGTGTCTAGGGATCCCCCCCCTCCCGAGGGCCCGCCGTCTACATGTGGGTCATCTAGAGGGGTGAGCACCGCGAAGGGATTAGCGGTGACAAAATCGTGGAACGGCTTGGGCCATTCAGAGGGAGAGTCACCGTGGGCCGGTTTGGGAATGGACCTTGCAGACAGGCGTTCATGCAGGGGAGGTGGACAGGCATCCTCACGGATGGCGCCCATGGGGAAAGAAGACAGGACAGGGAAGTGATCGGAGGTGTCCCAAGAGTAGTCCACCCATGCCGAGGGCGAGAGAGGGGGGGGAGGGCCTATGGTGGGAGGCCATGCGATGAAGTGGTCGAGAACGCGGCAGCTGCCCCTCCGGCAAGTACCCCGTTCGCGCGCCGATGCATCCCGCGGCCACATGGGCTTACCGCCGGGAAGGCACCGCCAACGCCTGAGTAGAGCCGTCAACTCCCTTTCATCCATGTTCCAATCCCCCCCCCACCACGATCATATCCCTCGGATAACTCGTACGAAGCCGCGCCAACTCTTCGCGCAGGCGGTCCCGATACGGTTCCCCCTGTGAGCCGGTGGGCAAATAGGCCGAGATAAATATAGTGGCCGCGGAGTCACTGCAACCTCCCCCCACCCGGACACAGGTCCAACATGGGTGGGGCGCGCCGACTGCCCGCGCCCGGTACGGCGACCGGACTAACACACAACACCCACGTTCCGATGCAACGCGGTCCCCGAACGAATAGTAGTCAGAGTACCCATTAAAACGCACTCGCATATCGGTCGCCCTAACCGTGGTCTCCTTAACGAGCAGAACATCTACAGATCGCTCGATCAGCAACGCGCCAACATCCTCCACCTTAGAAGACAACCCATTCACATTAAGCGTCGCAACGCACAGGTGGGCGGGCATGGGAGGGAGGGGAAAGGGCAAGGGATGGGAGGGAGGGGGAGGGCGGGCGGCGTGGCGATCCCAGTACGAGCGGTGTTCCCGCAAGTACCACCCCCACCGACATGCAAAACGTTGTAAACGCTCGCGGACATGCGCACCCTGCCCTTGGGTATAATACACATCAAAGCGCACTAGCCCATCCCGCCGCAACACACGATCGATCTTCGGAATGGCCGAGGGCCGGCCATTAAACGCCCGATCGACGCGGCTCCAAAAGGCAGGTAGTGGCGACGGGTCCCCCCAACAACACACACGACGCAGGGACGCCCCAGCGCCCTCAGCCAAGTGCCCAACCGTCCAAGGGCGAACCCCCGTCACTATGACGGCTGCACCCGGTGGCGCGCGGTTGCCCATATCGGGGCCAACCCTACCGGAGCTACGGTTATGTTATACCAGGCGGGAAAACTCGGTAATGCGGTAGGGTCCTGGCAAACATTCCCTAGCGCGAGGTACAAGGGTTACGGATCCCCGAGTCGCCGGCCGGACAGGGCCGACAGCAAGGGGCGGATACCGCTCGGTTAAGGACTAGTTTTTACGCGATGGGGCGCTAAGGCCTGCCGGTTTGACCGCGGGAGGGCGGGCGGGCGGGCTGGGGCAATCTTGCCTGCGAAACGGAGCCGGGTTGCACCCAGAATCCTGTCCCGACCTCGTGGCGTCCTGTCCTGGCCTTTTCTGTCCTCTGACCTGTCGGCGGGGCGGGGGGGGGGGGGGGGGGGGGGGGGGGAGCTCGACGCAGGCAATAAATTAGTCGGTTAGTCCCCTAATCGCGCGACCGATCGCGGGATCCTCGCCGACACACGCAACCGCGACAACCGGTAAAACCCGCAAAGCCGCAAAGCTGCGCGGCTAGTCCCGAAGGAGGGCCGTTGGAGTGCTGATGATCGGCTGGCTGGCTGACTGGTTGGCGCTGGGGGGCTGGCGGCTGGCGGGCTGGCGGGCGATCGGCTCGGCGGAGCGGACGGCGTCGCGAGTACTTAACGGCAGTACTGCGCTTAACACAGGGAAAAAGCGGCTGAGAAGTGAGAAGTGGTACTGCTCACACTACTGTGACTCATACAAAGCGCCAGTAAAAAGCCAGTTACGACCATAAGCAAAACCAATATACCGCCAATCCACCACTATTAATTTAACAGGCAGTAAGGATTACGACCTGTCGCTGCCAACGTGATGGGATCGACACTACAGGTAGTCGCGTTTTAAAAACTGATGGTACCGGTGCTCCTACTTTTTACTACTACTTTTACTAGTAGGTGGATTTGTTACTGCCCTTTATGTAATTCACACCAGTGCTCCTACCCGTAGTCTTTATGTACATGAGCGATATAGCGCCCACGCACTTGACAGGCGAACACGCGGTAGTCGCTACCCGCTAGTGGAAACATATTTCAGCTTTATTTATAATTTTAGCTACTGCATTTCATTTTAAACGTTTCCTATTAGCCTGAAATTAAAGTATTCGTTGCCCGTTATTGTTTTTTCGCCCCCGGGACAGGACTGGCACCAGTGAAACCCTTGCAGCGTCTCTACGACGGCCATTTAGGCAGCAATCCAGTTACGGAAAGCCCTGGGTAGGCGACGCTCCGTTATAGTCATCAAGCAAATTGCCGAAGCATTCTGCAAGACTAATTGGAGGCCAATGACGGAATTTCCAACACTGTTGGATCACTGTCTAAAACACTGCCATCAAAATACCCGGCACTGACCGTTAGTTATCGGGACATCACATATATTTGCAAGTTGCTAATTGCGACAACAACCTGAATGTAATTGTTGTTTAGCGTTTGCTGCATAATGACTATGCCTATCTAACACCGATGTTGCAAGAATAAACAGCACCACAAGCGCGACGCGGTAAGTAGGGTAGGCGTCGTCCATCGCCGCTGCAAAGCCCGCGATGATGGGCCGCGCGGACTTTCAATACATCACATTCGAAATCAAAACAGGGATCTCAGCACCACAGAACGCCAACTGAGCACGGCGTATCAATACATTACGAATATTACATACATAGCAATCTTTGCAGTTAGTACATGGCCGCCTCAAAAACGCGCTAGGTGATGTCGTACTGTCGTACACGCGAAAAATAAGGATCTTTATTGTTCCTCTAGATAAACGAAAGGAATGATATAATGTAATTGCGGGTAACGTATTATTATACATGTACATGCACCCTGGGAATAGAAACAAGAGAGGCGAAAGGACGTTCGTCACCGGCTACGTAAGCCGCAAAATTTTAGCCGCCGTGACCGGTCGCTGTCACTATCACGGCACGCGCCCTTCCGTATTTCGCCCCAGAGGCGCGCAAGAAAACCGCGCGCACCTCGCATGTTACATGTGTGACAATAATGGCATACTCTGTACGGGTACTGTATGATCGTAGCATCATTCATGTACGAGTACCTGCTGTATCGTATGTGTGCGCGCGTGTGTCACGCGCCACAATACGAGTACTGGTGGATGATGAATCATGAGACGAGTCCTACTGGTACCGGTACACTGTTCAGTAGTAGTTACGGGATAATACGCATGTGCGTACCCGTAGCATGCATATATGTATAATGCACCTGCCTCTGTAACATCAGTTGTATACTTGTGTATAAACTGATGTGTCAACTACATGTGCGGAGGTCTCTAAGCGACGACCTCCTGTTCGACACTTCGAGGCACGACTCTCCACGGTGACGCGCTTAGCAGTGCGCGTGCCGCTTGGTGGTGGCTAGCTGTGAGCTAGCCATACGCATAAATAGCGGCGGGTGGTGACAACGTTGTAACCATTGTTTCTCTCTGTGCTGCCTTCTGTGTGTTTACGACAGCCTTGTCTGCTTGACCTGCGTGAGGCACCCGAGACTGTCGCACATGTATTGTTCCGCGGTAGCATGCTTAGCATGCTTTTGTATAATCTTACCTGACCGTGATACAGTGCAACACTCGTACAATTGCATTGATATGCGATCTAGTTGCCGTTGCGTCGATACGACAAGCACACAGTGCAATGAGCTGCAGCAGTAGCGCAAAGTTTTTTGTTGGACTATGTCGTAACACAGACATACAACAGAAGTCCCTAGTTGCAATCCTACCTGGTATACCCTAGTAGCACTGTAGCAGTAAAAATTTAATCCTAATTTAGTTAATAATTCTATTATATATGTAGTCGCTGAACTTCTTGAGTCCCCCACGATGCGCGGCGCGTCGTTGACGCCAGATGGGATTGTAACGCAGCGTCATCTGTCCTATCCCGGGGGCAGGGAAAAACGGAGCGTCGCCTAACCAGGGCTTTCCGTAACTGGATCGCTGGCTGAACGCCCGTCGTAAATAACTAAATACGCTGCAAGTAGGGTTTTAGTGTTGCCAGTCATGTCCCCGGAGCGAAACAAAACATGCCGGATGGAATGCGACCATCACACGGTATCATCTGCTGCTGCTCGTGCTGAATTGCGCGCGCCCGCACGGAAGTCGGACGGGAGAGTGTAATAAATAATAGATAGTCACCAAATAACGCGTTCCAAGTGTCTTCGGGCCGCGGGGCGAATAGTTCGTGTGTCACACGCCGACAGCCTCGTCCATGCTGCGCGCTGAACGTCAGTTGCGACTGATAACCGCTATATCTCGACCGACTGCTCTTTACTATGTCGCACTCCCCCATTCCCTCTTTCATATTGTCTCTATCGAGTCTAAAAGAGTAAAAGACGTTACTTGTCGACCAGCGCACGCTGCAAACCTACAGGCCGGCAACGGCGCCGCCTCTGCCCAGCAGTTCACGTACCGCAGTTCGCATTTGCAGACTTGCGGAGCGTGGCACCATGTCGCTGACAAGGGCGGCTGCGTGTTCTGCAATTCTGCTGGTGCTGCTACTGGGCAGCGTCCGTGCATCGCAGTGGCCTCTTGAGGGATATCAACTCGGCTGTGGGAGGTTGGACTTCGTCGACCTCCAGCTTCCCAGCTCGGACCTCAAAGGAGCAATAGCGTTCGACTCAGACGCCGACCTGCTGTGGGTCTCGACTGGAACAAGCGTCGAGAAGATCCAATACAGTACAGGCGAGAGACTGCAGACGCTGAATCTGCCAACACCGGGTAGGTATTGACGTCGCGTCCATAGATAGCTGAGCGTATTTCTCACACTGCTATCATAGGCCAACTCATCTTGCTGACAATGTCGTCCTTTTGTCTCGCTTTTCTCGTTGTCGGCCCGCTTCATGCCGTTGCGCCGAAGCGTTGAGCGCGTCGCCATTGGACTACTTTGGTGGCCTTTAGTATCATCCGGAGTGCTCAGTTTCTTCCTTCCTATACGCCTGAACAATTTCGGAACGGCTGAACCCTCAGACGGCAACCTCACCAATGCCGACTTCGAGAATATGCACATCGCGCGTTAATCTCGCCAGCGGCCCGCGCCCCGCCTCAATCCATGTCGTAGTGCCGCACCGTTACCCTGGCATCACTGGGTTTTGGTTGGGCCATACAAATAGGAACGCTGGTGCCCGCGCCGTGCAGCGATGCACCTCGCGCGCGGCACCAACTTTTTCGTCACACTGTCCGGTCCTGAGTGACACTTGTTCGGCGATCGACGCTACAGACACTCGATAAACACGCTATGAAACGCCCTTACCGTACGTGGCTTGCTCATTCGCCAAGAGATCTCCCTGTACCGGTGTCGGTACTGCTGCTTAATATACCAGTACAGAAGCGAGCAGAGAGTTTAGAGTTAAATCCTTACTGGTAATAAAGGATTACCTTATCTATTAATTGTCGGATGTTGTTGCAGATAATAACGACGTTTAACTTCATGCGGCAATCCGAGGTACGGTAAACTATGAAATAAAGGCGTAAATCGTAATACGCGCCAACTAACTAATTCGGGGTGCCTGGTACCTCTACCCTACACATCATCGTTCCCTAGTGGTAGGACAGTAGTGTCCGCGATATTTACCTGCTTACACTTTACGCGCCTATAATGTCCGGACGATAGTCGCTATAACATGAACTATCACGTTCGTTCGCCACATATCCCCGAAAGTTGGCGCACGAGGTCCAGTGCTGGGGCGGCTTCGGCCGATGTCCCGGGGCGAACTTTACTTCTACTTTTACATCCGCGAAAGATGCCTTTACAATACTGTACGCGGGTACGAGAATGAATTATTTCGCTGAGCAGATATATAGCGACCGACTAATCGTTATTATACTACTGCACGAAGCAGTAAGCACGACCGATTACATACTACTCATCTGCTGTCATATTCTGTCATCGCCCCCACAAAACATCATATGGTCGCTAAATTGATACTATGTCTATGCTGCTTCGTCGATACATATCGTCTGCTGTGGGCACACGATGCCAGTAGTATATGTATGTCGGGTATCGTCGCGTGTGTGTGTATTATCTGTGTGAGGACAGGTGCTGGCACGAAACTACCCTGTACGTCAGGGACTGCTGATGACTGAGTGTAATCCTTAATACCCGTTCTGCTTCGCCTGAATTTGGTACCGTATCTGTACCCATATGTGTACGTGTACTAGTGTGAATATACACAATCAAATATGGCCAGAAACGAATAATCCACCGCTAATTTAGCAGTATCATCCATTCGCGTCATCGAAACAAAACAGCAATAATAATAATCAGAATGATACATCATCATCATATATATATATAGTTAAGGCGTCATCCCTTGTAGTATGAATACCAAAGAGAATAAGAAGAAATCCGTCTGCCGGTACCCTCTCTGCACCTGATGTACGGCTCGTATCGTTGCTGTATACTACGGCGGCGGGTTTGTAGTCGGATACAGGAGCTACCCTACTGTACAGGATTACGAGTACAAGTACCCGTGCAGGTGCCGCGGGTACTCGTAAAAGTAAAAGTAAAGTTCGCCCCGGGCCGGGACATCGGCCGAAGCCGCCCCAGCACTTGACCTCTTGCGCCAACTGCAGTCGTAGGTCTGGCATAGCCCTCTTGGACCATTACCTCATTCGAACCCGGAAGGACGACTGTATCGTACCGTTGTAAGGGTACTCGTGTATGTGATTTACACAAGTAAACACGAAGCTTTTTTCGATGTACTTCAATAGGACTATCCACGTGATCCGGTAGCCTGGATATCAGCGTTATAATAAGCGCATATCAAGTAAGAATAAACTGCCGCAAAGTACAACATAGCGAATACATGCGAATACATGCAACTTTAAAGCTGCGTGCACACGAAGCGGGCACTCGACTATTGAGGACAGCATGACTGCACGATGGGCTACGGGCGGATTCTTGGCGGTCATTGAGGTCATATCTGTACCTGTCACATGTGCATTTAGCTCAGCGGGTAAAGCAAGACTTATCGTCAGCATATATATGTGCGTGTAAACACACACACACACACACACAAATTAAAACATGTATATATACATATATGTGTATACATATGCATACCATGTATGTATGCATGTATTTACATTTATATTTACATGTATGTAATATGTATGTGTATATATACATTGAAAATTATATATGAACATCAAATGTTATATGAAAATTATTACATGTTATACATGCGGAAATTATAATATATATGAAATTATATGTGTATATACATACATACATGTAGATGTTTGTATCTATAAATATGGAAAAATATGTATATATACACATACACACACATGTGTGTGTGTGTCTGTGTGGCTGGACGCTGCCTGGCCGGCTGCTGGACGTTCCACACTAACACTGCCCGGCCGCATCCCAGTAACTGTAGCCGGAGACTCAGCTCGCAAAGCTGGCAAGGATGCTATCGACACCGCATCGTCAGTCATCAGCCTGGCGGCGCTGGAGGGCGGCCGGGTGGCGATGACCGTTCGCGAGGTGATATCAGCGTCCCCCGACACCAGCTATGAGAAGTCGAGAACCCCTAAATCGCCCCGCACTCCCTCGTGTCCCTCTCGACTGCCCACTACCAAGTCCCGACGCTCTCTTACACATCGAACTTTGCTATGCCGCTCCGCAGGAGGCTGCCATCCTGGTGTTCGGCCCCGACCCCGCCGCCGGCGGTGTGCTGGCGCTTGAAGCCCGCATCCCAAGCCCCATCCGCCTCACCGCGCTGACCTACGACGCGGCGTACGGTGTCTTCTATGCCGTGCCGGCGAGCGACCCCTACAGTGTCGTACAGCTGGACCGTAATGGCGGCCTGCGGCCCCAGTTTGGCGCAGACTCGCAGGCGGGGCTGCTGCTGGAGGATGACCCCATCACGGACATCCACTACGCCTCGAACACCGGCACGCTCTTCGTGCTCTGCTCCTCCTGCAACACCATCTTTGAGGCACGGAGCCGCTCCCTCTGGCTGACTGACTTGCACTCTCCCGCCCTCGACTGCATGCCATGGGCAGAGCTACATAATGCATCGCATTGCGCAGGCAACAAGTGGATGCCCATCCTGATGACGCTCTGCTGGCGGATGTTGTGTCCCTGCATAGGTCACTCTGTCGGGTAGCCTGAGGAGCGCCAACACACGCGACCTGCGTGAGCTGGGGAGCCCGGCCGCCGGCCTCAGCATCGCTCGCACCGGAAGCCCGATGCTGCTGCTGACAGAGAACATGACAGTGCTGAGCCTGTGCCAGGACATCCAGCCCAGCCTGCCGGTGCTGCCGCCAGAGCCGATTTATGCGCCGCCGCCACAGAGCTGGTTTGCGCTGGACACCTACCTCTTCTGCGGCGCCTGGCAGTATGACAATGTGGAGGGAGCGACTCTGGCGGACATGACCATCAACCCCACCACCAGGCAAGCGCCCGCAATCCCGGTCCCTGTGTGGGGGAATTATGGTTTTATTGGTACCTCCCTTCCGCATGGCTCCATCCTCCAACGCCCATGCTCCCGGGTCAACATGCCCTACAGCGGTAGCCTGGCAGCCCCACACCAGGTGGTGCAATGAACTCTGCTAGATAAGCACACAAAGGCTTGTCTACCGTGACACAAGACCGCCCTGCCCTCCTCCGGTGTCACCCACCTGCTCCCACATGCTGCAGAAGTCCTCTGGCCGCTGACCCAGCTGCCTCTCCGTACATGGCGCCCGGCAGGACCGTTTGGGCGCTAGTGGACGGCGGCCTCGTGGAGTACGACCTTCGCGGCGCCGTGCTGCGCTCCTTGTCAATCACAGAGCTGGCGGCGTTTGGCCTGGACGGCGTCACGAGCGTGACCTGGATGGAGCGCAGCAAGCTGCTGCTGGGCCTGGCGGCCGGCAACCGGCTGGCGGTGGTGGACACAATACCCCAGGCGGTGGAGGACAACCTGGTGGCGCTTGTGGGCGCAGTCGAGGCGGCAGCGCAGGGCGGCCCCGGCGGCTTGGACAACGATGGTGAGGGCCTGGAGCCGCCGGGCCCGGAGGCAGAGGCCGAGGCGGTGCAGGCTGTGAATGCCCTGGCGGTGGACTCCCTGGCTACCATTGGGCTGCTGCCGCCCGACTCGCTGGGCGCCATCACATATGACTCTGTCAGCGGCCGCGTGATTGTGGCGTCCACGGCAACGTCGGGCCTGGTCTGGAGCGCACTGGATGGCTCAGGTACGTGAAGCGGCCAGCCCGCCTGTGTGCCTGTAACGGATCTTGCCTTTCAAGGGGCAGCTGAGCTGAGCTGTTGATGCCTCGCTGTGATGGAAGAGAGTGGGCAGGTGCTGACAGCGGCGGAGGCGGAGGCGGCGGGCGTGACGGAGGTCAGCAACCTGGTGTACAACCCTGTGACGGAAGACCTCCTGCTATGGTGCAAGTCATGCGGCCAGCTCCGTGAGGTATGCGGGCCATCCCCTTTGTGTTCTCCAGTTATAAATGACGAGTGTGCAGCAGTGAGCCCTCTTGAAAAATGGCTTCCCTATTCAACAGGAGTAATGGAACTGCTCTCTGTGCCCAACTGTGCCGGTTTGTATTTTTATGTATAGTGTCGCAACATATCAAATAATACCCAGCACAGGAGTTTCTGCTTGCCAGTGTGCTGCTACCAGTAACCTGGGTAGCATTTTGCTGTCCCGTGGACTTCAATTCAGAAGGGGGATCCGCCAATTACTCTTACCATATTCCACCATGATATACATCCACACATGCTCCATGCAACAGCTGTAAGTTAATAGTTACACCTTATATTAAAGAGTAAGTAGCAGTAGCATGCAGTGATTGGAAATGTTCACATGTTGGCAGTGCGACAAATGCTACAGGAATTACTACGGGTGCGGACGCACCGATACGACCCCTTTAGCAGAAGCCACACATCGGGCTTGCATGCAATCTACACGAACATTTTCTATATTTCCGTCTGCATTTGACCTCAGGCAGGTAGGGCAGGTTTTTAGTCGCCGTGTTCATATTACCACGTCGGCACCCGTAGTAGCAAAGATGCTGTCTGTCAACCCCCCTTAGCATGCCCTCTCCCCCCTCCCCCAACTCGGGGCTGTCCCCCAACCCAACGCAACGATAATGACACACATGCCAATGGCTTGCGCATGCAGGTTTCGAGCAAAGCTGGTAGCGTGTCATCGCAGCGGACGTTTGCGCTGCTGCAGGGCGACGCCCCTTCTGACAGGGCCAACAGCTTTGCCATCACGCCTGAGGGCTCCATGCTGCTCCTAGGAGGCAACGCCGGAGAGGTAGAGGGCCCGGCTTGGCAGATGTCCTCATGATGCTACAGAATTGTACTTTTTGCAAATCTGCACATGCGGCACAAAATAGCCTGACGCGCACGGATGGCTGTTGCAGGTGACCTTCTACTGCAGCACCGGCGATGAGGAGGATGACGATGGGATCATCCGCGCTGTGCGTTCCGGGGAGGAATCAGGCGTGGACCCCGCCTACTTCTGGAAGTCGCAGCGCCTGTCGAGTTCGTCGACGCCAGCACCAGCTTCTCCGCCCAGCGGCTCCACCCGCAGCGGCAGCGACCCGACGTACGAGATTACCCCAAACCTCGGCTGTAAGGACCCCACGCTCGGCGACAAGGTGGAGGACGTCGACCTAGAGACCTGTCAGGCGCTATGCAACGCTGCGGGCCCCGACTGCAACTTCATCACGTTCAACACACGCAATGGCAACTGCTTCCTCAAGTCCACCTGCGATGATGCTCGGCCGAACGATGACGACCTTGTGGGGCGCAAGATTGTGGGCACACCCACCACCACCCCGCCGCCAGTCTCCTTCAACCTCTATTTTGGCGTCCTTTGCCAGGATGCCGACTTGACTCTGCCGGTCGCTGGCATTGATCGGGCCGCCTGCGAGACGTGGTGCGCGCAAGAGCCCAGTTGCGGCGCGTACAGCTTCAGGTCGTCGAACGGCAACTCTGTCAGCAGCTGCGTCATCAAGGCATCCTGCGACCTGAAGACGATCTCTGTATCCCACTGGAGTGGCGTCAAGACAACCAGCGGCGGCCAGCCACCCGCCACGTCAGCGCCCACCAATGCGCCCACGCCTGCACCCACCAATGCGCCTACTCCCGCCCCCACGACCGCACCGTCGCCGTCCGACGAGACGGGCTTCCTGCGACTTCCGGGGACCGGCTGCAACGACAACACTTTGTCGCGCACGTCAGGCGTGTCGCTGGCAGCCTGCGAGCAGCTCTGTCTAGACAACGCCGAGTGCCGGGCGTACAGTTACAATACCGACAAGTCCCGGTGCTTTATGAAGCGGTCCTGCGACGTGCGCAGGTCGAAGGCGAACAACGAGAGTGGCATCAAGCTGTTGGGCAGCAATCCAACGCCGTCGACCCCTGCTCCAACGCCGGCGCCCACCAATGCGCCCACGCATGTGCCAACCGCGGTGCCGACGCCTGCTCCCGCTCCTGCCCCCACGACCGCACCGCCGTCCGAGGCAAGCTTTCTTCGACTTCCGGCGACGGGCTGCGACGATGACACCCTTTCAGCTGTGTCAGGCCTGTCGCTGGAAGCCTGCGAGCAGCTTTGCCTGGACAGAGCCGAGTGCCGGGCGTACAGCTACAACACCGACAAGTCCCGGTGCTTCATGAAGCGGTCCTGCGACGTGCGCAGCTCGAAGGCTAATAACGAGAGTGGCATCAAGCTGGTGGGCAGCAGTCTGACGCCCTCACCTACACCGTCGCCGACACCTGCTACTACAGTCTCATCCGAGTCTGAGGAGCCTGACACGTCCGACGAGTCGTCCGAGCCGGACACGTCCGACGAGTCGTCCGAGCCAGACACGTCCTCAGAGCCGGAACCTTCCGAGGAGTCCGACACGTCCACCGAGCCCGACACGTCCGACGAGCCAGACGACTCCGATAACACCGGCGAGCCACCTGTGGTCGATGAGCTCGTCGGCGGCTGGGAATGGCGTGATGACCAGGTGACCTCCCTCCGTCCCCCTCGGCAAATCCTCCAACTCAGCACTTCATCGCCTGAGACTAAATATAATAAGTACTTATTATTCGCGACTGTCCTTCGACACCTATGCATGTAGCGACTACCAGTCAAGAAAAGCATTTCGGATGCGTCCAACGCAACGTTTGACATGAAAGCATACAATCATTCACAAACACAGTCCGACTTGATTCGCAGTTTCGCATAGCAGCACCTATTGACAATGTTAAAATCCGTCAAGTGGCGCATTTGCCTGCATCGACAACGAGTCTCGATGGCGCCAAATTTATTGATTTCTCTGGCATATTGAGCACGGGATCGTCGGCCAGCTTCCCTTGCTACCCTTGCTGGGTGTCTCCTTTCAGCAACTGAATGATCTGCCTGTCCAGGACTGCACACCGTGGGAGGGTAAGGTCTGCGGCCTCAGCAGCAACCCGGGCCTCAAGGTTGGCGACATCACCTGGTGGGTAGCACCGTCTGCCCGAACACAATCGCTGAAAAGTGAGTGAGGTAACCCAGCCACATCTGTCACTCACCGGGTCATTACGGCGCTGCTGTCCGCAGGTACCGCATGTTTGCGCACAAGGCGAATCCGCTCCGGAACCGCGGCGACGGCATCGTGGAGTGGACGCCGTACCGCGAGCGCCGGCCGTGGGGCAACATGTACTGGAAGGGCTCCGAGATCATCGGCTACTTTGACCGCCCCATGACCATTGACGACGTGGGCGACGAGGTGGAGGTGACCTTCCTGTGGAGCAGTGAGGGCGAGAGCCACCCCGACATCTGCCCTGGCAGGTATACGCTCTTGGGCCCGTGCTCGTGCGCAACTGCCTCGTACGAATAGCTTGATGGTTGGCAACCAGCACGCATTGCTGAGGGTTGGTACTCCTTTGCGGCTGTGCTGTGGCAGAACCGCCAAGGATGTCGATTGCGATAAGTGCGAGGATGAGTATGATGACGCGACGGGCGATAGGCACATATACCACGAGGTGCGCGCCTCGCGTGGGATGCAGCTTGTTGGCGCCTGAGCGGCGCCGCAGGACTGCCTGCCTGCGGAGCCTGCACCCAAGCCGCTCCCCGTGAGATCTGGCGCCAGGCTGCCGTGCTGACCGCGGCGCTCGCGTCTGTTCCGCTCGGCCAGGTTCGCTGCTTCTCTGGGACTGGCGATTTCCGTGTGGCGCTGACCGACTCCACCCGTGGCGGGCGGGTCACAAAGGACGGGTGCGCTCCCATCCTAAGAAGTAGCAGGGTGCCTTGACCCGATAGACAACACGAGCAAATGTTCGCCTGGTGATTTAAAAGCCTCGCATGAATATACTTAGTGAAGCAGGAAGCTTTATTGGCTCCGAGATTGAACATACTCTCGACGTCCTGAGATTGTGGTACCTTTGTTTGTGGGAATCTGCAACACATAAACACCCGCGCTGCAACGCATAGTCCGCTGCAGCGGATACTGATGCCCGTCTTTGTCGGTGCCGCCACGCAGCTACGGCTATTGGAACGAAAACATGATCCAGTACCGCGGCGTCCAGTGGCGCTTCCACCCACACTCGTGTCCGCTGGTCCCCCGCGAGAAGCCGCACGGCTACGCAGCAGTCGCCGCCTCCAGCTGGATCCGCGACAACATCCAGCCGCGCGAGCCCAACTCGCAGGGCCTGGTGCTGGACTTTGTGGAGAATGACGAGCTCGGGGACCGCTCGTTCAAGAGCCGTATGTTCGACCCCGCGGACGTACGAGCCCCTCCGCCTCGATCCTGACTTACCCCCCCTGGCCTGGCGCACTTTCGTCCGTTGCGTGTGTGGCCCTCTTAAAGCCTGGCTGCTGTGCTGCAGGACGGCGCCTGCCTCAACCTACCCAACGGTGAGTGGACTCCAGCTGATAAACCATTCAAAATGAAGCTGCAGTACCTTGAGCGCGACAACGGCAAGGTGACACCCCTTCCCCCTCACACACACATACAGACACTCGCCCCTCCCTTTTCAAGCCGCTCCGCCTCCTTGGCAGCATATTGGTGGATGGGCAGTTGTGGCGTTGAGCGATAGTTGAGATTAGTTGGCGCGTGTCGCTGACATGGTTGCTTTGCTTGGGACGCGCAGGTGCGATTCAACTGGCGCATGGAGTTCAACGGCTGGGAAGCCGACAAGACAGAGGAGTGGGACGAGGACCTGTTCCCCAGCACCATCGACAGCGTAGTCGTAGGCTACACCAACCCACGTAGCTTCTTCAGCCTGAAGCTGCAGCGCCAGGACTGAGCGCCCCTCCCGAGGGCATTTCCAAGGGAGCCTTGCCGCAGCTGGTGCTGCTGCTCCGCTGCAACAAGGCGAGGACCGCCGGGAGTCAGTACTGCGGCAATGCCGTCCAGTGCCTGAACCCACCAATGCCCAAACGCCGTGATACCAACGAACGTTCCCTTATTAGTCTCGTGCTTTCACACGGACCGCTACAGCTGGCGATTTTCACCGCATAGCCGGCTCGCTTCTGTATGAAATGCCAGCGTTTGCGAGATCAGCGGATCCTTGCAAGAGCATGCGACCCAATAGAAGTGTGAGTAGATTGGTGCCAATATTTTGGCATGTACTTAGTAGTCAGGCATTGTGACTGGCTGTAGATAGGGCAAGGTCCGCATTCCAACGGGCTTTGCCTGTGCCATGCGTAGCTCCAGCTATCGTGGAGCTTTAATATTCCTGGCACTTCCAATGAGTGAGCGCGGCATTGACCATGCCCGCTTTGGCACCCCTCACCGCTGCACGAAACGTTTATTGTCATCCTAGTATGCTCCTGGCAGTCCGCACACTCATTGGTCCAGGGGGAGGGTGGGGGCTTGCAGATCATGCCAGATGTCAGTGTGGGGGCATCGGTGAATTCTTGACATCTTCCTCCTGAGTGTTGATTGTACAGCTTACATTTCAATTTATAACATTTCAAACATTTTCCGCAGGGGCGGTGTGCACAATTCTACATCCCCACGTGCCTCACAGTGCTGCCATTGCGGCACTGAAGCCATTTTGGGTCGCTATATCGCCGCCCTACTTTACCAATATACCACCACCATGCCCCCTAGCAGCGGATGCCGAATTATAATATGCTAACCCATCCAGTGTCCTCGTCCTGACCTGCCACCATGCTGCAACGACAGTCTGCATTCGCGCGGCAGCGCATGGGCGGCACGAAGCAAGTAACCTTTCATCTTTCCCCTGTTGCGTGAGCAGTGGTCGCCGCTTGCTGCTGCGCCCAGCGTAGAAATCGTGGTGGGGTGAATTGCGTTATCTGCATGGATGTTAAGGTATTACATTATTGCTGATCAAAATTAAATCTTATGGTGATGTAGGCTGCACATTAAGTCAGTCTTACACTCAAGCGCCCCATCCTTTTCTATCCTCAGCCCCGGGATAGGTGAAATGTGACACTGTTAAAATGCTGTGCCATCTGACGATAACGTTGAGAGTGATAATACAGTATTTTTTAGGCCGCGCCCATGGGGTGATGTTCCTTCCAGTAGCGACTGATAATACATAATCTGGGACACTATAATATATTTTCGAAATCCAACTTGTTTGCGGTGTGGTTAGCAACATCCTGGGGATGAGAGCCTGTATACGGCGCCAATGACTCCGCATTGTGTAGTACAACATATATGCTGGACAGGTTTTAGTCAGTAAGACTTCCAACCTTACTATGAGATCAATCCATAGCGCCAAGTGTTGACCCCCCATATGATCAGTAGACAATCTGTAAGGTCGCCGCGGGGAGATAAGGTAATGTTTTTTGGAATGCTGTATTCAATGGAAAAAACAAACGCCGCCATCTCGAATCTCAGCAACATCTCAACATGAAGGACATCTGTTCGGATTCTAAGTACTGGTAGTACAAGTGGCAGAGTTTCAGAACGATAGTATTGTGAGAGAGATATATGAGTGTGTGTGCGTGCCTACATGTGCCCGATATATAAATGCAGGCTCGTGTCTAAGTGAGCCTTCCGCGTCGAGGGGAATGAGCACTCTCCAAGCAATCAACACTGATGTAAACGCAATGAAATTATTGAAATAGAGAATCCGCAACAATCTTGAAACACGTATTGTGTGAGTACCCCAACCGGCATCCACGCCATCACTGACAACTACATGGCATCATCTGATGGCGCATTCAGCACATATTTTCGTTACCTTCCCCTCACGCATTCCCAGTGTGCGATCAATTAATACAACGCCGTCTTGATGAGGACACGCCGTCTCTAATCTGGGGAAATGCTCATGCGCAATACGTCGCTCCCAGGAGATCTGGCTGCCGCAAGAAGATACCCACAGCTCTGGTGCCTACATGGCAACATTATACTAGACGTGTGGCATCCTCGCAATGCGGTGAAACGCGCGCAGCATCAACATAAATTATGAGTCAGCGGCGCCATGGAGGCACAGACCAATCCATGGGGACTGTTTTAGAAATAACCTCGTGTTACAACGTCAGCCTAAGAGCTTGGGGCGTTCGCATCACAGGGTTTCATAGCAGCCAAGGGGAACAGCATGAAAAGCTGGGTCGGCGGACAGGCTGGCCCCATCACGCACGCGTGCCAGCACACGTGACGGCGCCTGCCGGCGGATGGCTGCTGCAGCTCAGGCTGTTGAGTAGTTGAGCTGTGGCAGGCGCGTGCCGCACGAAGGAGCAAGTCTGGCAGCGATCGGCCAGATCTGCGTTGTGATACCATGGTGGGAAGAATGTGCGAAGAATATTGCTGAGAGCAGCAAGGGCGGCAGTCCCAAGATGGAGGGAGGGTGAGAGGGAAGGGGGGGGGGGGGGGGGGGGGGAGTTGAGGATAGCGCTTGAAGGCCACATGGCAGGTCCATGCTGGCCAGGTGACCGTGGCGTGGCTCAGGTCCAGCGGTGCACTGGGCCCGTCCGCTGCCGTAGCATAGCGGGACACCGCCACCCGGAGACCGTTCGTTCGGGCCGGGGAAGCTAGTCCACGCGCTGCAGCTTCATGCTGGTGAAACTGCGTGGGTTGGTATAGCCCACGACAATGCTGTCGATGACGCGTGGGAACCTGTCCTCGTCCCACTCCTCCGTCTGGGAGCCGACCCAGCCGTTGAACTCCATGCGCCAGTCAAAGCGCACCTGCACGTTGCCAATGCAATGGCAGCCGCCGGATAAGCACTCATGGCATCCTGGACACGAGCCAGGGGAAACTGTGCGCTAGGTAACCCTGCAAGGGCAGTTTCTTTCCAGGGAACCATGCAGATGGCGGTGGTGCCCACAGCGGTGCAGTGGTGCGCACCTTGCCACGGCTGCGTTCTTTGTACTGCAGCCTCATCTTGAAGGGCTTGTCTTCTGGGGTCCACTCGCCGTTGGGCAGGTTCAGGCAGGCGCCATCCTGCGGGTTCGCGTCCGATTCAGCATTACGAGTGAGCATGGATGAGCCGAACTCGAACTGGGAAGAGGGGTGGGCACATAGGGAAAGGCTGGCAAGGGTAGGGGGCATGGTGTTGAGCAGCCCGGGGGGGGGGGGGGGGGGGGGGGGTTACGTCCTGCGGGTCAAACAGGCGGTCCCTGAAGGAGCGCCGCCCCAGCTCCCTGTTCTCCACAAAGTCCAGCACCAGACCCTGCGAGTTGGGCTCGTCCGGGTTGATGTTGCTGCGGATCCAGCTGGCCGCAGCGGTGGCGTCGTAGCCGCCCGGCTTCTCGCGCGGGACTTGCGGGCACGCGTGCGGGTGGAAGCGCCACTGGACGCCGCGGTACTGCGTCACCTTGTCGTTCCAGTAGCCGTAGCTGCGCCGCAGGGAGGGGCCAGTTAGCAGCAGGGGCCTGGGTCCCAAATGAAAACCACGAGCATGCAGCGGCGCCTCCGGCAGTGCCTGACATTGCCAATTTTCTATCATGGGGAGCCCACTCGTCACCCTGCCACATTCCCAGTCACCCAGTGGCTATGCAGACTGTGAGGCAATCCCGGGCAGAGGGGAGTCTAGGGGAGGGGAGGGCAGGAGACCGGGGAGGAGCGCACCCGTCCCTGTCGATGCGCTCGCCTTGGGTGGAGTCAGTGAGCGCGACACGGAAGTCGCCGGTGCCGGAGAAGCAGCGGACCTGACGCAATCAGGGCGGCAGACAGCAACGGCCAATGTGGACCGTCATGTGCGCTGTGTGGAGGGCTGCGGTAGTGCGGAGTGATGGAATGCCGAGATGGGGTTGAGTTTGCCGGGGGGGGGGGGGGGGGGGGGGCACCTCGTGGTAGATATGCTTGTCCCCAGTCGCATCCTTGTACTTGTCCTCGCATCGCCCGCAGTCCACATCCTTGGCAGTTCTGCAGCGTCCACATCATTACTAAGTATTATATTGCCATTGTGTGGGGCGCATCGCCAAGCGTATGTCGCAGCCAGAGAGCAGAGCTGTCACAACAGTGGCCGGCTGCGAGCAGTGCACCTGCCAGGGCAGATGTCGGGGTGGCTCTCGCCCTCGCTGCTCCACAGGAAGGTCACCTCCACCTCGTCGCCCACGTTCTCGATACTCATGGGGCGGTCAAAGTAGCCGATGATCTCGGATCCCTTCCAGTACATGTTGCCCCACGGCCGGCGCTCGCGGTACGGCGTCCACTCCACGATGCCGTCGCCGCGGTTCCGGAGCGGATTCGCCTTGTGCGCAAACATGCGGTACCTGCCAGCAGCACAGCTAAGTCCCCTCTCCCGCTACCTTTTTACTCCCATATCTAGAGGCAGGGCTTGGCGTGCTCGGGCGATCAGGCGGGGAGCCTTGGCCAGGGCCCCACCAGGTGATGTCGCCAACCTTGAGGCCCGGGTTGCTGCTCAGCCCGCACACCTTGCCCTCCCACGGCGTACAGTCCTGCAGCGCCAGGGCCAATTCACATCGCCAGCGTTGGATGGCAGTGCTGATAGTGAGGCGCAGAAAGGGCATCATGGCTGAGTAAAAGCGTGACAACCAAGGTGGGTGGCCATACCTGCTCATCGCGCCACTCCCAGCCGCCCACCAGCTCACCGCCGCTCTGCTGGTTGTCCTCAGCCGGTGCGGGCAGGCTGAGCACAAGGCCCTGCTTGGCGGCGCTAACACTGTCCGAGTCGCGAGTGCGATCATCACATGTGCGCTTCAGGCTGCACTTCTGGTCGTCGGCGTTGTAGGAGAAGAAGCGGCAGCCGACCTCCTCGCGGCATGCCTCCTGGCAGCCACTGGCGCGCGACACCCCGCCTTTAACCGCCAGGTCTTTGTCGTCGCAGCGAACCCCGGCGAGGTACTCAAATGCCACGCGGACACCCGTCAGGTTGTCGGTATCCGACTTGGGCTCCTCGCACGCCGCCTTCAGGAAGCACCGCCGGCGCTCCGGGTCGTATGTGAAGGCGGCGCAGCGGGACGATTCCACGCACGCTATCTTGCACTGCTGAATGGAGGCGTCGCCAATGCTCTCAAGCGTCGCGTCGTCGCATCCGACGCCGACGGTGAGCTCGAAGGTGTCGATCGAGGCGGGCGTATCCGCAGGGGTCGGCGCAGGGGTTAGGCCAGGCGGTGGGATGACGTCCATGGACAGGCCGGTGACGTCGCCAGAGGTCAGCTGATGTACATCACAAGTGCGCTTGAGAAAGCAGCTGTGCGAGCGGTTGTGCGTGTACGCGACGCACACGGGACGCGCGGCGCACAGCGCCTCGCATTCCGCCTGAGACACGTCGCGGTGGATGCGGAGGCTCTTGTCTTTGCAGCCGACACCGAAAAACAGCTGAAACTCGTGGCCCGGCGTGGTGGTGGCGGGCGTGGTGGTGGTGGCCACAGGGGTGCTCGGCGGCGTGGAGACAGGCGAAGGTGTCGCGCTACTAGAGTCAGCGGCAAGAAAACCGCTCACGTCGCCGTTTTCCGGTTCCTGCTGGAGGCAGGTACGCTTGAGAAAGCACGAGTCTCTGCGGTTGTGCGTGTAGGCGCGGCAGCGAGTGTTTGCGGCGCACTCCGACTCGCAGTGTTCGCGGGACACGTCGCGCAGGATGACGAGATTAGGGTCCTTGCAGCCGACACCGGCGACGACGTCGAACGTGGGCGCTCCCGGGGCGGCGGCGACGCCACTGACCTCGTTGATAGAGGCCGTTTGCACCTCGCAGCCCGCTTTGAGGAAGCAGTCGAGCTGCTTGGTGTTGAACGTATAGGCGCGGCAGACGTCCGCAGCGCGACATGTGGACTCACAGCGTTCGCGAGTGGTGGTGCGGATGACGGCGATGCTGGGATCGTCGCAGGCAGTGCCGGCGAGCTCGACGAATCGAATAGTCGTCGTGCTGTCATTGCTCGGGCTCGGGGTGGGCTGCGGCATCGGGTTGGTTGGAGCGCGCTTGATGCCGGTCATGTCGGAGTCCAGGGGCGAAGGTAGCTCGCAGGCTGTCTTCAGGTAGCAGCTCTCGGCATTAGCGTTGAAGGTGTAGGCAGCACAGCGGGCGTCCAGGAGGCAGGCCGACTCGCACGATGCTTGGCCCACAGCCCGGATGATGGCGAGGCTGGGATCCTTGCAGCCACTGCCGAGTGTATACTCAAACGACGGCGGGTGAGGGGTGTTAGGGGCCGACGAGGGCACCATCACGCCGGAATAGTCGTCTTCCTCTGGGCGAGCATCGTCGCACGCAGCCTTCAGGAAGCAGAGCCCTCGCTCGGTGTTGAAGGTGAAGGCGCGGCAGGCGGGTGTCGACGAGCAGCGTGCCTCACAATCCGCGGAGGAAGCCTCCTCAGTGCGGTCGCCCAGCGTGGGATCTTTGCAGCCCACGCCCTCCAAGTACCCATAGCTTGGCCCTTCCAAGCCACTGCGTGTGTCGCCGCTGCCACTTCCCGTCGAAGGTAGGGGGTCGTCCAGCTCGGGCGTCGTTGCCATCGAGATGCGCTGCGCCTGCCAGAAGTAGGCGGGGTTGATGCCTGCGTCCTCGCCTGACCTTACAGCCCGGATGACGCCGTCGGCGTCCCCGCTCCGCTCCCCACTGCTACAGTAGAAGGTGACCTGCGATGGCGGGATGTATACATGAGGTCCCTTGGGGGCTGGAAAATTGCCGTCAATAGGGGTGCAGGCATGCAACTATGCGGGGCGCTGCCGGCGGGGCAAAGCCCTGCCCACCTCTCCAGTGTTGCCTCCGAGCAGCAGCATGGCGCCCTCAGGCGTCGCGGCAAAGCTACCGGCAGCGTTGCTGCCCTGCAGCAACGGGAACGAGCGCTGTGCCGAGACGCGCCACATGGAACCAGCAGACACCTGCGCCAAAGGCAGGCGATGAGATGCCTGCGAATTTACGGCATTGATAATTGCGATGTTTCAACACTCTTGCGCCAGGTCAAACTGTTATCCTTTTCATAGAGCTGTGTGTTTCATAGACGCAAGTGTGGGCTGGGACGGTTTCAGGAAGAAATGTCATGCTGTGTAAAGAGTGCGGAGTGGGGCATTGTGTGCGCACCTCCCGTAGCTGGCCGCATGACTCGCACCACAGCAGGAGGTTCTCCGTCACAGGGTTGTACACCAGGTTCCTGACCTCCGTCACGCCCGCCGCCTCCGCCTCCGCCGCTGTCAGCACCTGCCCACTCTCTTCCAGCACAGCGAGGCATCCACAGCTCAGCTCAGCTACCCCTTACAAGGCAGGATCCGACACAGGCACACAGGCGGGCTGGCTGCTTCACGTACCTGAGCCATCCAGTGCGCTCCAGACCAGGCCCGACGTTGCCGTGGACGCCGCAATCGCGCGGCCACTGACAGAGTCATATGTGATGGCGCCCAGCGAGTCGGGCGGCAGCAGCCCAATGGTAGCCAGGGAGTCCACCGCCAGGGCATTCACAGCCTGCACCGCCTCGGCCTCTGCCTCCGGGCCCGGCGGCTCCAGGCCCTCACCATCGTTGTCCAAGCCGCCGGGGCCGCCCTGCGCTGCCGCCTCGACTGCGCTCACCAGCGCCACCAGGTTGTCCTCCACCGCCTGGGGTATTGTGTCCACCACCGCCAGCCGGTTGCCGGCCGCCAGGCCCAGCAGCAGCTTGCTGCGCTCCATCCAGGTCACGCTCGTGACGCCGTCCAGGCCAAACGCCGCCAGCTCTGTGATCGACAAGGAGCGCAGCACGGCGCCGCGAAGGTCGTACTCCACAAGGCCGCCGTCCACTAGCGCCCAAACGGTCCTGCCGGGCGCAATGTACGGAGAGGCAGCTGGGTCAGCGGCCAGAGGACTTCTGCAGCATGTGGGAGCAGGTGAGCGACACCGGAGGAGGGCAGGGCGGTCTTGTGTCACGGTAGACAAGCCTTTGTGTGCTTATCTAGCAGAGTTCATTGCACCACCTGGTGTGGGGCTGCCAGGCTACCGCTGTAGGGCATGTTGACCCGGGAGCATGGGCGTTGGAGGATGGAGCCGTGCGGAAGGGAGGTACCAATAACGCCATAATTCCCCCACACAGGGACCGGGATTGCGGGCGCTTGCCTGGTGGTGGGGTTGATGGTCATGTCCGCCAGAGTCGCTCCCTCCACATTGTCATACTGCCAGGCGCCGCAGAAGAGGTAGGTGTCCAGCGCAAACCAGCTCTGTGGCGGCGGCGCATAAATCGGCTCTGGCGGCAGCACCGGCAGGCTGGGCTGGATGTCCTGGCACAGGCTCAGCACTGTCATGTTCTCTGTAAGCAGCAGCATCGGGCTTCCGGTGCGTGCGATGCTGAGGCCGGCGGCCGGGCTCCCCAGCTCACGCAGGTCGCGTGTGTTGGCGCTCCTCAGGCTACCCGAAAGAGTGACCTATGCAGGGACACAACATCCGCCAGCAGAGCGTCATCAGGATGGGCATCCACTTGTTGCCGGCGCAATGCGATGCATTATGTAGCTCTGCCCATGGCATGCAGTCGAGGGCGGGAGAGTGCAAGTCAGTCAGCCAGCGGGAGCGGCTCCGTGCCTCAAAGACGGTGTTGCAGGAGGAGCAGAGCACGAAGAGTGTGCCGGTGTTCGAGGCGTAGTGGATGTCCGTGATGGGGTCATCCTCCAGCAGCAGCCCCGCCTGCGAGTCTGCGCCAAACTGGGGCCGCAGGCCGCCATTACGGTCCAGCTGTACGACACTGTAGGGGTCGCTCGCCGGCACGGCATAGAAGACGCCGTACGCCGCGTCGTAGGTCAGCGAGGTGAGGCGGATGGGGCTTGGGATGCGGGCTTCAAGCGCCAGCACACCGCCGACGGCGGTGTCGGGGCCAAACACCAGGATGACAGACTCCTGCAGAGCGGCAGGGTGATCAGTTGGTCAAACTGGCACCAACTAGGAGAAGCGCGCGCTGAGCGCGGGAGAAGGGGGCAAGCAGGAGCTGTAGTCACCTCGTGTGCGATGACGGCCACCCGGCCGGCGTCCATTGCGGCAAGACCTGCGGCCTGAGGAACTGAGAGCACATCTTGGGCAAGCTTACGCGACGGAGAAGAAATAGCTTGACCTGCAGGCATGGGATCCGAGCGGACATGCAGGATCAGCCTAACGGTTGAGCTGATCACAAGGCGTCTTGGTCCACGTGTTAGTTTAGGTGATTGGTAAAGTATTCATATTCATTTATAATCAGCGAGCGATTTTAGGCCACAACTTTGCTCGCACTATTATTAGACAGTGTTAAGTATTAGACTTTGCGCGCACTATTATTAGACAGCGTTATTATTAGACAGCTCGACTCTAAGAAACACAACAAAGGACTTTTAATATGCGTTTGTCATCCTTTTGAACATCTTCAGTATTGCTCGACAACAGTCTTTATTTGCAAGGACGCGTCTATCACCTTCAAATGTAACTGCACATGAATAAGTAACATGTTTCGTGTTGGAATTTTAACTGAGTGGCGTTTAAATGTGTACCCAAAGTAACAACGCAACACCTGGTAGTGATATAGGTTTGTAACGGAAAATGGGGACCAATTCCTACTGGCATTACTGCTGGCACTTTGTCATTCTGAGCCCTCTGCAATGCACCTCATGTAAAATCAAAGTTGCCGCAATGACAACCCACGTACGCAAGCTAGAAGTCTTCTGCAATGAAGCGATTCGGAGTAGATCCCGAGCCGTCTGCAGATCACAAGTTGTAAGTACACTGTAACATGCTATTATCGTACATACAGCAGATGGTAAACAGTATGAAACATAGTCTTCCGGTGCTTAGGTGCAAACACTAAAGGAATTATGGGTCCAAGTGTTCGATACTCTATAAAAAGCACAGACAAAAAATGTCATTTGCCAATGGGGGATTTGGTAAGTCTGAGGCAGCGATGATGTTGGTGCAGCTGATGCAGTACCGGCGAAGTAGATGTACATTCGCGGAGTATATGTTCATAATGGTACTCGATTGCTGCTGTGTGAAAGCAGAGTGTTTCGTCAGAGGGCCTACAGATGATGAATCAATGTGTGTCATCTCCCAGTTTGGAGCTACGGCTCTCGGCTGTGACGCGAGATGAAAGGGGGTTACCAAAGTTTCAAGTTGGAAACATTGGAAACGCAAACGCAAGATATAGTATGGCGCTGTGCCGACGAGCGCCATACTGCGTGGCGGCATAATTGAATATGTGATGCAGTACAAGCACGACCGTTGGCACCACCGGGCGGGGCAGCACGCGCTTCATAGACATCGACCACGGCATCGAGCGACCCGCAATAATACTAAGCAGTGAGCGTTGGGGTCCGTCTCGACATCTCTTAACGCGTACTACATTCCCACGTATCCGGTGTGGCTATGTACATCAGCAGTAGCTACAGCCCAATACAAGCAAAGACGAGCGCAGACGAGGTTTTCGAACTGCATGAGAGCGAGTCGTCGACTGCGGCTGGTGCGAGGCTTCTCCGCAAAATATTGCTGCCAAGACTGCTGACCTTGGGGGGTGGGGAGTATTGATGGCGAATGAGACGGTCAAGTCCAGGTAGCACTCACCCGACTCGGAAAAATCCAGGCTGTCGAGAGTCTCGCCGGTGCTGTAGCGTATTTTCAGCAGCGAAGTCCGTCCCTGGAGCACCCACAGGACGTCCGCGTCCGAGTCGAGCGCGATACCAGCAGTGCGGTCTGCGACATAAGACTGCGAGACCGAAATTTGTAGTGAGCCGCAGCCTGGTTCATATCCCTCGAGTGGCCAGCGCATGGAGAGTACCGAGGGCGTTGTGAGCTGTAGCAGCAGGAGAGACAGCGCGACCAGCTTCGAGAGATGACAGCTCGACGTCATTATCGTCGACAGTGGTCGTCCCTGCGACGACGCGCGCCGCCGTGACGATCTCGGCACGGCGCTGCCGAAACTCGAAGCTGTATGCCCTGCTGTCGGCGTTGGCTGGAGACGGCGAGCCCCTCTGAGTGTTGTCACGGTATGGCCTTGTTCGTGGGGTAGTGAGCTGTGACGATACTTGGACTGCTGCGGGTCTCAGCTGGACTAGCAACCATAGTCGACTGCAGCAGCAGCTGTGCAGCACCAGATCGAAGGGCGCTCGCCGCCAAAGCCAGCACTCGTAGCAACGCCCGCCCGCGCCCGTGCCAAGCGCCCAGGATTTACCAGTTCGACTTATTAGATATAGTGAAGGTAAAGTTTTAGATTGTATTCGCGGGAATCAGACAATCCTTGTATATGAGCAGCATAAAAAACTACAGGCATGTACGTATCACATTTATATGCTACAGCAGGTACCTGCAGTATTGTATCTACCTGTGTACATTTATGTACTAATGTCGTCCGCGATAGTACTGTACCACCGCGCGCGCCGCCAGCGATATATTATATGCACCTGATTAATAGTTACATGAGCTAGCTGCAAAAGGCGATCAGGACGAAACCACCGGAAATGAAAATGGAAAACGTCCACTACAACAACTGCGCGGTGGAACAGCACCAGACGGGGGCAATGCACCTTATTTATTTGCTCGCAGCGCACTTCCTGCACCTAACTATATATTTACATGAGCTAGCTGCAGGAGGCGACGTCAGGAAATCACCAGAAATCCCCCTGCTCCGCCGTAAATCCTTGATTAGTCGCTATAGTAGTTGGTACGAGGTAGATAGCGACGTTAAATCTCGACAAAATCGCTACAGCCATTTTGGTATCATATCAGGTACCCGCCGGTAGAGCGCTCGGATTGATATGTAACAAGACGATGAGTAGGCTTTTTGCTTCCTCAGTACTTTTCGTGCATTCTCCGGATGCTTTGCATGTAACCAATCCACAGTGTGATATGGGGGTGAGTCCTGAAGCATCGTTAGGGTGCGTGGCTGGTCTATAGCGGATCAGCGACCCTAGCTAGGATTATGGATTAATATACCAAGTACATCGTAGCACGCGCTGCTGCTGGTGCAGTACGAGTATTGAGTATTGTATGCAACAGCGTTACAGCGGACCCTCACCGGTAACCGGTACGAGTGTTGTCGTTTAACATTGAAACAGAAGAAATCCGGTAAACAAACGAATATAAGACAACATCATGAGCATTACGGAAAAGAAGCGCGCATTTGCGCGCGCCAGGACGACGACGACGACCACGGTGGCGACTGCGTGCAGAATACCTGGACCTCGTACATCACCGCTGCCCTGTTGCGTCATCGCAACGCGGCGCGTTCGCATGCGTCGATGACTATGGAGGGCAGTGCTACAGGTTCTCGTACTGTGTACTGTAGAGCTACTGTTCGGTACCGGCGGTACCGGCGGTGCCACTACAGCGAGAACACAGCGCGCGGCGCGGCCACGCAGGCAGCCGTATCGATAGTCGATGCCAGGAGGTGAAACAGTCTCCCGCCAGCAAGCACCTGCTTCAAGCTGAGGGTGCGGGTCGCGTCACGGCGAGCCGGCTGGGCGTGTAGCGCTCTTGGTTATCGCGCGGACTGCAGCAGGCGTTGCGTGATTACTCCGCCGGTTAAATCCTGGAGCCACATCACCGGTATCGTGATACTCGTGGACAACCGACACTACACGTACCAGGTCGAGGGGGGCGTCTCAGGACCTGCGGAGGCCCGGAGTCAGCCGTCGCTGCACTCGCCATGGTGACATACACGCGCTTTGCGGCTACTGTGCTGCTGCTGGCACTTCAGCTATCTCAGGTGCTGGGCGGCGTCGCCAGCTGCGGGTCTGTGGCTGGCACCAGCCGGCTGATTCCGCCACCGCAAGACGCGCCGCTCACGGCGGCCAGCGACCTAGCGCTCGATACCTGGGCCGACCTGCTATGGATCGCGGCCGGGGACACCCTCCACCAGCTGCGCTACAGCACAGGCGAGCACATAATGGCTCTCGAGCTGCCTGCAGCAGGTGGGATCCGCCGCCACGACCTTTCAGCCCTCAACCCGTTAGCGCGAAGTGCGTGGCGACTTTTAACCGCACTCGCGCATCGGCAGCGCAGCTTGATCTGCAGTAACGGTACTGGTAACGACTACAGTACACTACTACGAACAAATTGTCGCTATATCGCGGCGACCAACTCACTACTGCTACAAATACTGCGACAGTAGCAACTGTATCGACAGTACCCGTACCAGTAGGTTGATGCCTCATGCGGGACGCGGGACGCTTTTTTGCGGCTGCTTGCTGTGTTGATTGTTTCGTTCTACTTTTAGCTGTTGATTAAGTAGGTAGGGGATTTGTTGCTGCCCTTTTTGTAATACACACCAGTAGGTTGATATTACAATCTTGGTCAGTACGAATACGGAGATCACACGTATTTGGGAATGTATTATCACGATATATATACGATGCACTCTCGCAGCATGTCATCCACGGATCCTCCGCGCTTGTCATGGAGCGCGGCTATCAAAAGCTTGCGCCTACCTCCTTGCAACCTACCGGGACGATAGCGCGCACCTTATCGGTAACCACGAGGAGTATAGGTACAGTACTCTGAGCGACGAAGTGCTCCGGCCTGTCCCCTTCTGTCAACAACGCCGCCAAGCTCCTGCCGCGCAATGGCGGTCGCACGCTGTCGAGGCCATAGCCTTGCCTTCATTGCCCACCAGCTGTCGCTGCTTGCCGTCGCAACACGGCCGGAAGCTTGCGACGCCCATAGGGAAATATGAAGGTCCGAATACATAAGATTGTTTTACGCTACTTAAGATAGCGAGAGCATCGGTATCGGTGCCGGTACCTGTAGGTCTCGGGAAAAAGAGTAGTCGCTACCAGTACCGTGTAGCTACTACCGAAACTCCGACAGTGCAACAGCTGCTGTATTCGGGCTACGAGTAGCCAGCGATTCCAACGCAGACCTCTCCAGTCAGCGCCCCCGCCTTTCCCTTTGGTTGCGCCTTTTCGCTCGTACTCTCGTTGCCGCTGGACATGCCCGGTGCCCTGGTGGTGCTACTCTTTCACAGGACAGCTACTGTGTCCTGGACCGAAATCGTCGATATAGATAGGCCCTTTTGCGGACAATTTAAAAAGTGCGCAGCCTTGAGTAGACTGAAGGTATCCATGATGTAGATATTTAGGAAATCCTGGCCCATGAATTTATTTCAATAACATTTTGAAAGCCTACCGCCAGCAAGGATTAATCCTTTCTAGATTGTTGTGAAAGTTCAAGTACACCCCATAGTAGCAAGGTACCAGTAGCAACACAAAGCCTGTGGGCACACACGCATTGGTGCTATGGTGGGAGCATGAGTCCATCACACCACACCCGCAAACACATGCGCACGCAATTGACGCTGGTGTAATTTGGTGCCAAACACACAGGCGGCGCCAGCAGTGCCACACCCCGCAAGCTGGGCCGGCCCACCTCCCCAGCCCTCTCCTCCAGCTGTGTCGCCGGTCTCGGCTCTGCACGAGTGGCAATTGCGAGCCATGAGCAGGTGCGTCCACCGCATCTGGGTGCCCATCACAGGATACGAGTCCGGCTGCTAAAAATCAGGCCACAGGATCTGTTGCACCGGCTGTCACCCATCTCGGGGCGCTCATGTGCACCATCGGGCGCTCTCTCAAGCAATGGCGCCCGACGTCCCCCATTGCAGGCATCCATTTTCACCTTTGGGGCCGACCCTGCCACGGGACGGCTTGCCATGGACGGCAGCATCCCGACGCCCTCGCCTCTGCACAGTCTCACCTATTGCGCGGCCTCCAAGCTGTTCTACGCGGTACCGGCAAGCCAGCGCTCCACCATCCTGCAGATCAACGACCAGGGCGAGGCACTGGCTCTGTTTGGCCCGGACTCGGACCTGGGTGAGCTTCTCGCCAGCCGCGGCGGCCAGATTGACAGTGTCCATTTCTCTGTGCGCGACGGCGGCTCGCTCCATCTGCTCTGCACCGCCTGCGGCAGCGTCATGGAGGTACAGCCCCACTGCCAGCACACAGTGGAATGCGCGCTGTGCCATGCTGTGATATGTTGAGACCCGCGCCCTGAGATACAACGCTGTGTTGGTGTGAGAGCGCAATATCTTATAACTTTTGAGTCTGACCCCATCTCCTCGGCAGCACTGTCCGCCATATAATTTAGTAAAAGCAAGTAGCTCTGGAGGGCACACGCATGCATATAAACACAGCGCTTCATACTTTGTTTGATAAATTTAATTGGTGGTGGGGAGTGCCAATGCGGCGAAATGGCATCTATCCTCAGCTTTATGTGCTAGGTAAAAACGTTTTTGAGGACGATGATAATATGTATTTCTATGCAATATCTTTTCAGTGCATAGGGGCCTCCGATATCGTAATTGGCACTGCGGTGCGCAGTATCACCAATAAGAGTCTGCAATGTGGTATTGTTATGCTTCATCCGTTCAACAAAAAACATCATTGATGGAAATGACGGGCATGGAAAAAATCGACGTATTCCATCTGGTTTGGTATTACAGGATTACTGTGTCTGAGTGAGGACGGGCAACACATGGCACCATGCATGGTGGTACTCCCTCGCTTATTATCAATGAATATGTTCTGTTAAATGCGTGATGTTGAACAGTACCTATGGTGGTGCAAAGCCCCTTCGTGACTGATCTCGCTCCGCTATCCCTATGTTGTGGCCACCCATGGAATAGGTCTCATTGTCCGGTGACATGATCCATGAGAGGGTGCTTGATAAGGACCAGTCAGCGGCAGTGGCCTTGTCTGGCGCGACTTCGGTCAAGGACAGCCCTGCAGAACTCCTGCTGCTGCTACCAGCCATCAACGGCAGGACCGCGCTAGTGACAGTCTGCCTGGACGACAAGGAGGAGCTGGCGAAGGAGGAGAATCTCGCAGGGAGTGTCGCTTGGGAGGCTGCTGTGGCTTCTCGGCGCCTTCTGCAGGCGCTCGTGAACGACGGCTACGACTATGCCGGCCAGACTTCCTGCAAGGACAGCAGCATCGACATTCCTCGGACAGTGTCGCTCACTGAGTGTGAGGCGGCCTGCACAGCCAACCCGGCATGTCGCGCATTCACCTACAACCCGCCACGTCAGGACTGCTACCTGAAGGCCACCTGCAACGCAGAAGCACCCAACGATGACGATGTGAGCGCGATCAAACGCGGGTCAGGCTTGCCGCCATTTGGTTCTATCCCGGCGCCCACCCCGGCGCCCACCATGGCACCCACTCTGCCCTTTCCTGGCACCATTCCTCCCATCGGCAGTGGTGGATCCACTGAATCAAGCTCAGGGTCATCCGCCGATGCTGCTTCGTTTGAGTTGGCAATGAATCTGGCCTGTAAGGACCCTAGCATCGCCGATTTCCGCGACTTCAACCGTACCAGCTGTGAGGTCCAGTGCGCTGCCAACCCGCGCTGCACTGCGTACACCTTCAACACCCGCACAATGCGCTGCTTCCTGAAGTCGGTCTGCAACCAGCAGGAGCCAAATGCAGACGACATAAGCGGCTTTAAGGGTGGCATGCCGACCGGTCCAAGTCCCACGTTTGCAGGTGGGTCCAACGAGTTTCAGACCGTGGAAAACGTGGCATGCAAGGACCCTAGCATCGCCGATTTCCGCGACTTCACCCGTATCAGCTGTGAGGTTCAGTGCACTGCCAACCCGCGCTGCACTGCGTACACCTTCAACACCCGCACAATGCGCTGCTTCCTGAAGTCGGTTTGCAACCAGCGGGAGCCAAATGCAGACGACGTGAGTGGCTTCAAGGGTGGCATCCCAACAAGTCCAAGCCCCACGTCATTTGCAGGCGGGTCGAACGAGTTTCAGACGGTGGAAAACGTGTCATGCAAGGACCCCAGCATCGCCGATTTCCGTGGCATGAGCCAGGCAGGCTGTGAGGCCGAGTGCGCGGCCAACGAGAGCTGCATTGCGTACACTTTCAACAGAAGCACGGGGCGCTGTTTTCTGAAAGCGGTCTGCGACCAGCGGGAGCAAAACAATGACGACGTGACTGGTGTCAAGCTCGGAGGCGGACCGCCGTCGTCTGAATTCGACATCGAGGAGAACCTGTCTTGCAAGGACCCGACCCTTACAAAGCTGCCAGATGTAACCCAGGCGGTGTGCGAAGCGGCGTGCGATGCCGACGAGCGCTGCGTTGCCTATACCTTCAACACCCGCACGATTGACTGCTACACCAAGGCAGCGTGCTCGCTGCGCGAGGTCAATGAAGATGACGTGACCGGATTCAAAGTCGGGGCCGTGGAACCGCCGGCAGCGACACCGTCGCCGGAGACCCCCACTTACCTGGCGCTCATCGGCGTGCTGTGCAACGACGCGAACCTGGCCCCCGGGCTCTGCTTCCCCGGCACCCAGCAGACGACACACTGCGAGTCACTGTGCTCCTTCGACCCCAGATGCGCCGCGTTCGTCTACGATGAGGCCACTCAGGAGTGCTGCCTCAAGGGGAGCTGTGACGATAAGAGCATTGCGCCGGGAACTACCAGCTACGTGAGGCCCGGTTTCGACCCTGCCAGCCTACTCAGCGCAAGCCAAAGGGGCGGTGGCGGTGGGTACGAGTACTTTGACATGACCTCGTGCAAAGACCCGAGCCTGGATATCGCCCGCGACGTGTCATTCTCCGAGTGCGAGACCCGCTGCACCGCCAACTCCCAGTGTACAGCGTTCACCTACAACACGCGCAAGCAGGACTGCTTCCTTAAAACAGCCTGCCTAGACAAGCAGCCGAATAACGATGACGTCAGTGCTGAAGAGCTGGGAGAGACCGGCACGCCAGGCCCGGCACTGCTCCCCCCGCCCAGCGACTATGAGTTCCGCATCGTGCCCAACCTGTCGTGCAAGGACCCGAGCATCGACACTAAGCGCAACATCGACCAGAACACGTGCGCTGCGATGTGTGCCATCGACACACGCTGCACCCACTACACCTACAACACGCGGACGGGGGCTTGCTTCCTCAAGGCGGTTTGCATCAATCGCGAGTCTAACCCCGACGATGTGTCGGGCGTCAAAATCAAGCGCGCGGACGAGGAGGAGGAGCCGGAGGAGGAGGGCCAGCCGGAGGAGGAGGATGCCGAGGAGGATGGCAGTGTTGAGACACCGGCGCCGACAGAAGGCCCGACCTCAGGCTTCCGGACCTACTTTGGAATCGAGTGCGCTGATCCAGAGATACTGGCGCTGCCCGGCTTTGAGGGTGCCCCCGCATGCAAAGGCCTCTGCGCCGGCACTCCCTCCTGCGCAGCGTACACCATGTACTCCTCCACTTCCACCTGCGCCCTCAAGTTTGCCTGCGACGAGCGTGTCCTGTCCTTCGATGCTATCAGCGGAGTCTTTGAGACGTCTGGCCCCGCACCAGCAGCGCCCGCGTTCAATGTCCTCCGAGGTAGCTCCCCCCCCCCCCCCCCCCGCCCCGCCCACGTTCCCTTCCGCCAGTTGTGCATGTTGTTGCTGCCGTCGAGCGCTTCTCCTGCTGTGACTTGCAATCTCAGACAACCACTAGGGCAACGCGCCATCCGCCACAATACCACAGCATTGTCACCACCATCAATGCGCCTACTAACTATGCGTGCCTCCGGCGGCTCTCGGAGCAGGTATTGCCTGTGGCGATAACTCCATTCGCCAGCTCGACGACTCGACTGAGACTGCATGCCAAGGTGCATGCGCCATGGACACGCTGTGCCGCGCCTTCACATTCAACATGATGCGCAACGAGTGCTCCCTCAAGGCCACATGCAGCCTGCAGCAGACAACTCTGGTTGACGTCTCCGGCCTGCAGGCGTAAACAGTGGCATGCTGCAGCTTTCCAGAGTGGGCGACCCAAGAATCATCTCGATCATTTTAAGGCGCAGCTTGCTTTCCCTGGGGGCAGTGTCTTGCTTCTTGCTGGGCCGGCCTGTAAATACCAACATGTGTTGCTTTCTGACAAAGGCCTGGGACACCCGTAACTCGAGGATTTTTAAAGCCATCACAGCAAAAACTGCCAACTGTATACATGCTCATGTGTCTCATGACGGGCCCCGTATCAGGTTTTGACGATATTATTACATTTTTTCTCACACTGCAATACAGCCATTGATCAATAAAACGCAAACGAACATTGGGAACATATATGGTAGATGAAGTATTGAAACACTGGCGAAGTGTGTTTTTTAAAATCTATGATGATTGAACAGGGTCGTGGATTACTTGCGGTCTATACTGAAAACAAGCAAGCCTTGTCCCAGTCCCGAATTACACAGGTGTGTTTGGTGTGTGGGTGGGGGGGGGGGGGGGGGGGGGGGGGGGGGAGGATCCCACAATTTAGCCCTACACGAATCTGCATGTGGGCATATCGCCGCGCACTAGCATATACCCAGAACCACATGCAGTCTTTTACTCATACCGAAGCATAGCTCCCATGACCTTGGTTGCAGCGCACCCTCCGAAACGTCGCGCGGATGCATCATTTTCTGTAGTGCTCTTTTTCCGCCCACAGTGTAAAAAATGCCACTTTTAACAGAAAATTGCACAATGCGATTGCACGTGTTTTAGCTTCATTGGGTTGCGCATGCCCCCAAGCTTTGACGCACGGATAATAGGATAGTGAATGAATATATTGTGGGAGTGCCGCGCCATTTGGGTGATGACGTGGCATCGCAGCTGTGCACGTGCCACTACCCCTACAGTTTTGTCAGTGCTCGAAAGGGCCCAAAATTTTAGTTTATTGGTAGCAAAACACGCGACGCGCTATATGGCCGAAGCTTCACCATGTGGATAACCCATATTATGAGTCCTTCCGATGCACGACTGCCACGACGCAGCGCGGGAGGTGTGGGAGGAAGGGTAGGCATTGTGCCAAAGCACTATTCCTGCGAAATCGCAGAAATTTCCACGCATTGCGAGCAAAAAATGTGACATGTCTCCTGAAAATATCTCTTTTAAATGTCTCCTGATTTGGGGAAACGCCATAATGAAGAGTTGTTTTTTAACTTGAGACCTGTAGTGGGCTCGAGTCTGAGGCATTATGGGTTGCACCTAGGTCCCCGTTACAGGGCCTAACACTGGGCTCCAAAGTTTAGAAACGTGTTTTGGGGCTCGCAGACCCCTTAAACGTCACCAAATGGCAATTCTGAGCGTGAAAATCCGGGCAATACAAGTCCCCTGAATTAGTGTGAAATCGCTTTTGCCATGCGCTTTCCAACGCGACCTCGTGCGCCTTAATCCGACACCGTTTCACGAAGATATGCCTCTTGACACACCTCTCAAAACTACAATTGCATAAGTTGTTCTCCAGCACAGACGGCGCTTTAATTCATGTACTCCTAGTGGAGACTCATTGTAGTTACTCAATAAAAACACGGAGTGGTTACATGATACCACTATGTCGGCGAATTTGGAAGAAAACCGCACCTGTACTTGCCAAAAACCGTTACTTATATGCTCCGAACTAGCTTACAATGCTAAAATTGGGGCATTGTTGCGGATGTTCTACCACTCAATCACACACTTCTCCGCGCCAAAATAACACATTAACCTATTTAAGACGATGCACGCAGTGCTTGTTGAGTGCACCTGCGGTTGGTTGAATGGTACCCAACAATGCCTTATACCCGCGCAACACTTTATTCCTGCGTGTTGTGTAATTTTGGCGGGGTAAGACTTTTGTGGGAAGGTGTATATGATACTGGGGGTCTGCGTTATATTTGATGCTAGCTAAGTTTTTAGTGCAAAAATCCAAGTGGTTAGATAATGTGTACATATGTACCCGTAATGCTTTCCCCCTTATTGCGGGACGAATGCCGACAATGGGCGATTGGCGTAATTCCGGGACGTCAATCGGAGTCACCGAGGGTCATTCCCTGCCTCGCTTATTGCACGCCGCACCACTGGTGAATATGTAGTCGCTACCCGGTCGTGCCCATGGGACGCCCATGCTGTGGGATGACGCCCTTGCCGCACGAATAATATTGGAATAAACCTTGATGTCGTGATACACCGTGATGTCGGCTTTATATTTGCAATATTGAAACTACTGGTGGTGTCGTGTTCAGCGCCGCCACTACTTTGTGCAAGCAACGACCTCACGGCACGCCAGTTCCACGTTTTTGTCACCTCGGGATGTGGTTTCCGGCACACCGCCATGGTTGAATCATATAGGAGTAAGGTATCCGGCACAGTGGGTGAGGTGTTGAACGAATTGGCTGAGCTCAAGTCCATCTTTGCGGGGTCGTGCGTGGATAGGCATGGCCAACCCCTTGGCGATAGTGAGATGGGGCATCACATGCATGTAAACGATCCCGACAATTATTAGGAAGTCAGACAAACTCGACGCCTATGTAGGTGTCCGCCAGAGCAGAGCGGCGTGCTCCACGCCCCTCCTCAGTCCACCATTCAAGCCTCAGCAGCGGGCCCCTCGCCGCTGTCCGATCCGCCCGGAAGTGCCGGTCAACAGGGGGGCGCCCCACAAGCGCCGGCTCCCTCACTTGCAGCCCCCTCAGCCTCGCGAGCGCAGCTCAGAGGAACCCCGGGGGTTCTGGCTCCCCGCTTTGACGCGCCAGACACGCATCAGGAATCACAATACTAAAACACTAAGGTTGCGGCCGGGGGACCGGTAGCGGGATCCGGTGGAGGGGGAGGCAGGCTTTGAAAGCTATGAAGATGCTATGTCGTGTTTCAACGTGGCGGCCGTTAAGTGGCGGTATCTATACAGTGGGAAGGAAAGGAATACAAGATAACACCTTGCAAGCGGTCGTGCAAGACTGCATGCCCTGGCATCGATCGCGCAATGATGTGGCGCGTGATTTCTTCAATTGACACACCCTGTGTGGCAGGTATTTTGCTGTCACAAGCATGTCAAAGGCCCCAGCCGTGCTGCTCGTGTGGAACGCAATGACGAGTCCAAGCTGTGGGAAACTCGGCAGAGCGGCCTTGTGCTCGCGGGCGCCTCCGTGCCCTTGGCCAAGTACAAATGTGCACCGGAGAGTCCAATTACAACCCTTCTCCCTATGCTTCATAAGGGTCGACGCTTCTTGGTGCCATGAATCATGATTCCGAGCGTGACTTGCGGGATGCAAGAGTCCCGTCTGGCTCAAAAGAGGACGTGAATAAAAGGGTTGGTTGTTTGAAGAAGACAGTCGTGTCATAGCAACGTGGGTTGTTGGAGCTCTCGAGCCTTAACGACCTGCAAGAGTGGGCGGGTTCCCACATGATGCTTGAGGTTGCGTGCATCGATTATCACGAGCACACGAGGTTGCTTATTTTCCTCGTGTAAGAAAAGTAAGCTGCCGCGGTGGCGCTTTCCGGTCTTGACGAGCTACTTCGGAACCGCCGGAAGGCGTTAGTGTCGGGTGTGCAGCTGCATCCGATGACGTATGGCACCCACGAGATTAGTTTGAGCAAGTGTTGGGTGTTACTCACCCTTGGAAAGACAACAATCACGAAGTCCGCTCATCCCCCCCCCCCCCCGCCCAAACAACAACTTCGTGATTTCGCTCGTGCCCAGCGCTGTTTGTTTCGCCAAGTCGGGAAGTGCATAAAACTTTGGGACCCTATTCTCCGGCTTAAAGACAACTTCCTCCGACTTCTTCGGTTTGCCCGTCGAGCCTCATGTGGTTGTCAGCGATAGGGGGAGCGGCGTGAGGGCAGCTCTAGCTATTGCCCTCCCTAATGCAAAGGTACCGGCGCATGTGCCCAAACTACTTCTTGATGGCTGATTCTCGTTTGCGGATCCGAGTAACGGGGCTGATTTCCTGCTGCTACGCCATGTATCCTTGACAGCTTGGCAGCTACATGCACTTGAAACGCAAGTTCTTGTCAAGGAGCCAGACTGTACAGCGCAACGGGGTCACTGCGACGTCGTTAACGACCACGAACGGAACTCTAGGTACTTCGCGGTAAGGATCGACGTAATGCATGCTTGCAAGCGTTGCCAATGGCGATTGAGCTTATGGGGGAGTGGCGCCGCCGCGGAGAGGCGCGTGCAGCGGGCTTCATGGAAGACGAGTACCTTGGTGACAAACTCGACTGGCCTGCACATTTGGGGCCTGGGGGGTGCCATGCCCACACCAACCCCCAAAAGAGTTGGCACAGATGGACAGAAGAGTACGAGGAGTTCCCAAAGCGCCGACGGACAACATGCGTCAAAAGACCTTCCCCGCAGTTTTGGGCCTCAAGCACGGCACGCGATACCGGAGGCGTCACACAACGCGACAAGGGAACGCAAATAAGGTCAAGCATCGTTTCGACGAGGCGGACATGCCCCACCATGCCGAGGCTCGTCCGCGCGACCGATTGACAGCGTTCCGCGGGGTGTCCCATACACCATATAGCTCCGAAACCAATCTACCAAATCGCAGCGCGCGCTATACCGGAGCCCTCACAAATCACATCAAGGGAACGAGCACATGGGCAAGCATCTTTGTGACCAGGCGGACACGCCCCAACATGCCGCGGCTCGTCCGGATGACCGTTTGGTGCCGTCCCCCGGTGTGGCGCCGTAACCCGCATGGCGCCCATACAAGTAGATGCGCATCAAGCACGGCACGCACCATACCTCCGCCGTCGCAAAGCGCACCCAGGGAGCGCGCATAAGAGCAAGCATCTTTCGATGAAGCGGACACGCTCCAACATGTCGCGGCTCGTCCGGATGACCGCTTGGCGTTGTTCCGCGTTTTGGCGCCGCAAACCTCAAGGCGCCCAAGCTAATTAATTTTTTCGGAGTTGTGTATTTACAATAGCGGCACGAGCTTGCCGAAGCCCTCGCAGAGCGCGGCAAGGCAGCTGGCATAGTATCAAGCGCGTATGGGACGGGACGGACACGCCCCAACATGCCGCGGCTCGTCCGGGCGACCGCTTGGGACCGTTTCACGAGGTGTTTCATCAACCATATAGCTCCGAAACCAGCATACCAAATTGTGGCGCGCGCTATACCGGAGCCTTCACAAAGCACGGCAAGGGATCTCGCATATAGGCGGGCATCTTATCGGGGAAGCGGACGCGCCTCAACATGCCGCAGGTCGTCCGGACGACCGCTTGGCGCCGTTCCACGGTTTGGCGCCTTAACCCGCATGGCGCCCATACCTACTTATGGGCCTCAAGCACGGCACGCGCCAGACCGGAGGCGTCACACAACGCGACAAGGGAACGCGCATATAAGTAAGCATCTTTTAGACGAAGCAGACACGCCCCAGCATCATGCCGCAGCTCGTCCGGGCGATCGATTGGCACCGTTCCGCAGGTGTCCCACACACCATATGGCTCCGAAAGCAATCTACCAAACCGCGGCATGCACTATACCGGAGACTTCACAAAGCGTGGCAAGGGAACGCGAACATGGCATCGTTGTGACCATGCGGACACGCTCCAACATGCCGTGGCTCGTCCGGATGACCGTTTGTTGCCGTCCCCCGGTGTGGCGCATGGCGCTCAAACAAATATATGCGCATCAAGCACGGCATACGCCATACCTCCGCCGTAACAAAGCGCACCCAGGGAGCGCGCATAAGAGCAAGCATCTTTCGATGAAGCGGACACGCTCCAACATGTCGCGGCTCGTCCGGATGACCGCTTGGCGTCGTTCCGCGTTTTGGCGCCGCAAACCTCAAGGCGCCCAAGCGAATGTTTGCGGAGTTGTGTATTTACAACAACGGCACGCGCTTGCCGAAGCCCTTGCAGAGCGTGGCAAGACAGCTGGCATAGTATCAAGCGCGTATCGGACGGGGCGGACACGCCCCAATATGCCGCGGCTCGTCCGGGCGACCGCTTGGTACCGTTCCGCGAGGTGTTTCACAAACCAGACATAGAGCTCCGAAACCAGCCTTCCAACCGCGGCCCGCGCTATACCGGAGCCTTCACAAAGCACGGCAAGGGATCTCGCATATAGGCAAGCATCTTTTCGAGGAAGCGGACGCACGCCCCAACATGCCGCACGTCGTCCGGACGACCGCTTGGTGCCGTTCCACGGTTTGGCGCTTTAACCCGCATGGCGCCCATACCTACTTATGGGCCTCACACACGGCGCGCGATACCGGAGGCGTCACACAACGCGACAAGGGAACGCGCATATAAGTAAGCATCTTTTCGACGAAGCAGACAAGCCCCAACATCATGCCGCAGCTCGTCCATGCGACCGATTGGCACCGTTCCGCGGGGTGTCCCATACACCATATGGCTCCGAAACCAATCTACCAAACCGCGGCATGCGCTATACCGGAGACTTCACAAATTGTGGCAAGGGAACGCGCACATGGCAAGCATCTTTGTGACCAGGCGGACACGACCCGACATGCCGTGGCTCGTCCGGATGACCGTTTGGTGCCGTCCCCCGGTGTGGCGCATGGCGCCCAAACAAATAGATGCGCATCAAGCACGGCACACGCCATACCTCCGCCGTAACAAAGCGCACCTAGGGAGCGCGCATAAGAGCAAGCATCTTTCGATGAAGCGGACACGCTCCAACATGTCGCGGCTCGTCCGGATGACCGCTTAGCGTTGTTCCGCGTTTTGGCGCCGCAAACCTCAAAGCGCCTCTGTCAGCTAATGTTTACGGAGTTGTATATTTACAATAACGGCACGCGCTTACCGAAGCCCTTGCAGAGCGCGGCAAGGCAGCTGGCATAGTATCAAGCGAGTATGGGACGGGACGGAAATGCCCCAACATGCCGCGGCTCGTCCGGGCGATCGATTGGCACCGTTCCGCGGGGTGTCCCACACACCATATGGCTCCGAAACCAATCTACCAAACCGCGGCACGCACTATACCGGAGACTTCACAAAGCGTGGCAAGGGAACGCGCACATGGCATTTTTGTGACCAGGCGGACACGCTCCAACATGCCGCACACCGTCCGGATGACCGTTTGGTGCCGTCCCCCGGTGTGGCGCATGGCGCCCAAACAAATAGATGCGCATCAAGCACGGCACACGCCATACCTCCGCCGTAACAAAGCGCACCTAGGGAGCGCGCATAAGAGCAAGCATCTTTTCGATGAAGTGGACACGCTCCAACATGTCGCGGCTCGTCCGGATGACCGCTTGGCGTCGTTCCGCGTTTTAGCGCCGCAAACCTCAAAGCGCCTAAGCTAATGTTTACGGAGTTGTGTATTTACAATAACGGCACGCGCTTGCCGAAGCCCTTGCAGAGCGCGGCAAGGCAGCTGGCATAGTATCAAGCGCTTATTGGAAGGGACGCATTGGAAGGGACGGACACGCCCCAACATGCCGCGGCTCGTCCATGCGACCGATTGGCACCGTTCCGCGGGGTGTCCCATACACCATATGGCTCATAAAGCAATCTACCAAACCGCGGCACGCGCTATACCGGAGACTTCACAAAGCGTGGCAAGGGAACGCGAACATGGCATCTTTGTGACCAGGCGGACACGCTCCAACATGCCGTGGCTCGTCCAGATGACCGTTTGGTGCCGTCCCCCGGTGTGGCGCATGGCGCCCATACAAGTAGATGCGCATCAAGCACGGCACGCGCCATACCTCCGCCGTCACAAAGCGCACCTAGGGAGCGCGCACAAGAGCAAGCATCTTTCCAATGAAGCCGACACGCCCCAACATGTCGCGGCTCGTCCGGATGACCGTTTGGCGTCGTTCCGCGTTTAGCGCCGCAAACCTCAAGGCGCCTAAGCTATTGTTTACGGAGTTGTGTATTTACAATAGCGGCACGCGCTTGCCAAAGCTGTCGCAGTAGAGCGCGGCAAGGCAGTTGGCACAGGATCAAGCGCGTATGGGACGGAGCGAACACGCCCCAACATGCCTCGTCCGGGCGACCGCTTGGTACCGTTTCGCGAGGTGTTTCATAAACCATACATATAGCTCCGAAACCAGCCTTCCAACCGCGGCACGCGCTATACCGGACGAGCCTTCACAAAGCACGGCAAGGGAACTCGCATATAGGTAAGCATCTTATCAAGGAAGCGGACGCGCCCCAACATGCCGCGGCTCGTCCGAACGACCGCTTGGTGCCGTTCCACGGTCTGGCGCCTTAACCCCCATGGCGCCCATACCTATATATGGGCCTCAAGCATGGCACGCGCTAGACCGGAGCAGTCACAAAGCGTGGCAAGAGCACGCGCAATTGAGTAACAATTTTTTCGACGGAGCGGACACGATCGAACATGCCGCGGCTCGCCCGGGTGACTCATTGGTTTCCCAACGTTTTGGATCCATGGACCACAGCTCGCCCTTACCTACTCATGGGCCTCGAGCACAGCACGCGATACCGGAGGCGTCACACAACGCGACAAGGGAACGAGCATATGGGGAAGCATCGTTTCGACGAGGCGGACACGCCCCAACATGCCGCGGCTAGTCCATGCGACCGATTGGCACCGTTCCGCGGGGTGTCCCATACACCACATAGCTCCGAAACCAATCTACCAAATCGCATCGCGCGCTATACCGGAGCCCTCACAAATCACATCAAGGGAACGCGCACATGGCAAGCATCTTTGTGACCAGGCGGACACGACCCGACATGCCGTGGCTCGTCCGGATGACCGTTTGGTGCCGTCCCCCGGTGTGGCGCATGGCGCCCAAACAAATAGATGCGCATCAAGCACGGCACACGCCATACCTCCGCCGTAACAAAGCGCACCTAGGGAGCGCGCACAAGAGCAAGCATCTTTCGATGAAGCGGACACGCTCCAACATGTCGCGGCTCGTCCGGATGACCGCTTAGCGTTGTTCCGCGTTTTGGCGCCGCAAACCTCAAAGCGCCTCTGTCATCTAATGTTTACGGAGTTGTATATTTACAATAACGGCACGCGCTTACCGAAGCCCTTGCAGAGCGCGGCAAGGCAGCTGGCATAGTATCAAGCGAGTATGGGACGGGACGGAAATGCCCCAACATGCCGCGGCTCGTCCGGGCGATCGATTGGCACCGTTCCGCGGGGTGTCCCACACACCATATGGCTCCGAAACCAATCTACCAAACCGCGGCACGCACTATACCGGAGACTTCACAAAGCGTGGCAAGGGAACGCGCACATGGCATTTTTGTGACCAGGCGGACACGCTCCAACATGCCGCACACCGTCCGGATGACCGTTTGGTGCCGTCCCCCGGTGTGGCGCATGGCGCGCAAACAAATAGATGCGCATCAAGCACGGCACACGCCATACCTCCGCCGTAACAAAGCGCACCTAGGGAGCGCGCATAAGAGCAAGCATCTTTTCGATGAAGTGGACACGCTCCAACATGTCGCGGCTCGTCCGGATGACCGCTTGGCGTCGTTCCGCGTTTTAGCGCCGCAAACCTCAAAGCGCCTAAGCTAATGTTTACGGAGTTGTGTATTTACAATAACGGCACGCGCTTGCCGAAGCCCTTGCAGAGCGCGGCAAGGCAGCTGGCATAGTATCAAGCGCTTATTGGAAGGGACGCATTGGAAGGGACGGACACGCCCCAACATGCCGCGGCTCGTCCATGCGACCGATTGGCACCGTTCCGCGGGGTGTCCCATACACCATATGGCTCCGAAAGCAATCTACCAAACCGCGGCACGCGCTATACCGGAGACTTCACAAAGCGTGGCAAGGGAACGCGAACATGGCATCTTTGTGACCAGGCGGACACGCTCCAACATGCCGTGGCTCGTCCAGATGACCGTTTGGTGCCGTCCCCCGGTGTGGCGCATGGCGCCCATACAAGTAGATGCGCATCAAGCACGGCACGCGCCATACCTCCGCCGTCACAAAGCGCACCTAGGGAGCGCGCACAAGAGCAAGCATCTTTCCAATGAAGCCGACACGCCCCAACATGTCGCGGCTCGTCCGGATGACCGTTTGGCGTCGTTCCGCGTTTAGCGCCGCAAACCTCAAGGCGCCTAAGCTATTGTTTACGGAGTTGTGTATTTACAATAGCGGCACGCGCTTGCCAAAGCTGTCGCAGTAGAGCGCGGCAAGGCAGTTGGCACAGGATCAAGCGCGTATGGGACGGAGCGAACACGCCCCAACATGCCTCGTCCGGGCGACCGCTTGGTACCGTTTCGCGAGGTGTTTCATAAACCATACATATAGCTCCGAAACCAGCCTTCCAACCGCGGCACGCGCTATACCGGACGAGCCTTCACAAAGCACGGCAAGGGAACTCGCATATAGGTAAGCATCTTATCAAGGAAGCGGACGCGCCCCAACATGCCGCGGCTCGTCCGAACGACCGCTTGGTGCCGTTCCACGGTCTGGCGCCTTAACCCCCATGGCGCCCATACCTATATATGGGCCTCAAGCATGGCACGCGCTAGACCGGAGCAGTCACAAAGCGTGGCAAGAGCACGCGCAATTGAGTAACAATTTTTTCGACGGAGCGGACACGATCGAACATGCCGCGGCTCGCCCGGGTGACTCATTGGTTTCCCAACGTTTTGGATCCATGGACCACAGCTCGCCCTTACCTACTCATGGGCCTCGAGCACAGCACGCGATACCGGAGGCGTCACACAACGCGACAAGGGAACGAGCATATGGGGAAGCATCGTTTCGACGAGGCGGACACGCCCCAACATGCCGCGGCTAGTCCATGCGACCGATTGGCACCGTTCCGCGGGGTGTCCCATACACCACATAGCTCCGAAACCAATCTACCAAATCGCATCGCGCGCTATACCGGAGCCCTCACAAATCACATCAAGGGAACGAGCACATGGGCAAGCATCTTTTTGACGAGGCGGACACGCCCCAACCTGCCACGGCTCGTCCGGATGACCGTTTGGTGCCGTCCCCCGGTGTGGCGCCGTAACCCGCATGGCGCCCATGCAAATAGATGCGCATCAAGCACGGCACACGCCATACCTCCGCCGTCACAAAGCGCACCTAGGGAGCGCGCACAAGAGCAAGCATCTTTCCAATGAAGCCGACACGCCCCAACATGTCGCGGCTCGTCCGGATGACCGCTTGGCGTCGTTCCGCGTTTTGGCGCCGCAAACCTTAAGGCGCCTAAGCTAATGTTTGCGGAATTGTGTATTTACAATAGCGGCACGCGCTTACCGAAGCCCTCGCAGAGTGCGGCAAGGCAGTTGGCACAGGATCAAGCGCATATGGGACGGGGCGGACACGCCCCAACATGCCGCGGCTCGTCCGGGCGACCGCTTGGTACCGTTCCGCGAGGTGTTTCATAAACCATATAGCTCCGAAACCAGCATACCAAATCGTGGCACGCGCTATACCGGAGCCTTCACAAAGCACGGCAAGGGATCTCGCATATAGGCGGGCATCTTATCGAGGAAGCGGACGCGCCCCAACATGCCGCGGCTCGTCCGAACGACCGTTTGGTGCCGTTCCACGGTTTGGCGCCTTAACCCGCATGGCGCACATACCTATATATGGGCCTCAAGCACGGCACGCGCTAGACCGGAGCCGTCACATAGCGTGGCAAGAGCACGCGCAATTGAGTAACAAAATTTTCGACGGAGCGGACACGATCGAACATGCATGCCGCGGCTCGCCCGGATGACTCATTGGTGTCCCAGTGGTTTGGACCCATGGACCAAAGCTCGCCCTTACCTACTCATGGGCTTCACACACGGCACGCGATACCGGAGGCGTCACTCAACGCGACAAGGGGACGCGCATATGGCCAAGCATCGTTTCGACGAGGCGGACACGCCCCAACAAGCCACGGCTCGTCCGGGCGACCGATTGGTACCGTTCCGCGGAGTGTCCCATACTCCATGTAGCTCCGAAACCAATCTACCAAACCACGGAACACGCCATACCGGAGCATTCACAAAGCGCAGCAAGGGAAGGCGCGCATGGGCAAGCATCTTTGGAGACGAGGCGGACACGCCCCAGCATGCCGCGGCTCGTCCGGATGACCGTTTGGTGCCGTTCCACGGTTTGGAGTCTTAATAAGCACGGCGCCCATGCAAATAGATGGGCATGATGCACGGTGCACTTTACAAGAGCCGTCCCAAAGCGCGGCAAGGGCACGCGCACACGAGCAAGCACCTTTTGGAGCTCACCACTGATACCTCCGAGTGCTCGAGCTGTCCTATCCAGCTTATAAACCCGCACTCGCGGCCGAAGTTGCCCGGCTCACGGCAATCACACCGCCTGCGCAACCCTCAACGCCACGCAATCCGGCTCGAGCAGCCCTCCTCCCCCACGCACCTGCCGAAGGGCAAGGGCAAGGCAGCCGTACTTGGCAAGCGAAGGACAAAGAAGCCCCGGGGCCACAGCCGCTCCGGCGGCACCGCCCGCACCCGCAACAGGTGCAAGCCGCACCCCTTTGGCACCCGCGACTCTGGAAGCGAGTGGGAACCGGACGACGAAACAGCCCTCCCATCCGGCAGCTCGCACCAGTAATGACCGCGCGATCCCCATGCGCGTCAAGCCGGCCAGCCTGCCCAAGAACCCCGGCCGCTACTAATCCTTGTTGCAGGAAATGGGAATATACTAGATTCTCACGCAATTATAAACGTATCACCCCGATGCCCGGAATGAGCACATCACTGAGTACCGTAACGGCTTTTACTCCGCGATGTGTAGCAGCAACCCATATATTACACTAACGAAGGGCATCGCAGCCCCCACGAATCCCTACTAGCCGGCTCAACGGTGGATAAATATTGAGCGACAACTGGCTATTTCGGTTAGACCCCTTCCCTCATTTCACTTAAGCAGCAGTAGGCGGGACGACCCTAGCTGTCTAAGCCTTTTTGCTAAGCTCTGAATGGGATAGGATAGGGTGGATAGGATGGGATTAACTTAGGTAGGGACAGCAAGGGTGCGCTGCTGTCCTAGCAACAGCCCACTCGAAGGAGGAAGAGCTAGGACACACATGACAATTCCGGTAGCTTAAATTGTAACTACACCTAGTGTTTCCTACTGTAGGTAGAAGGAGTTGGTGCAGAGCGGAGGCATGCCCTAAAAGCAACTCAGTCTGAGCCACTGGATGCAACAGTCTAGCACTTGTAATTAACATCGATGTCGATTTCAATCATAGAACCTTGACGGATCGACGTACGTTTCTATTCATGTGCTGTGGCTCACGGATGGCGAGGGGGCCAAAAGGTTGCCACGGTGCATGCGGAGGCTATAGTCTGCGGTTGCGACATAATTGACAGTGGGATGTCAATGTTCGCGTATCCGGCCGTAACCCTAAACCGCCCGAACATGCGGTTCGTACGAGAAATCAGTACCCGTATGAAGATGTACGACTGCGGTTACGAATCAAACTGAAACGCGGCCTTATCCACTTCCTCTGTCGAGCCAGGCGGGACTCCTGCATCCCGTAAGTCACGCTCAGATACATGATGCATGGCCTTAAGGGGCGTCGACCCCTTCCGAGGCAGAGGGAGACGGGTATTCATGAGACCATCCGGTACACCATTGTCATGGGCGAAGGACACAGAGGCTCGACGTGCTCGACGCCGTTGTGCCGAATTTCCCACATCCCGGCCTCATCGTTGCGTTGCACGCGACCGCGGGCGGGGCACCCGATGCGCGTGGAACAACAGTACACCTGCCACACATGGTATGCCAACTACGGAAACCACGCGCCACTCAAACGCGCAATCGGTGCAAAGGCATCCTTGCAAGCTCCCACCTTGCATGCCTTCCCAATGTATAGAACCGCCACTTAACGGCCGCCACGTTGAAATATGATTCAACATCTTGATAGCTTTCAAAACTTACCTCCCCCTGCATGGGCCCCAGCCAAACACTTGCCGCATGCTATGTGTTTCCGTACCAAGTGTGATTATATGAGCGTGTCCGGTGTGTCGGAGCGGGGAGCCGGAACCCCACGGCTCCCTCTGAGCTGCGCTTCCGAGGCTGAGGGGCACCCGGTGAGGGAGCCGACGGTTGTTGCGCGTTCCCTTGCTTGTTAACCGGCACTTTCGGGTGGGTTTGACAACGGCGAAGGTCCCGCTGAGGCTTGCGTGGTGGGCGGCTGGGGAGGGGTATGGCTGGTGGGGCCAGCCCTTTCGCTATGGACACCTACGTCGGCGTCCATTTCTGTAACTTCCTATTGAATGAATTTCATGATCGTGCACATGCTATGTCGCATCACACTAACGCCAAGGCGTTCGCCATGCCCGTCCACGCACGCCCGCGCCGTCTGGAAGACGATGTCGAGCTCATCCAATTTGCTCAACACCTCGCTGACTGTGCCGGATACCTTACTCCTATAGGAGACCCATGACGGTGGAGGGGGCGGGGTGACCGCAGGATGACTTGAGAGAAAGGTGAGTACTGGCGTGCTATAAGGCTCTACTTGCACAGCATAGTGGCGATGCCAACCACCACACATTTACTACTTCCTCGCCAGTACTTTCAATACCGTTCTTATTAACCCTGATGTCGTAGCCGAATCACGCCCATTCCGGCTGGTAATCGGTATTGGTACCATGTACCGGTACTGAATGCGAGCTCGCAACACGCCCCAACACGACTACTCGCAAACGATGCGTGTCCCGGATTATATGGCATTCTCTCTTTGGAAATACAGCAGCCCACAAAAGTCTCTGCATGTTTTACGCGTATGATTTGGGTTTCGTCGCGTCTAGTCGGTAAACCCACGCATAGTCTACGCCGTTGCAGCCGAGGATAACCATGAAAGAGCGTGCACATGGTGTGCTAGGGCCAATGCGACATCGCGCGTGGCGCGCGCGTCGCCTGGTATGCGGAACTGCCAGTGTAACAAGTGCTGCACGGCCGGGCTGTGAGCGATTTGAGTGCACGGCACGCCGACATTTGGACATAAAGAACCATGTTTTTCTCCCATGGTCGCCGAGATACAATTGTGGTGTTGGGCCACCTACCCCATGCCGCGTGGCGCATGGTTTGGAGTCTTTGGTCAGCTAGCGGGCTGCATGCGACATTCGCAAACAGGCTGTTCGCCCTGCAAGAAGCAGTAATGTTGCAATCACGTTTTAATTCGCAACATTTCGGCGTGTTATCAGATCGGGCTGTAACTTAGTGCGATGGAAAGCCCGTGACTTGCGCTTTCCAAGGCACTAATTTCAGTCCAATTTGATGAAACGCCGAAATGTTGTGGCCTGTCAAAGTTACCCCCTGTTATATATGGTATCCTAGCCAGCTCATTCACTGTGGGTGGGGGCGCATGATGGGGGTATGTAATGTGCCCTTTCACGCAAGCTCCCAGGAGCGAGAACCCCTTGGATAGGTCTCCACGTCGCGCGGACCCCGTCATCATTTTGGCTTTTCCCCTTGGATGATGTGTGACATGTGTGACAACACGCGCGCAGACCTGTGCAGCAATGGCGACATTGTTGTCGAGGGGGCCAGCCCGCGCCTAGCCTACAATGCGTTGTAAGCATGCACCTATGGAATCAAAGGCACTTTATGCGTGCTACTTTCACCCAGCGAGGCGCAGCAAACGGCGCTTATCTTGCAGCTTGGCAAAAAAAGTGTGGGATGATTGGCCCCATCACGACGACGGGATTACTTGCACACTGTCATGGGAATGCCATGCATTGCATCGGTAGCGTGCATGGATTGGGCTCAAGCTCGGTCGTCTTACGGAGCATGCATACGTCCACCCACCACCGGCAGTGCGCGGGGATATGCGACGGATGGTAGCTACGCCGCCAACAAGTTGGCCCCTAGTCATCGCCCGTTTTTTCTGTGCTTTTAGCCATGTGCCAAGCAATGCCATTGCCGAAGAACATTTCTAAAAGTGCGATGACCGGGAGAAACGGCTGCCTCCTTGGCGTAGGAGGATTGCATACACTGGATTACAAGGCTCCATGGCCCCGTGGCCCCATGGCTTGGGCACCGAGACGAGGATACGCGCGGATTTCTTTGCGCAAAGACTTATGTGGACTGGTATATGCATAAATAAGGACCGTACGCACGATTGCACGCCCCTTCAGCTATTAGCAGAAACATTATGTAACACCGGTTCATTTCAATTAACCGCGGCACATAAATTAATCAACCGTACATTATCAAGTACATAGATCAGAATAAAAATTCGAAATCGTACATAACATATACAGTACATAATAAATTCGGTACCCGTAGATATACACAATGACATACAGGTGCATTTATGTACGTGACATCATGTAAGGGATGAGCAAGGCTAGTGAGGGACGGCATCAAGTTTGGCATCATACTGGCTTGATCCGCTAAATTCAAATGCTTGAGCGGGAATCTGTTGTATGCGTGTTGCCCTGGAGTGAGGCAGAGGACGACACGCTCATTGCATGCAGCCAGGTGCTGCGGTGCTATCCGCAAGCAACGGGATAGGGGCGCTCTTGCCGCTAGCATTACTTACAGCAAAAAGTACAAGGGGACATTCCCTCCTGTTGAGGGAGCCACCCCATGGGTGCTAGCTACACCTGCAACGCCGCTGACGAAGCTTCCTAACGAAAAGCAGACCAATGTTGGGCTGTTCAGGCCATGATGGGCGCCGCTACAGACAGGCAGGCGGCAATCAATGCCGCTGCCGATTGTATCAGTGGCGCTGATATCTTCGGCGCTGACAACCTCAAGGTTGCAGAAGTGCGCTCCGCTGCCCGCCTTGACACTGTGTTGCCTAGAGCATATGTAGTCGGCCGGGATGGCGCATGCTCGTATCCAGGGATTGTTGTCGCCCTCTTCAGCGTCCCTGAGATGCTGCCCTCGAGCGTCCTTCGGCCTCAACCGGTCTCTCTTGTCGGTGGCCGGCGCCAGACACAACCCGCGCACCGGCGGCTGCACCTATAGGCTGGGGAAGTCAGGCAGGGAGCCGCGGTACTCTCCCCCGCCCGCGCTGCCGTCCCCGCCGCCGCCGCGGCTGCCGCGGTGGTGGTGGTGCGGCCGCGCCGCCTGCTGCCGGGCGGCGCGCTCCGCGGCGCGCAGCTCCTCCTCCTCCCGCTTGTTGGCCTGCGGGCGCAACCGCATGGCACCGCCGTCAGCATCATCCGTGACCCTCAAGCAACTACTGGCTCAGTCGGTGTCCCCGGCACACTGCAGCCAGTCCGTGAAAGAGAATGGGGCAGCTCCGCTCCGGACAGTGTGGCATGAAGGACAAACGAGGGGGGGGGGGGCGGGGGGCTGCAGACAGACCGTCCTTGAGAGGTTCTCGTCAACAATGGCACATGTGCGGGCACCTGTAACCTTTACATCGACGTACGAAGACACGGCAACAGCGTGCTACCAACTGCTGACAGCTGACCACTCAGGCAGCCATGCAGCGACACACACAGACACACACACACACAGGCGCTGTTGCACCTATGGGAGCCCAATGTTGGGCTAATCCTCATGGTGGGTTGCATGCTACCTACCCCCACATTCGCTGTCTTGCCTTGTTTATTATATTCTATACTTTAATGCGCGAAAACCCACGTATGAAACACCAAAGGTGTCAGCGTCAATCCATGAAAGATTAGTACCGATGTACGGCGCCCGCTACCAGGCAGCGGCCCACCATGCGCGGAGGGTCCTGAGTGCAGCAGGCCACGCGGCACCACCCCCACCTCCACGCGGTGGGCGCTGGTAACCCATAATACCCGTGCCCAGCTGGGTGCGGCAGGGGGCTGAGCGGGGTGGCCGGTTGTGGCAGGTCCTTGGATCCTGCGATGACCGGGAGCCCTACGGGGGGCTTTTCCAAGACGAAAGCTTCAAATACCGATAGACTGCAACATAGCCGCGTGGACTATAGAGGCCCGGCCCTACATGCTGTAATTAGCGGACCTCATGCGGGTTGGTCAAGGGCGGGCCCTCCCCTAATGCTGGACGGTAAAGACAGCTTGTCAAGACAAAAGACCTTGATTCACTTATAACAAATTTCAAACTAATTTCCATACTTTGCCTTGGATAGGTACCATGGGGCAGGTGCCAAATAGTCACAGCGTTATCTTTGGAACCTTGCCAGCACCTGCATAGATGCCGGGGCAACCCACACAGCCAGGTACCCAGGGTCGGAACCGGGGGACGCCGCTCAGCCATCCATAAAAAGTCACCTGGGTAATGGGTTAGCAGTACTTATATTGTACAAAGACAAACGGACAGCGGACAAATAACGTTTTTGGACCCCCTGCGAAGAGGAAAAACTGTTAAAACGCATAAATATGACAGAATAAATCACGAATACATCACGAATATTCCAACGCAAAGGTGCAAAACAAATCATTACTTTGTTGGCCGCGAAAAGTATTCAATTGTGCGGGGGTATCCAACGTGCGTTTGTTTGTGCGTGCGCACTTTTCGCACGTAAGGGCATATACAGCAGCGGAGGACCCTCCTGACCCTCCAATTGATAGGCGGTGATGCCCTTCCACCCATTCAGCTCTATGTAAGATTTCTCTCTGTCTCTCTCTCTCTCGTTTAAAGGTAGCCCATGTAAGGAAGGACATGAGGCTGCCTCCATCCAGACAACGGCATCGCGGCGGGGGTCACAATGCAACCATGCGGTTGGCAGCAAAGCGGTGGGAGGGCGGGCGGTGTCACAGCGGGCGCAGGCGCGGCAGGGAGCGCCCGACCTCCAGCACGAGGCGTTTGATGTGGTCACGCTCCGCCGCCTCCGCCTCCTCCTTGGCCTTGGCGTTCACCGCCATCGCCGCCGTGCCGGGCACCTGCAGCTCGCGGCTCTTGTCTTCGCGCCCGCTGCGCTTCATCATCACGCGGAACGACACCGACCCGCCGGAGTCGCCCGGCGGCGCCGCGCCACGCACCACAAGCTTTGGCACACACATCGAAAACGGGAGGGGGGGGGGGGGGGGGGGGTTAAGATGCCAGCCGATGCTCATGCCATCAGCCAGCTCACCGGTGAACACGCACCGACGCTTGTCACGACAGCGCCGAGGATTTGGCACAACATTGCAGCACTCTCGCCACTCTTGCTGGTCCCAAACAAGGAACACACACCCGTGGGGGAGAGCATACGCCGCCTGGCTGCTATAGCACAGGGCAATCACATGTGTACAAACTGCAGCGGTGGCATTGTCCACGATTCCATAAATAGGAATCGTTAGATATTAAGCCTCAAATTGGACTTGCTAAGAGTTGTACAAGAAGATTCGCAGCAGGTCCGCTATAGCTTCGTCGAGATTTGACCCCTGGCAGGCAGGGCAGGTTCTTATAGAGTTGTTCCAGGATAGGAAACAGAAGTCCTCGCAACTCAAAGCTTAGTTTTGCTCGGGAATTGCGCGCGTGAGGCGACACAGAATGTGGTTTATGGGTGAAGAGCTGCCTCGAAGATATTCACCGGGTTAACTAGGCCAAGGGCCATAATTGTGGCCCGTGGGCAACATTCATCCACGTTGTTCTATACTGGAACAACTCCATTCGCAGTGCTCTTAATTAGCCCAGCGTCGGCGCCCGCAGTGAGCGGTGGGATGCAACAGTACGGCAAGCGCGGCGGGACAGCAGCGGCAGCCGGAGCGGCCCACCTGCGGTGGCCCGGTGGCGCCCAGCTGCGAGCCCATCCCCGCAAACACCGGCGCCCCACGGCTGCCGGCCGCCTCCTGCATGACCGCCATGAACTGCGCCTCGAAGTCCTCGTCCAGCTCCGCCTCCATCAAGCGCCCGCGCACCAGCACCTCCTCCTCGTCCTCCTCCGCCGCCGCGGCCTGCGGGAGGCGGCGGGGCGCAGCGGCACAGCTGAGCGGGGCATCTCGCACGCAGGGCGATGGCGGTAGGGCGGGAGGGGTGGGGTGACGCAGGGGTAGCAGGAGGCGTCATGCCGCCACAGAGTCAGGGCGGACAACTGCGCGGGCTGGCCAATGCTGCAGGGTAGAGCGGAGGGGGGGGGGGGGGGGGGGGGGGGAGCGGAGGAAGGGGAGGAAGATATCGGTTACACACAGTAGCAGCAGCAGGAAGAAGCCGACACCCGACACTGTTTCCCAGGTACAACACAAGTGATGCCAAAAGATCACTAACCCAGCAATGGGGGTCGCTTTGCAACATTGCTCTTGCTGCTGTCACGAAGTGAGAAATACCGGAGGGAGAGAGAGAGAGAGAGAGCCCTCACAAAGAGCTGCGGTGGTTCTGTAAGGGTGTCACCGCAGCGAACACCCGGGTTTCGTACACAGCGAAGCCCTTCCGGGGGGAACCCACAGCGATCTGGAAATCTACCAAAGAGCAACTGGCTCATGGCATGGAATCTCTGACTTCATGGTGCAAAACAGCTCATTGTTGTCGGGATCCCTGAGCCCAATGGAATGGTACGGACAACTTTGGTTCTATCTGTGAAGCGGCCGTACCGGCAGAGGGCGCGGCGGCTTGCATGGCTGCCTAGGACTCTGGGGATGGCCGCATGTTTAGCCGGGTGCTGACAGGGTTGGACGGCATAGAAGGGGGTGCTGGTGAAGGGGGGCGGAGTGCGCTCACCGCGGCATCGCCATCCTCCTCGCCGCCCTCCTCCTCCTCCGCTGCCGCCTCCTCCTCCTCCTCCTCCTCCTCCTCCAGCGCTTCTTGGCCACCGCTGCCCTCGCTCTCCCCAGCGCTGCTGTCGCTATCGCTGCCCTCCTCGAAGCCTGCGGACCACACAGCGGCGCGTCACTCCACAGCCCGCATCCGGTTGAAAGAACCGTTGGAGTGAGCCGAGCATTCTGAGCATCTGTATAGCAGCTGGAAAGTGGCGGCGGCTCGGCCGCGCGGTAGCGTGCTGCCCCTCATCACTACTGCTCCCAGCGCAGCAGCAACTCCAGTAATTGCAGCTAGATCCTGCATGATCGAGTGTTGCTCGTGAGGGTGAGGCGGGGTAAGCCCTCCTGTCATCGGCACCTAAACGCCTGCGCGGCCGTCGGGTGAGTGCCCTACCCCCAACCTAACACTAGGGCGCGTCCACTGGGGACGCCCAACAGCCACGCTAGGCTGGCGCAGCCAGCAAGCGCGCACAAGGGCGGAGGGCCCGGCGCCGTGCTACCTGCGGTGCCGGGCTCCGCATCAACCTCTGCCTCTGCCTCCGGCTTGCCGCGCCCCTCGCCACCGTCCTGCTGCAGCTGCAGCCGCGCCAGCGCCTCCGCTGCCTCCTCCACTGAGGCCAGCATCGGCTGCTTCGGGCGCAGCGTGGACAGCAGCTCCGCCACGTCGTACTCCACATCCTGAAGGGGGGAATTTGTTTGGTGGGGGGGGGGGGTTACAAGGCGGGTGGACGGGGTGCTGGCATGCGTAGGGACACACCTCTGGCCACGAGCTCAGTGAGACCCTGAAGCACAGCACACGGGCGAGAGGGCAGGATAGGGGAGGGAGGGGAAAGAGCTTTGCGCATCGATTTGACATCCGGCTTGACAGAGACGAGATGATACAAGCAGCGGGTAGGAACCCAGTAACGGCATTTGATTCCGGCGGGGAGGAGCAGGGAGTGGCATCCGTCTAGAAGCACACGCTGGCCACACCGTCCAGATTGATGGTAGGGTAGAGGGATCTGGGCTGCGCAGTCGATGCTGGGCGCTGGAGGGTGGCGATGGCAGGCCAACCGCAGGGCTGCACACTCTGTGACCCTGGGGAGGAAATGGGGAACAGCGCGGAAGCAGGGTGGGATGGGGACGGGGGACATTGAGGTGGGGGGTGGAGTCTGCTGGGTGGCCGGCGGAGCACGCCGCGTGCTCGTGCGGAGAAACAAGCGCCCGATATGAGTGCAAACACACTTGCGCCATGACAAAGTTCTGCCCTTAGGCGGCGGCGCCGAGCATCACACACAACTACGCTCCCTGCGTTGTCCTCGGGATGGCACAATGATAAGATAAGCAGTGTGCCTGACAGGGGCGCCCCCTGGAAGGTGCCTGGCTCCACGTGGGAGAGGCCCTCCGTGTCTTGCTTACCACAGCGCAGGTGGTGGTGCGGGGCGGATGGGCTTACCAGCGGAAGCGGGGAGCGGGAGAGCGCAAAGTGCTGGAAGATGATGAGGAAACGGTCCAGGCGCGCCTTGGCGGTGCCGCGGTCAAAGTACTTCCCGCACGCCTCCAGCAGCACGCACACCAGGCGGATGCGGAACAGCTGCGCCGCGGCCTGCGGCCAGCGCACCCCCGCCGCGCGCCTTAGCGGGGCTGAAACGCGGTGGAGCGGGCCCGGCCTTGGTGTGCACAAGGCAGCCAGAGCTAAGGCAGGCAAAACTGCCTCAGGTAGAGGGACTGGCATGAAGAGCATGCCCACAGTATGCAGCGTGTCTCAGAGGGTGGAAAGGCGTCACAGCAAGTCGGAGCACCGTGGTGGTTGGGTTGGGGGGGGGGGGGGGGGGGGGGGGGGGGGGGGGAGGGGGGTAGGGGGCTCACTGCCGCCTCGCGCGAGCCGCTGGAAAATCCCATGTCCTCCGTGAAGGAGGTGAGCAGGTACAGGGTGTCGAAGACCACCTGGCTGTTGACCACGCGGTAGTTGTACAGCTCGCCCAGCAGGCGCATGTGCGCCACGCGCGCTTGGTACTGCCCGGACTCCCCAAACTGCGCGTTCGCCCAGCAGAGGACCGCGCTCAGGTGAGCGCCTGAGCTCGCGAGGCAGCGGCCTGCTTGTGCTCGCCAACAGCTATCGATCGACCACATAGTCGCTGAGCCTCATGGGAGTGCTAAGCCACCTCTCCCGCCCTCCCTTCTCCCCGAACAACTTCCGGCATTCAAAACGCCGGCACCATGGAGCCTTGCCGGGATGGCTGGATTGGATGCGGAGACGGCACCGTCTTGCAGGGCTGGGAAGGATCAGCGTGGACGCGGGGGTGGGTGGTGGTGGTGGTGGGGGGGGGCGGGGTGCGGCTGCTGGTGCGGGGGGGCCCTCAACTCCCATCTGCGGGGGGGGGGGGGGGGGGTTGCGGCACCTCAAGCCCCTGGTGGATGTACTCCAGCACGCGGTCCGCCAGCGCGATGGCCAGCGTGTCGTGGTACTTGGACAGGCCTGACACCAGGCTGGCAACCAGGGGCACCTGCGAGAAGCGGCCCCGCACCACCTGCCACGCACACGGCACAAATGTCTCGCACCGCACACTGGGAGGGGGCAGCAGGGAGAAGAGAGAGAGGGCCAGGAGGGGGAAAGGGCGCCCCACCTTTAGCAGGCACTTGAGCAGGTACGGCTCGAAGGTCTCCCATGGGAGCTTGCGCAGCTTCTTCATGACCTGTGACGCAGAGGGAGGGGTTGAGGAAGAAGGGTTGAAGGGCAGGACACACTCTTGCAGCGCCCTACCGTGCAATTCGCTGCTCCCCCCCCCTGCCCCCCCCCCCACCCCCTCCCAAGCCCAGGTGCCCCCTCTCGCGCTGCCGCTTCACGCTGCCTTGTGCCGCTGTACTGCACGCGTGGTATGGTGGTGGGGAAGGGGGGGGGGGGTGTAGGCGCCCAGGCAGCCGCACCGTCTGCACGTTGTCCACCGTCAGCTGGTCGTACACCTGCCGCCAGGACGGAGCGCCGGCCACTGGATTAGTCACCCTGTCAGCGGCTATCATGCTCCCCCCCCCCCCTCCCCCGCGCCTTCCACCCCTCCCCCTTCTTGCATGGCGGGAGCCCGCACCAGGTATCGGATGTACTCCTGCTCCGGCGGGCGCTTTTTCATTGGCCTCGCGGCGCTGCGCTCCGGGGGGCAGCATTGCAGGTACGCGCCGTCCACCAGGCTGGCCTGCCGGGCGTCCAGGTCCCGCGTGGTCTACGCAGCCAACCGTCCGCACCATCAGCCTGGGGCTCCGTGCCAGGCCTCCGCGAGGCGGGCCTGCGGCGCCAGGCCATGCGCCGCGCTTACCTTGATGCGCATCATGATCTGCAGCATGTTGATGGTGCGCTGCGCAGTCTCCGGATTCTGCGGGACCCGGGGGCAGGAACAGGCAGATCAGCAGGTCGCAGGGATGGGTGTTTGCCCACCTCCCCCCCCCCCCCCCCCCCACCCCCCCCCCCCCCCCCCCAGCTTTCAGGCTATCGCGGGGGTCGGCGTGGTTTGAGTAATTCCACCAGTAAGGCAGTGGTTGATCTCACTGGATTCTCTCAAACAGTTGTAATTACGAAAAGGGTACAAAATGAAGACAAGACTGGTAGCCGGGTACTTAAAGTGCCGGGTGTCATATATAGACTTTCCCACTTACGCGCCGGGATCAGCACTGGCGGTGACGCAGACCCCTGGAGCAGGCGTCCAAACTAGCCAAGGAGGGCCAACATGGAGCGGACCTTGTAGAGAAAACGGCCCGCGCTCTCCAGGAACACGCATGCCATGTCGATGTTGTGGCCAGAAAAGTCATTGAAGAGCGCTTTGAAGAGGCTGAATATGGTGCCTGTGCAGCGCAGCGCCGGGGTTGCTCCATGGCAATGGCGGCGATGGCAGGTGTGGTTGTGGGTGGAAGGGGAGGGGGGGGGGGGAGGCATGCGTGCATCATCTTCCGCAGCCTGTCGGTCGCTGGCGCGCAGCAGCGGGCAGTCGCACCGTAGGGCGTGAGGCGAAACTTGCAGAGCTCCCCGAGGTAGCGAATGTTGAGCAGGCGCTTGTCCAGCGCGCCGCTGCTGCTGTCCCGCCGCGTCTGCGCCCCAGCAGAGCGCGCTCGCATCATCTCAGCTTCACAGTCCGCCGATCCGATTTCATTCACCCACCGTCAGCCCACGCCATCCATGCCTTCACTCCTCAAAGATGAGGCCATTTACTGCGTGCGCATTCTGCTCGCTCCAAGTGGGGGGAGGAGAGATTGGGGTGGGGGGATGGGGGCGCACCATCAGCGCCTGCATCCTCTCATTCACGCCCAAAAGCACTCCCTGCGCGCAGAGCAAATAGGCAGTTCCGCTGAGCACCGCCTCAGCCTTGCCATGTCATGTTATGTCATGTTACGTCATATCATGCCAGCGTGAGCCACCCTGAAGCCAGGCCAGCCAGACTCCCCCTCATCAGGGAGACAAGCAGCGCGAGTGATATGCTCAGGCAGCCGGCGGCACGGATTGTAGGGAGGAGACAGGAAGGGCGGCAAAGGGGGGGGGGGGGGGGGAACCTCCGACACGTCGGGGAACACCGGTGCGAGCGTGGCGGTGATGCGTGCAAAGTACGGGAGCAGCTGCACTGCGCCGCGCGGGATGTCCGCCAGCAGCTTGACTAGTCTCTTGCGCGCTGCCTGGAGCACGGAAATTGTTTTGGGATTGGGTTGAGACTACATGTGATGCTGTGGCACTCCGCACGCCCGACAGCCAGCTTCCCCAGGTATTGCATAAAGGCGACCCTGTGGGGCTGCCAGCGGCGGCGGCGCACCTTAGAGTTGAGGTAGCAGAAGCTGAGACAGAACTCGTCGCACAGGTCACGCGAGACGCAGGACGAGAGGCGCAGCAGCAGCATGTCCAGCTGGTTGTTCTTCGAAGAGTCGCTGTCGCTGCCGCCCTCCGCCGGCTGCCCCGGCTTGGGGCCATCGGCCAGCAGCACCGCCGGCACAAGGCTGACTAGGTCGGGCAGGCTCTCGTAAAAGACGCGCGTGTCCTCGTCGTCAAAGATCTGCCAGGGGGGGGGCGAGCAAGGGGGGGGGGGGGGGGGGACTTTGGCTGAGTGGAGCATCCCTGGGCGCACAGCAGCGCAATGCGAGTAATGCAGAAAAAAAGAGCTCAATCTATTCACCGGCGTAGCGAGAACTTTGCTAGACTTCAGTCCAACTCTGGATGGATTCGACTCTGCTGAGCTGATCAGCCCTGAGGCGCAGGTAGATGAATCCAGGCAACCCCATGCTGGATCCCCACCCGCCCCTCCCCCCACCCTTCCCACCATTCAGCTGAAGCCAAATCGACTCGCGCGATTCGCCCAGCTGTGGGCATCCCATTCAACTGGCATGGCAGCCGGGCATTTGTGGAGAGGGGGTTCCCGGCCCGCATAAACACCCCATCAGTTGGACTAGGTGCTGCGCCCAGCCATCCAGGCAAGGCGCCGCACCTGCACGGTGTCCTTCTGCCCCTCTGCTGGCTCCTCTGCTGTGGGCATCGTGGCCTCCAGCTCGGCGGCCGGCTCCTCTGCCACCTTGGGCAGCTCTGGGATTGGCTTGTCCAGCGTCTCTGAGAGACTGGCGACAACTTTCTGTGTGTTTAAGTGTGAGTGCCCCCGAGGCCGGGGGGGGGGGGGGGGGGGATATTGCTCAGGTGCCTCTGTCAGACAACATAGGAGGTGGTAGGCGACCGACTGGCTTGATGTATATTGTAAAGAATGTATCATAACCTGAAAACCTTTCATTGCAGTGATCCCATGCAAGCGACACTCTGCGTACTATCCCTGAACATACGATGTTGCATGTGTCTATGCAAGCATGTGTCTGTGCATGAGGCCAGAGGGTATGCCCGTACCCTGGTGGGTACATCGGCACAGTAGCGATCAATACCGCGTAAGCTATGAATACATCTTCACGCTAGTTGTATGCACGTCACCGCAGCACGCAATTCACACACGCACCTGCATCGCCTCGTAGTCCTTTTGAATCTTCCCATACGCCGCGACCGCCTCCTCCGACAGCTCCCCCTTGCTCTCAAAGAGCTTGGCATTGCGCTCCTCCTGGTGGAGCAGCCCGCGGTGCTCCGCCACCAGCGCCTTGGATGCCACGCCAAACGCCGCCTCCATGACCTGCGCACCCGCGCCCGCTCCCACCTCAGCACTGGCGCCCCCTTCCGTTCGGCCCTAGCCCGAAACGCTGTCGGCAACCGGCGGTAACCCATTGCACATCGGCATGACCGGGGCTCGGGGGAACAGGTAGGAAGAGGGGCTCACCCCGAGAAATTGCGACGCATACGCCTCTGGCAGCATGTATATCTGCGTCATCTCCTGCTCCTGCTCCTCTGCTGCGATGCGCAGCTCTGCCAGCGCGGCCGCCAGCTCGGGCGGGTTTGCCCCATTCTGCGAGTAAGGGAGCTGCTGGCGTCAGCGCTGCCAACAAATAGCCGTTACCCGCTCCCTGGTCGTGTTGGTGCTGCTGTTCCCAAGCAGCGCCCCGATTTTGTGGAGGGCGCTTCAGCCTCTGGCCAAAGCAGCACAAGAGAGGGCTGGATAGACTAGAGGCTTAGGGAGGAGAGTAGCAAGAACGGTGGGGGGGGGGGGGGGGGGGGGCATGGGGGTTAGGCCCCACCTCCGTCACACCGTCAGGAAGCTCAGCCGCTCCGCGCCACGGCAGCGCCATCAGCTCCTCACGGTTGGCCTTGGCAAGGCCCGCCAGGACCGACAGGGACGCATGCATGGCCTCCTTGTCGCGCTCGCTGCTCGGCACCTGATGCGCAGCGGAGCCAGGGGAGGCTTTGAGATGGGCGAGGACTAGCGGTAGTGGTGGTGTGGGCTGGGGAAAAGGGGGGGGGGTGGATGGCACGGCCGCACCAGCTCCCGAGCAACGTTGAGCAGCACGCTAGCGTCGGAGTACACACCGCACAGCAGCAGCTCTGCCAGCAGACGCAGGCTAGTGCGCTTGCGCGGTGCAGGCACCTCATCTGCGCCGATGCGCCCCGCGCTGAACAGCCCCACCAGCGGGCCCACCAGCTGCTCGGCAAACTCCGCGTAGCGCTGGTGCAGCACAGAGCACACCTGGGCACGCCATAGGAGCGCAGGAGCACAGGAGCTGCTCAGAGGAGGGCCCGGACGAGACACAGGGCGGGGAGGCGAGCGAGGGGCAAGGGCACCTTGGCGGCCGGCCACACGTCCCGTGCCTTCAGGGGCGCCTCCAACAGCGCCTGAGCGGCCTCACTCACGTACTGGCATGGGCCAGGCAGGGGGGTTCAGGGCAGGGCAGCAGGGCGCAGCCAGCAGGGCTGCCGTTTGCAACCAGGACGACACAACAGGCTGGTGACAGGGGAGGTGGGCGCATGGGTGGCACCTTGCTCTGGTTGGCCTTCTTCAGGTCCTCGCAAAGCAGCTCATGGCCGTCCTCCGCCACCTGTGGGGACGCCAGTAGCCTCAGCACAGTCAACGTAGTGTGGGGCAGCTCAAAGGGGGCGCAGTGTGTGTGTGTGTGTGTGTGTGTGTGTGTGTGTGTGTGTGTGTGTGTGTGTGTGCATGCGCATTGCAAGGGGCTCGCAGCGCGCCTTGCTGAGGCGCTTCACCAGCGCGGTGTTTCGCTTCACGCTGGAGTCCAGCCCCTTGAGCTGGTCCTCGCCTACAGTGAAGCGCACCCAGGGGCAAGGCCAGACTTGTCAAGGGCGGATAAGGAGGAGCAGGGGACGGATCGCGCTGTGGCAGACCTCACTGCAGGCCTGCTCCCCTGGGTAGTGCACTGGCACTGCTAGTCTAATGCTCAGCTTGCTTGGAGGCAGAGGTGGTGGGAGGAGGAGTTGGCCGCGCACTGGGCCTGGCTGGCTCCAGGTTAAGCGCTCGTAGCTGGCGCTTGGTCTGTGCCACCTTAGTGGCCTCCCGCATGCGGGATGTGGCATCCTGCCAACCAATTGCAGCCCAGCCAGGCCCGGCGTCAGCTGACTGCGTTCGGACAATGCGTGCCGGAACGCATTGCTATCTGCTGGCTGGGCATGCGGATGGCGACCCGGTGGCTGCTGGCGCGCGGGCGGTAGACCGCCTGTGCCTGTATACGGCGGAGAGCGCGCACCTGGACCGCCGCCAGGCGCTCCGCTGCCAGGCGCTCCAGGCGCTCCGCCTCCTCCCGCGCCTGCCGCTCCTCCTCCGCGCGACGCAGCCGCTCGTGCTCTGCCGCCTGCGCCTTAGCACGCTGCACACGCCCAAAAGGGGCCAGCTCAGTGTTGTTGCCCCCCTTCGGCCTCGCTGTGAGTCTCCTGTCTCCTGCTTGACGCGGTGACTGGGCCAGTATGCGTGAGCATGCTGTTGGGTGCAGGAGGGCGGCCTTCTTTGCTTGATCACACCTCCTTCTCCTTCGCGGCTTGCTGGGCATTGGCGCCTCTGCCGCGCCCGCGCCCCCGCCCTCCGCCCCCACCCCCACCCCCACGCCCAGCCTCCACGCCACCTCCTCGCCCCCTCCCGGAGCCCTCCCCGCCTCCGCCCCGCCCGCCGCGCCGCCCGCCGCCCTCGCCTCCGCCGCGCCCTCGGCCACCGCGGCCGCCACCGCGGGACTCCACCATGCCGCGCCCGGCAGGAACCAACAGGCCGCCGCGATCGGTGGAATTATCTGTCGTCTGAAAACCGACTTTTAGGGAGCAGGATCGGTTTAAGTGCTGCAGGGTGGTCTGGTGAAGGGTTTGGTCCTGCAGGGCGGTCTAGCGATGGCGGTCTAGTCCTGACGGGCTGGTGTGTGATTCTGTACAGGTAGCCTGGAGAATTGGAGAACGACGACAGCGCAATCCTTTTTTTAAAGTACGGGGTAGGCTTTTTCCTCCCCCTGTACTTTCCGTGCATTTTGCTTACTACGAGTAGTCGGGGTTTCCTGCCCCGTTAAAATATTTACTACCGGTACCCGGGTAGTCGGGGTTTCCTTCCCTTCGTCGTCTACTTCCTAGCAGGCGCGGTACCGAACAAATACGGTGCTAATATGTCCGCTGCTAGTTTGCCGTACCGCCCGAGGGGCTGCATCGACCGCGCAGCGCCTCGAGGAGCTGCATCGACATCGCACTCCCGTACGGCACCTCCGCATGCGGTTCCCGACGCAGCCAACCCGGGTAGCGCTGCTCGCGCATGCTGCTTCGCTGTGTGCTTAAAAGCACCACTGGGCTTGTCTATCCCCACCTTCCTTTGTCGCGGCGCACCCACCATGGGGTCGCGCTGCGACAGAGCTCGTGTCTTCGTGACATGCAAGGTCTTTGGTTTTACAAGCCACTCAGAAGTGACGCCCCGCGCCCAGCTCGAGGACACGTCTCGCTGGCCGGGAGGCAGTCGGCGATCGTCTAGAGGACACCGTGCGCCGGCTCTTCGCGCCGACAAGTGTCCCACACGGACAACCGTTCGACTGATTCGGGGAAACATTCTTCGCGCATGGCGACACAAGAGCCCCCCATGCCACCGGTCTTCGGCTCGCCGGTGAAGAAGACCGCGCGCCATTTCCGGGCAGGAACGAGTCTTGCGCCGGTGGAACCAACGGCTTCAACGCGCTACTCCGCGCCACAACCGGGCTGCCCCCCGCAGCCCCAGGAACACAGATGGTCGGCGCCAACCGGCCACCACTATATGCCGCCTCCGGGCACCCGCGCTAGTCGGCGCTATCAGCCCGCCCATGCATCATGTGCCTCCCGGTTGCCTCCGCGACCTAAGCACGGAGCTGGCCGGCGCCAACGGGCCGTCGCTGCACGTTTTGCTTCGATTGTCTTCGCAGCCCCGGACACGTAGTTGGTCGGCACCATCATGCCGCCATTGCACCATGTGCCCCAGTCGCTTTCGCTGCCTACGCACGCAACTGATCAGCACCCGTCACTGCATCATGTGCCCGGTCGCCTCCGCGGCCCGGGCACGCATCTGGTTGGCGCCAAAGGGCCGCCGCTGCACGCGGTGCCTCGGTTGCTGCCGCAGCCTCGGGCACGGAGCTGGTCGGCGCCATCTGGTTGCCACTGCACCTTGTTCCCTGGTCGCTTCCGCAACCCAGGCACGCGGCGGGTCGGCGCCGTCATACCGTCACGGGACCATGCGCCCCGGTCGCTTCCGCGGCCTGCGCTCGCAGCTGGTCGGGGCCAATGCGCCGTTAGTGCACCCTTCGCTCCGGTCGCTTCGTGGCCTAGGCCTATAGGTGGTCGGCGCAAACGGGCCCAAACGGGCCGCCGCTGCACGTTGTGCCTCGGTTGCTATCGCAGCCTCGGGCAAGAAGTTGGTCGGCGCCATCTGACCGCCGATGCACCCAATGTTCCCCAACCGCTTTTGCGACTTGGGCACGCAACTGGTCGAAGCCATTTGGCCTTCCCTGCGCCATGCGCCCCGGTCGCCTCCACGTCATGCGCTCGCAGCTGGTCGGGGCCTATGCGCCGTCAGTGCACCCTTCGCCCCGGTCGCTTCCGCGGCCCGGGAACGCAGCTGGTCGGCGCCAACGGGCCGCCGCTGCACGCTATGCCCCCGTTATTTCCGCGGCCCGGGGCACGCAGCTGGTTGGCGGCGTCAGACCGTCTCTGCACCATGTGCCCCGGTCACCTCCACAGACCGGACACGCGGCTTGCCGGATCCATCATGCATGCCGCCACTACATCATGCGGCCCGGCGGCTTTCACGGCATGGGCACGCAGTAGGTTGGCGCCAACGGGCCGCCCATGCACCATGTGCCTCCTGGTTGCCTCCGCGACCTAAGCAAGCAGCTAGTCGGCGCCGTATCTGACCGCCAATGCCCCCTTGTTCTTGGTCGCTTCCGCGACCCGGGCATGCGGCTGGTCGGCGTCGTCATATCGTCACTGCACCATGCGCCCCGGTCGCCTCCGCGTCATGCGCTCGCAACTGGTCGGGGCCAACGCACCCTCAGTGCACCCTTCGCCCCGGTCGCCTCCGCGGCCCGGACGTCCAGCTGGTCGGCACCAACGGGCCGCCGCTGCCCGCTCTACCTCGGTTAGTTGCTGCCGCAGCGCCTCGGCACGCAGCTGGTCGGCGCCATCTTAACACCTCTGCACCTTGTTCCCTCGCCGCTTTCGCGACCCGGGCACGCGGCTGGTCGGCGCCGTCTGGCCGTCCTTGCACCATGCGCCCCAGTCGCCTCCGCGTCATGCGCTCGAAGCTAGTCGGGGCCAACGCGCCGTCAGTGCACCCTTCGCCCCGGTCGCTTCCACGGCCCGGGAACGCAGCTGGTCGGCGCAAACGGGCCGCCGCTGCGCGCTGTGCCTCAGCCGCTGTCGCAGCCTCGGGCATGCAGCTGGTTGGCGGCGTCAGACCGCCTCTGCACCGTCCCTATGCTCTGGCCGCTTTCGCCGCGTCGACAGAGCAACCTTGCGCCATGTGCCCCATCCGCCTTCGCGGCCTTTGCACTCAGCTGGTCGGCCCCATCATGCCGTCACTGCACCCTGCGCCCCCGGTCGCATCCGCGGCCTGCGCATGCAGTAGGCCAGCGCCATTGGCCCGCCGCTGCGTCCTATGCCCCGGTCGCTTTCGCAGCCCCCGGACAGTCACTCGGCTGGTCGACGCCATCGAGCCGTCGCTACGTGGAGCCAGCTACAGACTACATCGTCGGCTCCCCCCCCCCCCCCCCCCCCCCCCCCCCTCCCCCCGGTCCGCCCTTCGCACGCCCCGCCGTGCGACGGTAGCCAGCCGTTTTTTCTCGTGGGCGGTCGCTGCGCTCCCGCCCGGCCGCCGCCGTGCGGCCGGCGCACAAGATGGGTTGGCAATGTGCCTGCGCCCCTCCCTTCCTTGAAATATTTACTACCGGTAGTCGGGGTTTCCTTCCCTTCGTCGTCTACTTCATAGCATGCGCGGGATGGAACAAATACGGTGCTAATATGTCCGCGGCTAGTTTGCCGTACCGCCCGAGGGGCTGCATCGACCGCGCAGCGCCTCGAGGAGCTGCATCGACATCGCACTCCCGTACGGCACCTCCGCGTGCGGTTCCCGACGCAGCCAACCCGGGTAGCGCTGCTCGCGCATGTTGCTACGTCGTGTGCTTACACGCACTAGTGGGCTTGTCTGCCCCCACCTTCCTTTGTCGCGGCGCACCCACCATGGGGTCGCGCTGCGACAGCCACACCCACACCCTCCCCCCACTTCGTTCAAACTCGCGGGTCTGCCTCTCAGGCCTTCTTGTCCCTCCAAATGGCTAGTTGTAATGCCAAAGCACCTTCTCGGCAATGTGCTTGCGCCCCCACCCTTCCTTGAAATCTGGACGCTATCCATGTAACCAACCAAAGACTTGTAATATGAGCAGCGCAACCCCGTCGCCGCCCTGCTAGTGCGGCGCGATCATCGCGACTCATCGTCACGAACGGCTCGTGCTGCGCGATGTCGTGGTGACAAGGGCTTTATTTTGCGTTCTTTGCTAGTGTTCCTGCCCGGCTTATTGGCGGGCCACCCTCAAACTCACCCTTCGCAGAACATGCGAGGTACGCCGTCGTGTATGCATTGCGTACAGCGGGGCGTCATCAGCGGAGAAGGCATTCCGCCGGAGAAACTCGTCCGTGTAGGCTCATGCAGCGCGCCCGTGCACGGCACGACGGCATGAGGTCATGATGGTGCGCGTGTCGCGCGCCGCGCGACGCGGCATGGAATGCTGGCTTGTAGTCACAAATTACGAGCCAACCGCAGAATCTGTGCCACACATGTATGAAAATACGCGTCATCGCATCCTCTCTGCATGCCCAATGGCCCACATTTGCGCTCAATCGCCAATTCTGGTATGCGTTCCACAGCCAAGAGGCGAGCGACTTCCGGCCCGAATGGCTGAGAACCCGTGCCAAGTCCGCGGTGCGGGCTGCCGCTTGGGGATACGTCCGGACATATATATGCTTGCTGAAACGCTACTGAAAATCCGGTATAAGGCTTGCCAGAATATGTAGCTTGCCTTAACCCCGGTGTAGTTGGAGGTGTGAGCAAGAAGCCGCCCGTCGGGGGCCGGAATGCCTTCAGATATTGATCTAGCAGCTGCACCGGTTTGACATGTTAATGATGCGATGACATCTGGAATACAAGCAAAAGCCTCTTGCCCACTGTCCAAATTTTCCTCGACATCAACGCAGATGCGAATGAAGGGATGTGCGGAGTACGCATCTCTGCAGATCTGCACATCTGAGGCTCGGTCAAAAGTAATGGACCCATCCTGGAGGATATGATAGTTTATCCAAAGCTGCGATGCAGTTTGCTTCCTGAGGCAGCCTAGGTTTCGAAACACTAGGCATAAAGGCCGGTGGAAACCATCTGATCGGCTGAAGTTGAATCCCCGCCCATAAATATTGCGGAATTCGACTACGGCGAGTGCTAGGCGTGTGCCGGACTTGCGTGCAGCCCGCTTTGCCACCATCATTAGCAATTATCTAAGCGCAGCCTCCTTGCAGGATTTGCCAGCGACCGGCGCGTGACAACGACCGATGCTGTGGCCCATACCAGTCACTGATAGCGGCTACTCTAGCTCCTACTTTTGTAGGTTGGTGTTTTAAGTCACAATGCAGGGCTCAGTAAATGTTCGCGGCAGTCCCGCCCACCGTTGCGGGAAGGGGTGACACACCTATGTCACTGCAAAACCGTAGGAAAGTGCCCATCGGCGCCCCACAGGTTTCCTTAGATGACGTCCTCATGCGCTGTGCTTCCAGGATGTCCGCCAAGTGCCCTAGTCTGGTCCGCTCAACAGCGGTACCAAGCAACTGCTGCAGATGGCAATTGCACGCTGTGCGTGCATATATACGCCATAAATTTAGGAGGGCGCCGCTGTCACTTCGCCACGCGCACCTCGCGCACAAAGCCATCCCATTGTCCGCGCCATAATAGACAATCCACATGTCTGCTACCTAAGATGCGAAGCATGTCGACGTCCTGCATGGCAATGCCCTCCATCAACACAGCAGGGAAATTGTCACAGCCCCCTTAGGACTTTGTATAGCCGTCTAGCCATAGATAGTCCTGATGCATGAGCTGAGTCTGAGGGCCCATTGGATCGTTATTCCACACGGCCAGGAATAGTGAGCGAATATTTGGGAAAAGGGATTCTTTACAGTACCGGAACTCGGTAACCTGGGTGACTGGCCCGGCGGTGGTTTTGCCGGCCTATTTATAGTCGTTGGTTTCCGTCATTCCGTGTGCTGCGTATTGATTCCAATTCCCGCCACTTGTGTTGCGTGTAACTACTAGACTATTACTAGAATCGACGTGTGCGGTCCTAACCCACGGCCCGTCGCTATTTTAGTAACACACAACCAACTACAGACAGGTTCCGGACACCTTCATCTGTCCGCAACACAGTGGTATATTCATTCGCTATCATGCATATACGAGAAGTACTCGCACACGCTATAGCGTTCTAGATGGTTCTAGTACGTTCTAGTACCTACTGCTAAGACACTCCTAAGGCAGCGCTCTATCTAACGCTAGGTAATACCAGCGCGCACAACAATCGCGCTCCTGCTGGTACGCATGCGTACGTACCAGGGTTGGGCTGCAGTCCACTTTCCAATACTGCAGGCTGCAATGCAGTGCATTAGGGTGCAGTGCAGGCTGCAGTACTGCAGCCCGTTGACTGCAGCCTTAGCCGCAGGCTGCAGTGCAGGCTGTAGTAGCACTGCATTTGCTGATTTTAGGGAAGGGAAGGGCGGGACAGTGAAGGGCAAAGGGGCTGCCATGGCGGATGCAGAGGGCGGGGCAGCAATCGTGGTGGAAGCTGTAATACATCATTAAATTGCCTACAGAGGGGAAAAGCCTACTGTGTGTACATTTGTGTGTGTCCATCGATGATGTCCCAACGCATGCATAGTGAAACATGCGTAAAAACCCATGATGGCATAAAAACCCCTCTGATCCCCCGCCTCATCATCCGCCGGCTCGGCTCCATACTGCTCCAGCATGGACTCCACCGCTTCCCATTGAATGCGGCTGGCCTCCCCCTCGCCCTCGCCATCAAGGACTTGGCTGGCCAGCCAATCCTCCCCGCATGGCTTGAGTAGATCCGCCGCCACAGCGCTGAAAGCAGCCTCCCCGTAGTAAGACGCCAGTAGCTCCTTGACCTTGGCATCGAAGTCCAGATTCTTCGGAATAAAGACGCAGGCACCCATGTTATCCAGGTTCATTCCATTTCTTAAGTGCATGGTGACAAGACCAGCAAGAGAGAACACGCGCTCGCACTCAATCTGTGAGCCTGGCACACATAAAGCAATCCTAGCTAATTCAGAGATGAGGGGGAAGGAAGAAGCATGCTTCTTCCACTACTTCAACGGGTCCTCTGTCCTCTTGGGGAGCATGTTGCAACAACGGAAGGTGCGCAGGTCAGCCTCCGAGGCGGCCAACAGGGCGGCCTCATCGGCATGGTTTGTGGCAACCCTCACGTCACCATCGTCATAATACAAGGCATCTCCATCATCGTCGTCATCATCATAGTCTGAACCCGCAGAAACTTGCTCAGATGGACCAGCAGCATCAGCTGTCTTGGTCTGCATGTGCCGGCTCAAGTGGACCAGCGCAGGGAGGAGCGACTTGTCATCGTATTCCTTCATCAACTCCCGGGCCTCTTCCTGCTTGCCCACCATCAGCTTGAATAGGTTGCCCTTGCAGTATCTAGGGTCCAGCTGCATGGCCATGATCTCGTGTGCCTTCTCAGGCACAAACTCGGTGAGCGGCCTCAGCATAGGCTGGATGTGCTGGACAATGTGCTTCCTCATGTCCTTCCTCATCTCGTCCAGCTCGGACTCAAACCTGCAGAGGTGAGAGCGTGATATATAAAAAGTCAACATGATAATTTGAGCTGGCACACATTCTGCCAGCCGTATGATGGTAAGCTGGAAAGTGGCTTTGCTGAGGATAGACAGGGGGGGCACTGGGTTCAGTCCTAAGAGGGGGTCATCTTCGTCGTTGTCGATGAGAATATCGTCGGCTTGCGTCCCAAGTGGTGTCTGTGTCACTCGTGCTGAGCTGTTGGCGGCAGTGCTGGCCGCTGCGGCGCTGGTGCTGTCCGCTGCCATCGCCTCGTCCGCCATCGCCGCTGCGCCTTGCTCCGCGGCAAACTGGTCTCCCTCCATGTTATTGACGAAGAGTGACGAGAGGAGGATGACAGGTAGTGGTGCCTGGGTGAGCGTGAAGTGAGGATAGGTTCGGCTGGTGTGTGTGGTCTACTGGTATGTGCCCCGATGCGGCGGCGTGTGATGGTACAAGCGAGTACGGTGCTATCCGCGGCGCTCGGACCGCCAGAACTGTCGCCATATGGCTTGTTATCATTGGCGGGCGCCATCCAAACGCTATCCAGTGAGATTTGGGGCACTTTGGGTAACTGCACTGCAGTCCCTTTTCGGGAGTACTGCAGGCTGCAGTGCAGTAGGCTAACTGCAGGCTGCAGTTTCTGCATTCTGCAGTGCACTCGATGTTGCAGCCCAACCCAAGTACGTACAGGTTACTCGCACCCTACGGGTACTCGTAATACTGTCATGCACTTCCTGGTCGCCTCGTAGTCGCTCGTACTGTCGCCTCGTCGGCCTCGTACTAGTACTTCGCCTTCGCTTGGCTCGCACTCGCTGTGCTCGTACTCGTACTTCGCTTGGCTTGCACTCGTTCTTGTTCGCCTCAGTCGCCAGTTCTTTACTCCTTCGTCGGCTCGAGCAGTACATGGTACAACAGTGTAGAGTATATAACAGAAATGAATTCGTACGACGCCCCGCTTTGTGAGGCCGCTAAAAACGCGTTGCTGCGGTTCCGGTTGCTCTCGCGACGCGAGGTGTCTGTCCGGGCGCATAGCTAGGTAGCATAGCCATTACCTGCCGAAAATAACCCACGATGCGGGCCCCGGGGAGCAGTTTTCACCACGGTAACGAGAACTACGTCGGCAGTACGAACGTGACCTGCGTCGTGATGGGGGTCGCATGAAACTCGCCCCAACAATGTTCGAGAATCGCTCACACGGCGGTGCACCACTACATCTCACCAACGACCGCGGCCAACTGCCCGCTCAGCATCGACCCTGTGGCCATTGCCGAATCGCTGACGGGTTGGGCTACCGCAGCCCACTTGGCCGCCCGCGTTGCGGTGACGGCCACCTCTCCCCTCGCTAAATCATTCGTAGTCAGCCTCGGGCGGGATTATCCGGGCGATAATACCTTAATTCCTCCGCGAGCAATAGTTTGCTACCATAGGGACGCCCATCGCAGAATCGTCATCAGCTGAAACACCACCGGTTGACTAGTTCGAGGTACTGCTTCGACTCCTCGTGCCGATATCGCCGGGTGCGTGTGAACCACCAATAGGTGGAACGCCTCGAGAGCTAGCGCCGTGCATGTTCTGCAAGGCACGCCGGTGTGTACGCCACCACGTACGACGGGGCGGTATCAGCCGAAGGACCGCCTGCCCAGTAACTTCGTCCGAATGAGCGTACGCAGTGCGATCGTGCGTGGCGCGACAGTGCGAGGTTACTTCGGCTGCCCTCAAAGACTTAGGTTACGCTGTAGACAACGGCACCAGGTTTTAACCGCAGCTGGTTCAGCTAGGCGTACACAAGCGTGTGCGCAGTTGCGCTCCTCGCAGCGCCCATCATCATGACTGTCGGTGATCCACTGCCGGGAAGCTAGTCGACGTACTTCTACGACCCCCGTGCCGATATCCACGGGTGCGCACTACCGATACGTTGCCGGGGCGCAACGAGATATAGCGCCTCGAGGGTCCCGCATCAGAGCATGCCCGCGTGTACGCGCCGCATATGACAGTGTGTTCTCAAGAGAGGGACAACCTCATGGCGCTCCACATCGTCCGTCGTGTGGGCACACATGCCATTCATACATGCGATCGTGTGTCATGCGGCGGTATGTACGAGGTTACATCGGCTGCTGCTACTCAGGGACGGTTGAGGTTTACGCCGTACACACCGGCAGTGTCCGGGATAACACCTGCTAATGTAGCTAGGTGTACGCCGACGCGTACCGGTACCTGTATACGCAGTTGCGCTGCTCGCCGAGGCGACCTCGTATGCCCGGCACCTTGCTGTAGCGTAACGTGTCCTAGCGCCTCGCAGGCATGCAGGGTGTACGCGCTACGCACGGCGAGGCGTCATTACTAGCGCGACCATCTGCCAGTCCCCATTCGTCGGTATTGTCTTACGCATCGCGGTCGTGCGCGGTGCAACGGTACCACCGGTACGAGGTTACTGCGGCCGCTAATCGTCCGGTGGCATGTACAACCGATACCAACATGGGCTCGGTCACGCTTCACTGCACTACTAACGCCGGGCGTGGCCCTGCGGTTGGTGTGTCGGTCGATGTCAATCTGCGGCGATCGACACATCTCCCGTGGTTGGAGGCGCGTACGGTAGCACGCGAGGTCACGGACTGCTTCTGAAACGCTTTGACGGCGGCGCAGCGAATCAGTCGCGGTGTGCCTGTCCACTCCCACACTGCGCATGTAAGCCTCCAACCTTGTTGGGGCTCCAAGGTTGGAGGCGCCTCTCCTCCGTCTATGTCGAGCAACTCGCGCTACGAGTCATGGTGCCAACGGACATGGGTGATGGAAGCGAGACATGGTGTAGTCGAGACGAGCACGAGAGGGGGTTCAACGCCTGCCATCCTAGTAAGTTGCGCCGCACCGATCCGGCGGCGGGTCGTTGCCCGAAATACGCACCCCCGGGTTGTCATACATTGCACATAACGTGTCTGGTAGTTCAACGTTACCGCCTGCTCTCCGCCCGTGAGGTGACAAGCCGCCAGCATGGTCAACTCGGCGCTGCGTCGTTCCCTGCTGCCCGCCACGATGAGGTCCGTGTGCCCTTCGGCAACGTTTAGCAAAAGGCGCCGCGAATCAATTGCGGAGTGTCGGACTCTTCCCACACAACGCACGCAGCTCGGCCACCAGCGGTGCTAGTGTTTCCAACGTGAGTGCGTCCCTCCGCCGTCAGTCTGTCCCTGTCGGCGACTCGAGATGGGTGCCATGATACGGACGGGCCGTGGTTAAGGGTCCCAGAGCGGGTAGAGGCTAGACGAGAGTCTTGTCGATATCTCAGCGATCAAAGTGCCCGAACTGAGCCGGATCTTGCAGACTTCCTAATTATTTGTAGTGGGATTGCCGAGGGTCCTGCGACCCCCGCGGCCCACTACACCCTACCTAGTGTCGCTTGATCTTCCTCTTCAGTCACTCCGGCGGTTGTTTGTCCGTTGGAGGGCAACGCTTATTGAGCTGGTTCGGCTGTTGCAGTAGCTGTCGGTAGGCGTTACCAAAACAAGTTGAATTATTCGTAACGCCGCTAGTAAAGCGGAGAGCGCGCGACGCGTGCGGCCGTGCCACCCCTTCCAAAAACAGTATTTCGCCGCCACTGTCACCACAACTCCGAAGTCGACGAAATAGACCATACGGATAATGAGATACACTTGCCCGGGTTTATGGATATATACTGATTCGTCGGGTGTACATGTTGATTATCGTGAGACATATGTTCCAACATGTATTTACTTAGAACGAAATTCTGTTCCATTTTGCTATGGAGCTCCGACGGTACCGGTATTAGCAGACTGACGCGGGTTATTATTCATAATTGTTTTGTTTATCATTATACCGGTAGTTAGGTCTGTAGTGACGACCTGTACCGTTATTTTATTTACGTAACTAGTCGCTACCAGGATTTATTATATCATTATTGTTACTTATCCCGACAAGTACGAGTGCACCTCCCACAAAAGTCTCCCCCCCGCCCCAACAAAGAAAAAAATCACACAACACGCAGGAATTCACAGTTGCGCGGGTATTCGGAAATATTATTGGATGCCATTCAACCAAATACAGGTACACTCAATAAGCACTGGGTGCATCGTATTGAATAGGTTAATGTTGGTCATTTGGCGCGGAGATGTGTGTGATAAAGTGATAGAAAAGTTGGAACTTGGCCCCATTCTTAGCATTGTAAGCGGGTTCGGAGCATATAAATAACGGTTTTGACAAGTATGGGTGCGAGTTATTTTATATATGTATTCGATGATGAAATCGACGACATCGGGGTGTCATACAACCACCCCGTGTTTTTTATTGAGTAAAAACGAGTCTGTGGGCGAGAGGGTACATGAATCTGAGCGCCTTCAGTGTCGGAAACATTGCTGCAATTGCAGTTTTGGAAACTGTGCCAAGAGGCACATCTTCGTGAAACGGTGTCGGATTGAGGCGTACGAGGTCGCGTTGGAAAGCGTGCGGCAAAATCGCTTTCATGTGATGCAGGAGACTTGCATTTCCCAGATTTTTGCCCTCAAAATTTCCATTTGCTAACGTTTGAGGGGTGTGCGAGCCCGAAAACACGTTTTCAAACTTTGGATGTTTTCAAACATCCAAACTTTACAGGTGAGCCCAATGTTAGGCCCCGTAACGGGCACCAAGGTGCAACCCATAGTGCCTTAGACTCGAGCCCACTAAAGGTCTCAAGTAAACAACCAACTCTTCTTTATAGCGTTTCCCCAAATTAGCAGGCATATGTTTGCTCGCAAATATGCGTCGAAATTTCTGCGATTTCAAAGTATTCGGTGCTTTGGCACAATGCCTATCTTTCCTCCCACATACACCTCCCTCCCGCGTTGCGTCGTGGCAGTAGTAGCGCATCGGAAGGACTTTGATATAAGCTATCTACATGGTGAAGCTTGGGCCATAAAGCGCATCGCGTCTTATGGCTGCTATTACCCTGTAATGGATACCAATTAATCGACTGCAATTTTAGGCCCTTCCGAGCATTGACAAAATTGTAGGGGTAGTGGCGCCGGCGCGGCCGCGATGCCATGTCATCACCCAAATGGCACGACACCCCCACAATTCATTCATTTACTATCATATATTATCCGTGCTTGAAAGCTTGGGGCGGCATGCGCAACCCCATGAAACGCGTGCAATATATTCATTTTGGTTACAGGGAGAGCGTGCAATCGCAATAAATATGCAATTTTCTGTTGAAAAGCGGCATTTTTCCACTGTGAGCGGAAGAAGAGTATGACAGAAAATGATGCAGCAGCGCGACGTTTCGGAGGGTGCGCTGCAACCAAGGTCATAGAAGCTAGGGTTCGGTTTAAGTTCATGACTTTACGTTTTTTATTTTTTATTACATAAGGGCTTTCACAAAAGCGCACTACAAACATAATAACTAACCGCAACTATGAAAGGTTGCCAGCAAAAGAGAGACATAAGCCGGAAACCAAGGTCGAGCAGGAGGACAGGGAGCCAAGAACCAAGAAGGAGCCAAGGGAACCACGCACGAAGTCACTTAGCTGCCAGGAACCAAAGGGACCCCCGCCCCGGGGTAGGCTATCAGCCGCGGCGAGGACGCTTGCTATAGACTCATGACTATACGTGGTTTGGCTATATGCTACTGCGCAGCGATGCCGCGCCTACATGCATGTTCGTGTAGGGCATCTTGTGGGAGAGTGTACACCTGTACTACTACGACTACTACTGGCGGCGGCGCGGGCGGTACGTGTGTACTCGCTGAGGATTACATGTCGCCGGCTTTACCAGATTATTTAGAATAATAACAAGCGTAATTACTCCTGGTATGAATCGGTGTGAATTACAAAAATGGCAGTTCCCCAGAATTAGAAAATCAACACAGCAAGCCGCCTAAAAGCGGCCCGCATCCCGCGCATAAGGCGGGATGGATGAGTGATGCGCACACGGTTCAGAGTCCGGGCCACGCGAGCACGTGTGTGTGCGGTATGAATCGGTACAGTAGCGACAAATCCGTAGGCGGAACCCCGTACGAAGTACCTGTAGGGCGGTTGTTGGGCATGCCTGACTCTCACAGCACACATAAAAGCCTTTCTGCTCGTCGTGATTACCTCCCGGGCTCCCGTCTCCTCTGCACGACAAAGAACACAGCTCAGGGCCGCCCACACAGACCGTCTGCGGGCGGATCTACGTACGTCTTCCTGACACTCGCCGGTCGATTGTCGCGTCACGCCGAAACCATCGTACGCGTCGTCGCGCGCCCACAGAACCAGATAACGCCTGCTGCCGGCTCACGCCATCTCGGAGTGTACGCTCTCTGCTCAGCCCCACCAGCTCTAGCCTGCTAGGCTGTTGGGCGAGCAGCACCTGCTCAGCCTGGAGCACGTCACCGGTTAGTTAGGGACGCGCGCACGCTCGCTCGTTCGCTCGCACGCCGCTGCCGTCCTGCCGCTTCGGCGCGAACACGGCCTGCCCGGGCTGCCATCCCCGCTCCCAGCAGCCTCCACGTTCGGCGCTGCACGATGGGATGCTTGAGCTCCAAGCTGCGCGGCCGTAAGTACGAGGCCCCGCTGGTGCGGCGGCCCTCCTGGCCCAGACATGCGCAGCAGCCCAACTCAGCCGGTGTCCTGCAGCTGCTCTTACCCTCCAACCCCCCCCCCCCCTCCCTCCTTTCCCCTTAACGCTATCCCCTTGGTTGCTGCTACCTTTCAGCTCCGTCTCAATAGCCTTAAGAAGGTTACATGCCTTTGCCAAATGCGGTAACGAACAGTCAAGCTTCAGCGCACCTGCAGGATGGAGCGTGCAAGGCGGTGATGTGGTGACGGCGGAGGGCAAGGCAGGGCAGTGTTGGGCAAGGCGGGAAGCGCTTGGCACGAGCTCCGGCAGAACTCTCTGAGCCGGCCGGCTGTCCGACTTCCGGCTGCGCAGGCGAAGCAGAACGACCAGCAGTACTCCTGGCAGAAGGGCGAGCGGCCGGATCCCAAGGACTACATGTATGTGGGGTTGAAGGGGGAGGTCAAGATCCGGGAGCCGGGGTGAGCGGCCCGGACCGGTTGCCGTGCCTTCTGAAGACCGCACTCCAGCCGTGGAGGCCCAACTGATGCTGTGCCAATCCCATTGATTCACACGGCAGGTCCATCAATGGCCAGCAGTTTGTGTTGGACCGCTGTGAGGTGCGTCGCAGCCAAACCCTGATCTCGCTACAGACTGGCTGCTCCCACACGCGGAGCCTGATGCCCCCCCCCGTCCCGTCTTCCCCCTTGGCGCTGCCCCTCGGGGACTGCCACGCAGGACTGCGACATCTACCTGTTTGACACCATGGCGCAGGTCACCATCGACGATTGCGTCAACTGCCGCATATTTGTCGGCCCGGTTGTCGGGAGGTACGAATGGGTGGAAAGCACGAAGGCATCCTCATGCACCCACTCTACCAAGGCCTCCATGGCGACTGATCCCCCCCCCCCCCCCCCTCCAAAAAAAAACCCCCACAACCCCCCTTGGACCGTAGCTACTTCATCCGCGACTGCACTGGCTGCAAGTGCACCATCATCTGCCGTCAGTTTCGGTCGCGCGACTGTCACGACTGCGACACCCTGATGCTGTGCAGTACGCGCCCTATTGTGGAGAGCTCCACCAATGTGGGCCCCTCCACCCCCCTTTCCCCCGTGGCTCTAATAGGGATAGGCAGAGGGAGATGCTATGAGAGCAGAAGAGCGGATGAACGGGAGGATTATGATATTCGATCGTTGATGTGTGCTGATTGAACCGCCATTAAGACCCTCAAGACCAATCGCACGAGAAAAAGACCCGTGGGTCGTTTTTGGCGTTCCATACCACTCAGAGGACATGTGCTTTCCGCGCAGATGCGCTTTGGCTGTTACGATTTGCCCTACCGCGGCCTGCACGGTGCGCGCCCGCTTTCCCTCCCTTGCGGGCTCCCTCCGCAAGCGGCCTGTCAATGGCGCTGATGCCCCATGGCATCGCAGGCCACCTCAAGTCCGTCCAGATGAACTTCCTGCAGAACCACTGGAGCCACATCTACGACTTCACGCCCAAGGACGGCAACTGGAGCTACTTGCCACCGGTGCCGCCCCGCCCGCCCATTTCCCGATGACACCCGCAATTGATCCACACAGCATGGCCCAGTCCTCGTTCTTGCACCACCCGCGCTGCACCTCAACCTGACTGTCCCTGCCGCAGACGGCGAGTTCCCAGGAGGGGCTGACGGCGCTGGAGGAGTCGGAGGCCGCCTCCAACCCGACCGTGGATGACGTGCGGCTGGCAGTGCCCTGCCAACTCTCACTGGCCGCACCCATCCCCACTATCCCGTGATGTTGCGCTGCCTGAGAGCCGCTGCCGTTGGTGGCTGTGCAGGCACCTCTCATCACCTGGGGCGAAAGGCCGCTTCAGTCTAAGGCATGCCCCCTCCGCTCCCCATTCAGCCCCTCACGAGACCAGGCCGTCTCACAAGACAATTGGCAATTAGATATATTATGAATCTGACACAATTACGCAATATGATCACTACCGACGTGGCACATCAGATGGATCGTTCCACAAAACGCACGTCAGACCTCCTGCGCAGCCAGGCGTGCTGCCGGGCTATGCGGCAATCTGCGCTGAACGCACATGTGTTGGTGTGCAGACGTTCCATTGGGTCCTCTTCCCGCCCGCCGCAGCTGGCGCGGCGCTGCCGTTTGCCCGCAATGCGTGCGTGAAGTTGGGTGCTGATAGCTCCCATGTCTTGTTTGCCCTGCTTGTGCCCCCCCTGCCCCCTGACACCCTTGAGGGTGTAATTGTACCTGTCCACAAGGAATGTTTTGGCTCATCTTAAGGGCCGCCGATTGAGGCAGTGGCTGACGGGGGCTGCCGGCTGCCGTTTGCTGCAGGCCCGCATGCTGCGCACCAACACCGTCACCCTCACCAAGGAGCAGGCACAGGCGGTGGTGGCCAAGGCAGGCTGGGATGGCGGCAAGCTCGTCAAGGAGCTGTGCTCCGGCGCGTCGGTCGGGGTGGAGTTTGGCGGCTCGCAGGGCATGGAGGAAGTCACCGAGATGGCGCAGTCCGCTGGTGCGCTGCTGACGGAGAGCGTGGACGCTGCTGCTGAGTACCGCTACCTGGGCGTGGAGGGATAGTGATCTTCCTCCAGATTGAAGGGTGCGCAGTTCTGCTCTCCACCAGCTTTTGGCTGTGTGGAGCTTTCCCCAAGTCTATGTAGTCACTACCTCCTGGCCAGGAAGCTTGGGGAGCTTCTGACAGCATGTATATTATTAGGGCGCGGGCTTTCTTGGGGAACCGACCCGTTAAACGAGTAGCGATCAAATTAAGCTGCCTGCCCTGAGACGCGGGCTTGCTGCAGCTGCCGCCGCTCCTGTTGGCGCTGCTTTGAGGCGCTGGTGTACTGGAATGCCAACCGCCAATCACCAATGTCGTTTGTTACAGCAACAGCCCAGTGTCAACATCAGCCCTTGCCACCCAAGCAACCCCCATGAGGGAAAGCTGCACCAGGGAAAGGGGCGGAGGGCAGATGTTGTGTTGTGGGGGGAGGGCGAGGGGGGGGGGGGGGGGGGGGGCAGGATCGCATCAGGACTGACACAGCAGTTACAGGTAAGGGCCCGGTGCCTGCCCAGTTTCTGCGTGCCTACCCAGCAGCGCCTGGCTGGGGTGGGCGATTGGGGTGGGTGGCTGCGCAGCCAGCTCAGCTTACTCCTCTATGCCCGTGAGGATGGCGGTGCGCGCGGGGCGGATGATGGTGTCGATCAGGCCATACTCCTGCGCCTCCTTGGTGTTGAACCAGCAGTTGCGGTTGAAGTCCCGCGCAATCTGCACATGGCCAGGCCGGTCCGGCACCAATCTTGCTGGTCAGCCGAGCCGAGCTGTCCAGACGAAGGTGGGGCAAAGGGGTGGGGTGGAGGGAGGGGGGGGGGGGGGGGGGGGGGGTTTGGGGGGCGCACCCGGTCGGCCGGCTTGCCTGTGGCCTGGGCCAGGATGGAGTTGGTGTAGTCACGGACGCGCACGAGCTCCCGGGCCTCGTTCTGGATGTCGCTGGCCTGCCCGCGAGCTGCGCCGCTGGGGTGATGCATCATGATGCGGGTGTTGGGTAGAGAGTAACGCTTGCCCTGGAGGGTAAAGAGGGGCAAAGAGAGGGTGGGGGGGGGGGGGGGGGGGTGAGAGGAAGAGCCTGAGAGCCCTGCGGGAGCAGTCCATGTGGTGGCAGGGGGGGAGAGGGATAGGGACAGGCGGGGCGTGCCACCTTCTTGCCAACGGCGAGCAGGAAGCCGCTCATGCCCATCGCACCGCCAAAGCCAACGGTGGCCACGTCGCTGCCGATGTGCCTCATGGTGTCGTGCAGCGCCAGGGAGGGCACCACCTGCAGCGGCAGCAGCGCTGTGCTCAAAGCCAGTGACGCACGTAGGCAGGGAGCCAACGGGGGCAGCGCATGCGAGCGGACATGGGAGGCGGTGGGCCAGGAGGTCCACCTCGCCGCCGGCGCAGTTGATGTACAGCTGCATGTCCTTCTTGTTCTCCGAATCCAGGTAGAGCATGGTGCCCACGAGCTGGTTGCCCAGCTCCTCGTCGAGCGCCTTTGTCAGGAAGATGATGCGCTCACGGTACTGCAGGACGAGTTTGGTGAGGGGGGTGAAGGAATGAAGGGAAATATGGGTGGGTGGGGGCACGTTAGGATTGAGCAAGAGGAGCAGCAGCAGCAGCAGCACCAGGACATGGTGAGGGTATACAAGGTGTCTGGAGGGGAGTTGGGTCACCAGGCAGTTCCAGATGTCCACCCACTGCCAGCCACCCTCCTTGGGGCTGCGGTATGGTACCCGAGGCACGCCAATGGGCATCATGCGGGTCACCTGCCGTGTGGGGCCAGAGGAGGACCTGCGGGGGATTGGGCCAGCAACGATTAGGCCGGAAAGTGTCAGCACACGCCAAGCCTGGCTAAGCTGTACGATGGGTAGTGCGCAGCTAGGGGAATTGAGCTCGGGCGCTGACCTTTGGCTAGCCACCACGCCCTGGGTGAGGGCCCAGAAATCCTTGGGCTGCCCTTTCGTGGGGAGGCGCTCTACACAGGGCGGGGAACAACAGTCTCAGCATGAAGCGCGATCATGGCGGTGGACGGGGGAAAAAGCGCTGGCTGTCACAAGGGAGAGGAGGGGGGGCTAAGGCAGCGTGGCATGCGCCGCACCTGCTTTGGCGAAGCCCACGTACGCGGCCGGCCCCTTGGACAGCCTGCATACAACAGCAGGGGTGGGTGGGAGGAGCGGGCGTGGCAGTTGGTGAGAGGGTGTGCCAGGCAATGAGGGCCTGCAGGCCTCAGCGCCACCCAGGGCAGCACACAGCCTGCCAATGGCGGTGGGGCGCAAGGTGCATGCTTCGGGACCTAGCACTGCCGTGCAGGCCGGGAGAGCCCGCTGCGCAACACCAGTGCGGGGAGGGCAGCTGATGATGGCGACAAAACTACGGCGTGGCCAGTCGCTTTCGCTGCTGTGATGCGCGGCATTGTGTATCACTCCAGTAGCTCTAGAAGCTAACACCGGGAGCTGATACGCGTGCGTGCGGGGAGCTTGGCGAGGCACCGCTACGGTGCGCTTCTTGGCCAGGGGGACGCCGCCCGTTGGGCAGCTGCACTCGCTCGTACCTGGCCGCTGGGGAGCCCGCCTTCCTCTGCGGCGGCGCAGAACGCATGGAGACTGTGGACGTGAGAGCCATGGCGCCAAAGAGCCGGGGGCAGAAGCAGTGGGAGATGCCCTTTTGACGGTTCAGAGGCAACCAGAAGCTGCCCTCGGACCCTGAGCCTGCTGCCTGGCTGCGTGGATGGTTACGTCGCGCACGATTGAGCACGGCTCGTTCGTTGCGCAGCAGCAGGTAGCAGCATCCGCCACTACACTGCGCCGCCCAGCCCAGATGAACAGCGATTAAGGGCGGTGCCACCGCGCCGCCTTGATATCGTCACTTGTTGTCGTAATTTCTAATGTATACGAGTATTGTTCGAATATTCTTGACTCATCGGACAAATATCGGTCACACAGCCAACACACAGCCGGCCAGATCGAGTCGCCCAAACCGACACTCCAATTTAGCGCGATGACTGAAGCGATGGAATTAACAGATAGCGCTCGAATGACGTACGTGGCATCTCATAGCGCGGGAAATACTGGATTTTGCGGCTTTATTGAATATGATGTAAAAAAAGACAGTAGCGTTTCCTACCGCAGGTCGTCGGGAAGCTGTTGCCGGAGCAGTTCAAGCAGCGCTACGAGTATCTCATTCATGCGAAGGCGGCGTGCGCATTACCCACGCACATTGCCGACGGCCGTGCGGCGCGGCTTATGTATGAGATAGACACTTCTTGGCGCCGCCCCTCACCCGCTACTGCTGATGCCTGCTCCAGCGCTGCTGCGCCAAGATCGACGTCCTCAGCGAACGGGTACCTAGATCTCCTGTAACCGCCGCCCCAAATCATACCAGCCTGTCTCTACGACCTCCCTCGCACCGGCGCTGTTTTCCAAGTATCAGGGTCCGTGTCGGGTCCTGTTTTGGTGAAGGTGCCTTGCGGAATCAAGTGAGGTAGAAGCAGCGCCCTCTCGCGCAAGCGCCGCCGGCAGATTTCTCAGCCGCCGCCGCCGCCACCGCCGCCGCCACCCTCGCGCGGTCCGGAGCTCCCTCCATGTCTACCAACGGGGGCGGCGCCGGCTTAGACCACGGCGCATCCACGCCCTTCTCTCCCCTGTCTTCTGCCGCAGCTACCGCCGCTATTGCCGGACAGTTTGCCTCGGAGGACGAGACAGTCCACAAGAGCGTCGGGGATGTAACCCTACTCATCGGCGCGAGCCGCGACGAGGGCGTGGGCAACTTGCTCATCACCACCAAGTGCCCCCCCCCCCCCCCCCCCCCCCCCCCCCCCCCCCTTTCTTTGCCAAATGCGAATTCGTCACGACCCTACCGATGTGTATCGATCCTTCTCTTCACTCGCTGAGGAGTAGCTATGCGTGGCCTGACTCCTGCGGCCAATCGCCCCCGCTTCTCAGGCGCTTGTTGTGGACGAGCAACACCGACCAGTCCAAGGCGTTCTCCGTCGGGTACAAAGCGATCATCGTGCACGCCATCTCGCGCGACGTCCAGAGCTTCGATCGCCCCTGCATATACGTGCAACTGGACGAGGAGTATGGCGATGACCAAGGGGATGACGATGAAGAGGAGGGCGCCGGGGAGAGCGCTGTTTCGGAGCTTCGTCTGGCTCCGGCCGATCCAGACCACTGTGAGTTCCAGCCTTTCACACTGCGCCACTATCTCCATGAACCTTAGCTACAATCGCCATCTCCCTCTGTCTGACCACTTCTGACGGCCTCATGCCTCTGCGGGTGCTCCGTTGTGCAGTAGAACATATTTTTCAGGCCATGAGCGAGTGCGCAGCGATGAACCCAGACTCTGACATGGACGGTGAGACCCTCACATGCTGCTGCCTTTCCCTGCTTGAAAAACTGCGGCTGCATTGGTTTTCTGTAGCGATCCCATCGATGCTGAGGACCATTGTGGCCTGCAGACGACGAAGGGGAGTTTTTCTACAATGAGGATGAGGTGGCGGCTGGGGCCGACCCAGCGCAGCGGGAGACGATGCTGGCTCACTACGATTCGATTCTACGAGGCCCTGAAGATGATGACCTGGAGGAGGTGAGAATCGCCGCATTCCCGGTCTGCACCTTACTGTTGGGGTCTGGATTGCGCTCCAACTGAGCCCCCCTCTTTCTCCCCGCTCTCCCATCAGCTCATGGGCGACGACCCTGAGCGATTTGACGATGCGGAGGAGCAGTGAGATCACTGCTTTGGCGAGTCCTTCAAGCGAAAGCTTCTGAAACTCTTCAGGCGCATGTGAGCCCCCCTCTTTCCTTGCCCGCTTTCTCTTGGTTACTGGTTTGCTTATCCAGTGTGGCAGGTGGCTCAGCGTTGCAAAGATGCTCGGAAAATTTACATGTTAGACTACTGACCAGCTTTTGCTGGGTTGAGTACACCAAATATACTCCCTGAGCAGCGCTGAGCCCCCAATGTGTGTACATAATCGAGTGTTTTGAGAAACTCGGCTTGAACGGGCACGTATAGGCTCCGGCTGACTCGCTTGCGTCTGCACCTGCAGGACAGACGCGCGGCTTCCGGCTGCTTGCATTCTCGCCTCGAGACTGAAGATGCGAACAAGCAAGTCACAGCTTCACTCATCCAAGGTACATGTTGCCCGGGGAGGTCTAAACAGGAGATGTGTGGCTGTGCAAATGTGCCGTGACGAACAATAACCAGGAAAAGCCAGTTCTGCTACTGATTCTTACGGTGATCGATGAACCTGGATACTATTTATTTCTGAGCACACGGAAGAATGTGGCAGTGTGTTGGTGGCCCGGCTGGCGTCCTGCTGATGAGAATCCTTTTTATATTCATGCGTGTCAAATGACCCTGGCTAATTACCATGGGACATGATCACATAATCTTCTCTCTGAAGGAACGCCTGCCGGCTGCGGTGCCACGTGGGAGGTTGTTGGTGCTGCGTTTTTGGTGCCTGGTGGGCTGTGCTGTGTGCTGTCTGTGTGGCCGGTGTGACTGCCGTGTGGCGATGATGACCAACATATCCAGACTCCTGATGGATTACACAATTTAGACTACAATTCCCTGAGCCGTGCGGATGTCTCGACCACACTAGTCACCATGTTGACGGGGCGGGCTGGCCTGTGATTACCAATATTTGCTACTCTCGATCAAGCGCCCCGCGCTTGGGTGACGACATTCAATCACCAAGATCGATGAGGCCATGCCTTGCCGCTATGGGCTGTCTGGGTTACATGTTGTGGATGCCCCCAAAGCAGTGGTACTAACAGGCTGTTGCCCCCCCCCCCCCCCCCCCCCCCCGCCCCATTGTCCTCTATAGGATGTCCAGGAGGAGGAGGCCATTGTTGAATATCTTGCTGTGGTACTCAGATTTGTGCAGTAATTGTGATCTGCCGATGACCTGGCAACAACGACTGGATGGCAACAGCGTCCCTATATCGGTACATCTCGCAGCTGTTCAGCACTTGTGAATGAAACAATCTGTATGTACTTTTTAAAGAATCTGGAACCTGCTTGCTATGCTTGAGCAGGAGAATGAATAAAATGGACCCGTTCATAGCAGTGGTCAAGAAAGCAAACACGTGCTCAAGCACATTCATTCGGAAAAAAAAAACATCTGTAAGCAAGGCCACCAGTTGAAAATGCCTGACACAGCTGCCAATGGATAGTGTACAAAGATACCATTCGATTATCCTGCAATGCTGCAAATGTGCATGGCACCCACTGCCAAAGTGCATCGTCACTAATGTGCAGCGTTAGTGTGGACTGTCAGTAGCCACATGCTTGGGACGATGTAATGCGATCAAACACACACACACACACACCTTCGTTTGGATTCCGATGTGAGAACTCCAAGAATCACAGGGGTGCTTGCTTGTGGCAGTCACAGCACGGGGGGATTTCCCCCAGGTTTCAGATCTTACATTGGCACACTGCACATAACAGGCACACTACCAGCTGTTATGGACCCGTACTTGTCCCATCAATTGATGGTTTGCATGCATGCCCAGTTTAATATTGCATGCCATGGCAGTAAGCGCCATCAGTTCATGTTGCCACCCGCCAGGAAACTGCGAAGAGGGCCGGGCTGCGAGTATGTGCTGAACCAAAATAACTGTAACATTGAACTGGTCACAGTGAAGTCGGCATGTTTGGCACCGCCGCACTGCGTGTGCAACGCTGGTATAGCCTCTAGCGTAGTCATGCACCAGCGAAAATATTGGAGCACAAAATACCACTATTAAGCGCTTATAAAAGGAGGGCACAAGAGTATCGGTACTTCAGTCCTGTGACGCGCGCACCTGATGGTACTTGAATGGATGTACTAGCGAGCTATTGAACCAATAACGCAAGCGAGGTCCTCAGAGAGAGACAGTGAGGATTGCAGTTTGTTGCAGCTCTGCAGGTGGGGTGCAGCCGTGCGGGCATAAGATGACGGGTCTGCTTCTGAAGCCTGAAAGCCAGCAGACAGTATACCCTGTGACAGACGGTTGACGCGACATCAACCGGCGGAGCCCGTACTGCACCTATTCAGGGTGTTCACGGGTACTCGGAGCGGCCCTACCCTGCGCCCTGCGATAGTCAGGGCTAAGTGTTATCGCAGTGTGAGTAGATAGGGGACTGGGATCATAGCTTGAGGTAGACCCCCTGGTACCTAGGTCAAAGGCGTCGTGGCGCAGTGCGGACGGGTAAGCGGGTCGCATGCAGCTTCGAGCGACGATCAGCAGAATGTATGTTTTGAAAATTTTGAAATTTCGAATTTAATCAGCATATTAAAGGAACACGAGTAAACGATCGTGGCGCGCGTGCGGACGCCGCGACGGACGATGCTTGTTGTAATTCAGTCAAGCGATAATATTACGCATATAACACGCATTACTAACGTTCGATGACACCCTTACAGATCGACCCCGCCAGAGGCGGAGGCAGAGGCAGAGGCATCCGACCAGGCTGGCGGACGTCACGCACGAGCTTGACACAGCGGCAGATCGCACTCGACAGTCCTCGCTTCAAGCCACCGCCTCTCAACACGTCCCCGTCGGACACGCCCGCACCACTCCCCGCTAGTCACACCACCTATCTTGCTCAGCGCAGGCGCCACAATGGCCACCATGTTTGAGACCGGCGGGACCCAGTTCGGCGGTGGCGGCTTCCTGGCCAGGTGTGCGCTTCGTTGCCGCGCGCAGGCGTGCGCGCAAAATTCAAACGCGGGTTCGACAGGCGCAGCCGCCCCTGGCAGTGTATCCGCCCCGCGGCCGCGGCGACCACACCTCGCACGCCGCGCAAACTTGCTGCCAAGCATTCCTGGCTTTATCTCATGATATCGCCCACTGACCAGCGCGGCCGCCCGGGCACGGTGCATCACGGACCTTCGCGCAAGGCGACGAGCGCCCCCCTCGTCGCGTTCGTCGTCACCGACTCTCGGCCCTCCCCGACCGCCTCGACAGTCGTCGCCGCGAGTCGACGCCGTGCACGCAATCCTTTATCGAATCCATAGCCGAGTAATCTCCGTCGCTGGCAAGATCGAGATTCGAGCATACCACGTGCTGGAATGATATCCGCCTTGGGGTCGTCGCGGTTCGAATCTCCGACAGTCCGGAGTTTACAGTACTCCACACCCGAGCACGATCCACCTGAACTGAGCTGTCTGATACAAAGCCGCGAAACCATTACTCTGGAGCGATATCTGAGGTTTATCGGGAGGTGGCTGTCGAGGGCCACTCGGGCCCCGCGTCGCGCAGGCGCAGCTGTGGCTCCGTGGCGCCCATATCCTCTAGTGTGCTGTGGTCTGACTCCCCGGCGGTATGCCCTACCTCGCAGCCAAGCTGATACCGGTGCGGCAGCGGGCGGCTCCAAGGTACAACTACCTCCCGTCTCCCCGCCTCTCTTCACCTTCTCATGGGGAATTACCCCCCTGCTGCGCACGCCCACCCCCCTGAGCTCACACCCTCCCCCCTGCGCCCCATCCCGCTGCCTGCAGAAGTTTGGCAACCAGCAGACGCTGAGGTCTGTCACCGTCAAGCAGCTGTTTGAGGTATGGGTGGCCGCCCCGCCACCGCGCCACCGTTCCGCCTGACCACGACATCGGCAGCGGTGTGGTTTGCACCGGTGGCTGTGACTGACGCTCCTGTGCCCTCTGACCACGGCAGGCGACCAACCAGACGTCGGACGACCAGTACATGCTCGACGGCGAGGAGCTCATTAACGTACCTTCCCCCTCCCTCCCTGAAGGAATAATGAGAATAAAGCCTACCTGCACCCATTTGCACACACGTTGCTTGAAGTGGTTGACCTCCTCTCAGAGGAACGTGTCGGATTCTTCTGACCCGTTTCTGTCCGCCTTGCAGGTGACGCTGGTGGGTCGGATCATCCATGCGGAGGAGGCCGCCACCTGCCTGAGCTTCAAGCTGGACGACGGCTCCGGCACCCTGGACGTCCGCTATTGGGTGGACAGCGACGACTCGGAGCTGATGCAGCAGAACAAGGCCCAGTGGCGGGTCGACGCGCACGTGCGCATCCACGGCCACGTGCGCAGCTTCAACGGCGAGCGCCAGGTGGTGGCCTACAGCATCCGCACCATCACCGACTTCAACGAGGTGCGCCGGCGTCTGCCTGCCTTGCGCCACGTGGTTTTGCTTCCCGCCGCCCATACACCGGCACAATCCGCTGATTCAGACGTCCCCCGCTGCTGTCCATCCCGCAGGTGACGTACCACTACCTGCAGGCCATCTTCCAGCACGAGCACATTACCCGCATGCACGGCGCCAACGCCAACGCCGGCCCTAGCCCCATGGGTGTCAAGGTGACCCCCCCCCCCCCCCCCCCCCCCCCCTCTGCTGGGGCGATACTCCCGAAGAACTGCGTTTCCGAATCAATACCGAGCCATGCAGCTGGGTTTGCAAACCGAAAGAATCAGTGAATTATTGTGTCACCAGTGGATCATATTGCGGATCGAGTCATGGAAGACCATCGAACGTCTCGTGTTGTATTCTGCTGAATTCCCTAGAAGATAGCAAGTGAGAAAGCGACTCTTTTCATGCTTCACGGGGGGTACCGGGGGTGGTTCCAAACAACAACAGTGACTGCAAAATGTGGTTCCCGGAGAAAGAGGTGTGAAAACGTCGCAGTGAATGCATAACGAAAGATGCAAAGATCTGTGCAGAGCAGATCTCTCTGGGCGCACTTCTCGGGATGAGGAATCTGCCGGTGCTGCGGAGCGCATGTGAGCTGCGCTTGACGGTCACTGACGCGGACACTTTCCGCTGTGTCCAGCCCGAGGCGCCTACCTTCGCCGCCGCGCCCGGCCCCGCCGGCGGCGTGAACGCCATTGGCGACGACGGCCTCAACCAGGCGCAGAGGCTGTGCAAGCAGGTGTTCGAGAGCGGCGAGTGCGCGCAGAGCGAGGTCGGGTTCACTGCACAGGAGGTTATGGGCCGCCTCAACGGTCAGCTGAGCGCCCAGCATGTGAAGGAGGCAATTGACTTCCTGGTGCAGGAGTGCCACGTGTACACCACCACCGACGACGACCACTTCAAGTCCACCAACTGCTAAACGCGCCGGCGGATGGCTCCGGCGCTCACTGCGGCGCGCAGGATGCCGTGTATGTAGAATCCGCTAGCCTGTGATTTTGTAACAAGCTATCCCCCCCCCCCCCCCCCCCCCACTGACGACCTAAGTCAATGGCTTAGTGCTGGATGCGCCCCGTGTTCCGTGTCGCGTGATGGCCCTTACTGTACTCCTGGGAAGGGAGGGCAGAAGGCGGGGGTGGGGGGGGAGGCCGGGGGTGATAGATTCGGAATGGCCAAATATTCTCAATTCAGTACTTTGGCAGTCTGGTGCCAGGCGCCGGCCTCACGTGATACACGCGTACTACTGCCAGGCTGCGGCACTGCAGACTGCCAGGTTCCCATGTCTCAGCCCCCCCCTCCCCCCCCCCCCCCCTCCCCCCCGCAGCGCGCATGTCAATGTCTTGGAAGACATATGTAGGGTTGAGGCGAGGCAGGGTGCGTCACATTACACTTCGAATTGCACGGAACACTCCCACATGAATTACGCATGCCTTCTCTTGGAGGGGGGGCTGCAGTGCATGGAGTACTATATTACAGAAACATCTTCACAAACTTGAATAGGAGGCGGCTCGAAATTGAGAGGGGGAGGGGGGGGGAAAGGGGGCTAGACACATCCAACAGGGAGTTAAATCAGACTGGACTAGCCAATGGCCAAAATGTGAATGAGGTTCGGGAATGAAGTCATGGATTTTAGGGTGGGGGGTGGGGAGGGGCATTGGCAACTCCCTCCATGCTACGCTTAGCATGGCTGCAAGGATTACCGTCCCACTGCGTTGCGGTCTTGGTCCGGGGACAATGTCCTTGCAAATCGACACAGCTCCGGGATACATGTATCGCAGCGTGTTCCTAGCAGGCGGATTCACATTTCGAATGAACACGTTCCGAGAAACACATGCCTTTTTTAGAAAGTTAAGCGAGCACTGGTGTGAAACCATAAGTGCATTGTGGTATTCACGTTTCGGCGCAAATCGCGGCACAGCAGCCTAGCTACTGCTACTGCTGCTGCTGGACTGAGAAACCTGGCGTTTGACAGCCTCCGACGCTGATGATGGGGTAGCAGGACACCGGCGGGGTTCTCGTTACACCGCGCCGCCCTTGAGCAGCTTGATCATGTCCCCCACGAGGTACAGCGAGCCCGTCACCAGCACCTTGACGCGCAGGTTGTTCTGCCTGGACATCACGCGCAGCGCGTCCACGGCGCCCGTGATGCCTGGGATGGCGGTGGTTCTGCATGCGCGCGGCCGAACATGCGCTCCTCACCTCACCCCCTCACGCATGGCTGACCCCATCCGCAGCCCCCAGCCCTGCGCACGACCCTTCGCCCTGCTGATGCATGGGAGCAGGCAGGGAGGCACTGTCAGACAGCCGGGGCGTCACCTCGCGCCTGGCGCAGCGACGCGCACAGCTCCGGCGATCTCGGGAGGCGCCACCGCGGGCCCCGGGGCGGGGGGGGACTGGCTCCCTCGCAGCTGCTCCCACACACGGCCCAGCGAGCCCTGCGCGCACGGTGGAGGCACCAATTGCTTCAGTAGCTTCGCCGGACATCAGTGGCGGGATGGCCCGTTGGCCTGCGAGCTATTCAATGACATGAGGAAGGGTGCCAGCGCACTGATAAGAGCCCTTAGTACAACCCTCGGATCGGGCTCGTATGCAACCCATAAGAAGACTCGCTATTGTTCCACTACACACTCTTCTACATTTGACCGCTGGCAGGGTCACATTCGCAGTGTTCTGATAACAGCGCCAGCTAATTCCTTACATGATCAACAACGCCTGTCCAGGCGACACATGTAGTTGTATGATTTAAGACACGGAGACGCGGACGCGGCATCCCCTCCCAGCGGGGGTGCGGGGGCGCGGCTCCCACCTGCCACGCCAGGTCCTCCGCCGGCTTGGCCGCTCCGGAGCCCAGTCCCGTCACGCAGGAATCGAGGGGCACAAACAGCGCGTGGTCCATGTGGCACCCCTGGCCGGGCGGGGGCGCGGGCGACACAGCGAGCGTCAGCCGGGAAAAGGGGGAGGGCGGGGGGGGGTGGGGGGGGTCTCCTCAGGACAGGGGAGAAGCGCTTCCTGCTCCTTGGGCTCCTCGTGCCTCGTCCCGACGGCGGAGGGCCCGGCGGAGCGCACCTTGGCGGCCAGCGTGCTGTGCAGCGGGCTGAGGATCTCCACCGGGTTGCGCTTCTGCATCGTGTAGAACAGCAGCACGTTGTACGGACGCGGGGCCGCGGGCGCCGCCTCCGCCGGCGCGCCGGCCACCGACGCAAACCACTTGGCGCACTCCGCGATGCTCTCGGGCGTATGCGCTCCGTCCAGGTAGAAGGAGACGCCCGCGCCGCTGGGCGGCTGGCCATCCTGCCACGGCCGCGCAAAACAATCTCTGAGAAACACTCGTCGATTCCAGGGAAGAAAAGGCACACCGACGTTCGAATTCTGGTGAGGGCAACATGGTTTCAGACATGCCATCTATACTTCAGAGGGCAGTCGCAGCAAATCAGACAGCGCGCAGCCAATGCCACGACAACGGCCAAACGGCACTCCTGACAATGGCCCACCAACACGGCAATGATCGCCTGCTCTTTTCAGATGGACTCTGTACCGTGTCTGCCACACACTGCATGAACATACCGCACCCAAGGGCTTCGCTGCTTACCCAACTGGGATGCCGTGATGCCGTCAAACCACTGACATCTCCATGTTAGATTTCTCTCTCTCTCTCTCTCTCTCTCTCTCTCTCTCTCTCTACCGCAGCCTCTACGCTGTGGACGCTGCATTCCTGTCCGCGGCGGAGAGGAGCGAAACCCGCGACTGTGAAACATCAATAGTTACGTGATCCTTGTAGCAGATGCCAAAGGAAACACCAATGCACCGATGCCCTGTACTTTATGGCATTGCTTCTTGCCAGCATCCCCCGGGGTGTAAGGACAGCCACAGGGGCACTGCTGCCCCCCCCCAACCCCACCGGGAACAGATCAGCCAGCTTGGCGCTAGCGTGTGTGACCCCTCAGCTACCGGTACATGACCCCCCCCCCAAAAAAAAAATCGGTGGATTTCAGTGTTAGATATTTCGGTGCAAACTCTCAAAACATCCGCAATCATGCAATCAGCTGATCAGCGCTAAGAGTGAATTAAGCAGAGACGCTGGTCCCGGTGTTGATGCAGAGGAGATCAGGCGGGGGCACGGCGGGCCGAGGCACCTGCGTGTCGTGAATGACCTGCGCCCGGCCCGGCCAGCTGGCGGCCGCGAGGCCTTGCAGCAGCGGCGGTGGCAGCTCGCCGCGCTCCAGGCTCGCCTGCACGGGGCACGTCGTCACTCACATCCGCACCAGGGCTCAGCCCAGGCGGGGCGGAGGGCTGACACAGGTGAGGGCGCGCGGGTGCGGGTGGAGGCCAAGCTCCGTCGCACCAGCCGACTAGTGGTGCCCAGCCTAACTAGCAGATCATCTCATCCGCTGCCTTCCCATGGCCACACTGCTTTGGATGGGCTTGCAATACCGCTGCAATATTTCCGCTGCACACTGGAGACTTCTTTATTGTTGGTCGCTCTTTGCGCGAGCCGCAGAAAGAGAGGAAACGGGGCGGATGGGGGTGGGAGGGGGGGGGGGGGATTTTGCGCAAACATCCCACACAAAATGTTTCACTTTTCCACAAAACATTCCCATTTCGTGGAAAAGTGTATTTTGTATTTCCAATTATCATGAGTGCATTCATGCCCCCAATCACCTCCCCCCCCCCCCCCCCCCCACACACCTTCTCTCTCCTACCCGCTGGCGAATCCATCTCAGCTCCAGTCCGTCTCAACTCTCTCTCTCTCTCTCTCTCTCTCTCTCTCTCTCTCTCTGGCGCGCGCGGAGACCCATGCCCACATACTAAATAGCACCAACAAGCAGCACCCACCAGGAGCGGCTTGAGGTGCGCCAGCTCTGCCCGCTCCGATGCGCCTCGCATCCAGCGCGCTGCCAGCTGGACGGCAACGGCGGCGTTGTCCCGCTGGTGGTCGCCTGCAGCGCAGCGCCGGGGCGTGAGGGCTATCGCCCCATCGTCCCTGGGCGGCAGGTCAGGCAGCGATTGCGCAGCACCCACCGGCGCACCTGCCAGCCCCAACACCACGGGGCGGCTGCCGGGCGTCGAGAAGCGCTCCAGCGGGGTCGAGAGTGCCAGATCGCAGCCAACCTAGAGTAGGGGGCGCAGCGGCATCTGGTGAGCGGAGAGTAACGAGGGGGAGGAAAGGACGAGGAGGAAGATGGGGATAGACGGATTGAGTTCGGGGGGGACTCGAGGCGGTGCTGAACGATCCAGCTGCATATGCTGACCTGAGGAGGGACAGGTATGAGGGAGGGGGGGGCAGCGCAGCACACCTCCGCGGCCCGGTCCTTCAGGACTTGCATGGCGCAGTCCTGCTGCGGCCCCGTGACCGCCGGCGCGCCCGGCTTCATGATCCCTGCCTTCTCAAACGCAATCTGCAGCATGGCGGTAAGGCACTCAGCGGAGGGAGGGTGGCCTGTTGTACCGCAGGGCGGGGGTGGAGAGGGCTTTGCGTTGCAGCTGCTTGTCGGTTGACGATACTAGGGACGGGATGGGATGGGGTAAAGGGGGGGGGGGGGGGGGCGGAGACGGAGAGAGAGGGAGGGGGACCTTTGGCAGCGTGTCGCCCAGGATCTCCATGTGGTCAAAGCCGAGGGCGGTGATGCCGCAAGCGGCGGGGTGGTCGACGATGTTGGTGGCATCGATGCGCCCGCCGATGCCGACCTGCACACAGCTGGCCTGTCAGCATGCCAACGTACACGCCGTGACATGGTTCGCGATGCTGCCCGACACATCATCACCGTGCTGCAGCAGGATGGCAGCAGGATGGCGCGCCGCTGGCTGGGTCGTAACCTCCAGCACCGCGACGTCCACCTTTTGCTGCACGAAGACGCGCAGCGCCAGCAGCGTCATGAACTCGAAGAAAAACGGCATGCCGAGCTCGTCGGTGGCCTTTTCCTGCGGGCGTCAGCATGAGCGGTTATCAGCAGATGGAGCGGGGGCGAAAGCGGTGAGGAAGCTGCCGGCAGGACACAGCGCCAAGATTGGCGACGGCGTTATATAATACAGAATAATTCATCGTGATATATCATATTGCTTATCAGGACATTTAATGATTACTCATGTATCCACAATTGCTGTTCTGTCGTGCTCACCGTCAGCGTGTCAAACGTCCACCAGAAGTTCTCCAGGAAAACGTCCTCCTCCGCCGGCTTGCCCTGCAGCCGTATGCGCTCGCGGATGTCCACCTATGCACACGCCCATCGGCCCAAGGCGGCCCTGTCAGCGGCGCTCAGTAGCCAGCGGCGAGGGATGCCTCACCTCACCTCGGCAAGGCAAGGCAGCGTAGGGCTGTGGGGCCAGGCGGGCCGCGCACCAGGTGCGGGGAGGTGTACAGCCCGGTACGGCAGTCGCTGTGCCTGAGCATGCTCTCCACCATGCAGCAGGTGCTGCCCTGCACACGCCCGAACAAGCAACAGAACCCGCTCATGCGCAGGCCAGTCCCTGCCTTGGACTGGGGCACAAGGACTGCCACTGCGACACATCCTCATGATCCTGCTAAGAGGTTTGAGCTTTCCAGCATGGCTTGACGGCCCATTGGTCCGCCCACCCTCGGAAGCTCACCTTGCCCTTGGTCCCGGCGACGTGAATGACGCTCAGCTGCTGCACCTCCCGCTCGATGCCCAGCCGCTGCTCACAAGCGCACAGTCAGTACCAGGTACAGTGACGTTACCTCCATAATGAACCGGCCCATATTCAACCCGCCCCCGATAAGGTTCACAGTGTACAGGGGGAAGGGCCCCCGAATGTTTATTACACTCGCAGGGGTAAGGTTGCTGTAGCGCCCCAACCGGCAGCGTCGCCCTCGGGGGTACGAACACGCTGGGGCGAAGCGGGAATGGGGGGGGGCTACGGTTCTCATTGGGGAGGGGCGGGGCACCTGCAGGAAAGTGCGAGTCGACTGGGGCGCGGTCTGGTGCGGCTGCAGCCCCTTGGGGCGCGTCTGGCGGTGGATGAGAGTGCTCACCGCGCCGAGCATGGCGTCATAGCTGCGCGGCTGGACTGGGCTCCCCATCTTCGCGGGATCGTCGCGTGCCAGGCGAAGGCGGCGCTCGGGTTGGGGGGGGGGGGGGGGGGGGGGGGGGGCGACCACAAGGGTCTGCTTCTGCTGTAGTCACCGGATCGGCCGTTGCCCGTGACGGCAACAGATGGCAAAGCAGCCGGCCGAGCTCGACAGCGCGAACATGAGCACCGAGCAGTTGAACCGAGCTCAACAGCAACAGCCATAAAGTTGTGGCGGCAGCGATCGGTGCCCCGCGCCTCGCCAGCAACGCACTGCTCGGGCGCCTGATGGGCTCTGACGGTCGCCAGCAGCAGCCGTGCATGGGGTTTAAGAAGGGTTTTTAGGGTTGTAATTCTACATTATAGGTCCGACACACCCTGCTAAGAGGCCTCCTTGATTAACGTCTGAACAATGCCGTGACAGTCGCCCAGCATAGCTTCGCAGCAGGTGCTGCTATGCTCAGTGTTCTTGTTGCGATTGCCCTCCACTCCTGTACCCGTAACGCTGTAGTGTTCCTCGTGGCGGCGGCGGTGATCCTCGGAGCTTGGCAGTGACGATCACCCTTTCGCGTGAGTTCGTAGATTGCTTATCCGATAATCTTATATATGTCCCGCGGATGAGGCAGCAGCAGCGCACCTGCGGAGTTGACGACGACGGGCGCTCCCACGCACGGCTACCAGTACGGGTACTCGCACCAAGTATGATGATAAGCTGTAGGTAGCAGCCAGCACTGAATGATGGAAACCTAGCAGAATCCGTGTGGAGGTCATCAGCCAAGTCGGGCGCGCCCTAACACGTCGACACCGGGGACTGTGATGCGGTGGTAGTTTGATCAACTATAGCTAGGGCGAACCTAGGGCTAGCTGAGGGGGCGGGTCTTCCAGTTTAGTGGAGGCCGCTATAGCCGCGCGTTTTGCCGCTAAACTAGTAAAGGCATCGGTGTGGGCGAATTACGAATCGTCGGCAGCATTAGCCCGTACTAACACCTGGGGAATAATATCCCTATAGCATGTTGAGGCGTCGTGTGCGTCAAATCCGTTGCCGGTCCGGTACGGGTGTCCCCGCGGGGGTTGTGGCCGGGGTGCACATTATGAGATACAATTACGCCCCCGAGTATTTCCCACTGCCCGCCGATTGGCCCGGATTCATGCCATGCCTGAGCGGTTCCCGGCATGTGGTGGAAGTGAATCTGAGACTATCGAACGATGGTGGTGGAGTGCCCGCGGTGCGGGTATCACTAGGGGTCAGGTATCACCGTCATAATTTGGGGTTGTTACTTCCCGAGTTCAGGGATTTTATTAGTAGTCAGGTTATTGCGGCAACACCAGCAGACTGACTGCCTTTATTTTGGGCGGGGTCCCTCCCGCCCTTCAGCCCTGGATTTTTCTGAAATCGGGAAAATTTTCTAGTTGTGGCGTCGGGCCCTCCCTCACGTTGCCTTTTTGTTGCACTTGTATCCCACTCCCAAAATGCTTTGCTCCGCGAGATAGAGCTTGCCCCAACTCGTATTACTCCACTGGGCCGACGCCCCAAACGGGTAGGACAGATCTTTCGTGGTCAGTGCCGGGTATTTTGATGGCGCGTTTTTAACCGCGGTGGTCCAACAGTGTTGGAAATTCATCCGTCGTCACTGGCCTCGCTTTCCGCAACTGGACTGCTGCCTAAACGGCCGTCGTAGAGACGACGCTGCAAGGGTTTCACTGTTACCAGTCCTGTCCAGTCCGGGGGCGAAAAAAAAGTCCGTGTTCGCGCTGCCAGCGTTTTTTTTTCGCTCCCGGGACCGGACTGGCACCAGTGAAACCCTTGCAGCGTCTCTACGACGGCCGTTTAGGCAGCAATCCAGCGTCTTGTTCCTTGCAGCAGCACGCTCCCTGGCGCGCGCATCGGAGCTAGCGACTAATAAAATCGCGTGAAGTACTAACCGATCACTCTCGCGGACTCGCGGGCGGGCGGATGCCGATTGCTGACGAAGTAAGGATTAATGATGGCGATGCGCAAGTGTTAATACATTCGCGCGTGTACGACGAGTAAGGATTAATAGCGACTACTATCTCCATATATCCCGGGGAGACGATTGCTGCGTTTCAAAGTTGAGTCTGGTTTTGCCAAAAAGGTCGCGCAGGCTGTTTTACACGGTCAAGAGCCGAAATTGGCAGGAAGGTTTAGCGAAAAGCGTGGAGGGAAAACGGAGTCAGGGGGGGCGCTGCGTGGAACGCAGCGAAAACTGGAAGATGGCAGGCTCAGCTGTTCTGGCTGCTTTTATGTCTACTCGTGCTGCACCCAACAAGGGCGCAACAACAGTTACTAGTTCCCGTACCACTGCGCAGCACTTGTAGCCGAAAAGCGGTTAGGTCAAGGATGGAAACCCCATAAACTAGTTTAGATCATTTCAAAGTTGAGTCTGGTTTTGCCAGTCTTGAGCGAACGTAGAGAGCGGTGGATTGACGGAGAAGGGGTAGCGCCAAGTCATGAAGGAGGCACTGGGAAGGCCACCGCTGCGGAGTCCTGTTGGACTTGGAAGTGGCGGAGGGGGGCGATGTGTCCAAAGAAGAACCACGCGCCAGGAGAAGGAAGAACGTTGGGGTCGATGTAGTCCAGAACGACATCGGAGTTAGTGGCCCAACCGCCTTGGTAGCGGATGTGGGACAGTGGCGCTCCGATGGCGTTTGCTGCAGAGGCTGCGCCCTTACGTAGACTGTGGGAAGTCCAGGAAGTGCCAGCAGGAGGGGCAGCGTTGACTAGGTTGACCGCTGTAGACAACCAGTCTGACATCGTAGCCGCAGTCCAAGGTTTTGACTGCTCAGCCACATTGACAGCCCAGAAGTTGGAGGCAGCCAAGCCAACAGTAACCAGGGGGACAGACTGGACGTTGTCGATGAAGTACCGCAAGAGTCGTGCCACTCGAGGGTGCTCGGACACTGGAAGGAGAAGTACGCGCAGGTCGTCGGGTCCCCGACGGCCAGCGCGACCCTTCTCGCGGTAGATTTGCAAGGTGATGTTGTAGGTGTCGACATGCACATCTTGCGCTCGACAGGAGACGCCAGTAAGGCCCCTGGCAAAGAACAGGAAGTTGACAACCGAGGCCAAGAGGGCTCGGTAGTCGAGGTGGGACTCTGGGTAAGGAGCAGACACAATTAGCTCGGCCTTTGAGACGAAGCGGTAAGCTACATCCGCAGGCAGAGGGACACGCAAGGGGGCAGCGTCCAGTCGGCGCTGCCGCAACATTAACCCACGCCTTGCCGAAGTGAGGTGTAGGCTGTCCTTGGCGATCGGGACGAGGTTGTGCAGCTCGAAGAAGGTGTTGATTGCAGACAGGTAGGGTTGCAGCGACTTAGCTGCGATGTGCCCTCGCTCCCCGATCCAGGCAACGTACCGAACAACAGTAGCAGTAGTCGCCTCTAGCGGGCTGATGTTCTCGGAGTCGTGGCAGAACTCAGCGAACTGAGACAGTCTGCCGGCGTAGCTCTTGAGGGTCTGAGCGCTGAGGGAGCTGGAGAGCAGGTCGAGCGTCCGCTGGCCTAGCTCGTCTGAGCCGAACGCGTCCTGTAGTCGGGATCGCAGTGACGCAGCCCACGGAGCGATAGCTGCGGGCTCGTCGATTTCGTAAGTGCGTCGTTTTACTGACAGAGTGCCACCGGCACGGCCACTGTTCGCAAAGTACTCGGCAGCAGCGGTTAGGTTCCCGGCGGTTGGCCGGTAGTTGCTGGACGGGTTTGCAGTAGCTTCGGTACGGGTTTGCGGGGCTAGGTTCAGGTAGGAGGGCCGCCCCGCGCGCCCTTCGCGCTCGTAGCGCCTGTCCCGTGCGTAACGTACACGCGCGAAACTTGGTCGTTGCGAACCGGTTGTAACTCGTAGTGTAACAACCGACGAACGCAAAGGTGGGGTTGTACGAAAGGCGGATGGTTGAGCCGCCATGTGCAGGTGTGCGGATGGTTGAGCCGCACTCGGCTGTAGCTGTAAGAAGCGCCGCACCGAGGAAGGTCTAAATGAAGTCTGTAAGGTGGGGGGGTCAGGTCCTGACACAGGGCGCTCATCCCGCCGTTGAGCTGCAAGGGTGCGTCTTGCGGCGGTCACCGAAAGGTGACCTCGCAAGGCTCCTGCAGCTCCGACGAACGGCGCCCCACACCGTCACTCGTGCTCACCTTCGCGGCCACGTCCACGTCCGCCGCCACGTCCTCGCCCACGCCCGCGACCTGCAACTGCAGCCGCCACTCGAGAAGTAGCGGTCGCCTTGGCGCTGCTGGCAACGGTCGCCTCGAAGACACGACGCTCGTAGTCCCGCATGAGGTCCCCAAAAATCGCGGAACCCAGATGCTCCGAAGCAGGCTGAAAATGCTGGGCTCGCAGCACGTCCAGAACACCCTGGTCACCGTGCACACGCTTGATCTCATTGAGCTTCCGTAGGAAGGCCAAACGAAACCGAAACGCCTTGTCGATGGCCTCGGCGTGATTCCGGGCTCTCGCGAGGTAGGGGGTGAAGTCCTGGTTGCTGGTAGGGACGTAGGGCAGTAGCTCGTCGAGCGCCACGAAAAGGGCGGCCATGTGAGCCCCGAAACACGACATCCACAAGTACTCCTCCTGGGCCGGCAGACGCCGGTCATCCTGCTTGAGGTACTCGTTCGTTAGGTCGGTGCTCAAGGGGAAAAGTCCAGGCACTCGGCTGACCGGTCGAACGGCCTCGTAACCAGACTCTGCTCTCTGCAGTAGCTCTGGCACCGCGAGGTAATCATCCTCGGCACTCACGGATTTTGCTCCGACACGGCCGCTCTGGGCTAGCTCTAGCAAGTCGGGGCGCTCTGCGGCTCCCCCGCTGCCTGTCGGCTGTCTCGCGAAACGCTGCCCTGAGCCGGAGCCATGTGCTCCTTCTCCATCAACAACGCGATCACGAACCGTCAATTGCGCCACAGCTGTAGCCAGCTCTCGCAGTAATGAAGACTGTGCCCTCATATCTGCGTTCAGCGACTCCAACGTCGGCTCAGCGACGGGTTCTTCTCCATCTGACATAGTAACGCACGGACGTACGGACGAGAATATCACACTCGGATGGCGAGCCGGGTGTGGTCTTGAACAACCTGGGGTGACCTTGCTCGCAACGGGTTACGAGACAGTTTTTACATCGCTGCGTGGAACGCAGCGAAAACTGGAAGATGGCAGGCTCAGCTGTTCTGGCTGCTTTTATGTCTACTCGTGCTGCACCCAACAAGGGCGCAACAACAGTTACTAGTTCCCGTACCACTGCGCAGCACTTGTAGCCGAAAAGCGGTTAGGTCAAGGATGGAAACCCCATAAACTAGTTTAGATCAGATCGTAATCCTCGGTCGATAGTCGCTATTTATTATGTTGTCGCGGCGCCATAATAATCATCAGCAGCCCGCGCGGGTTGAGCTCAAAATCCTCCAATACACTACGCGCTAGTACTGCCTGGCGTAGTCTATTCCTGGTACTGCATGACTGCCTGCTGAGTCAATATCAGCACCTTCAGCAGGGCGCGACCGTGTTGTAGCGCTCGTCTACCTACGCTAGTCTATCTATCAGTGTTATTAATTATGATGTAGCGACCGATAAATCCGGAAATATACTGATATTAAATATTTATCACCCATATCTCCGAATTCAAGTATTCCCGGACTGGCGCTGCGCCAGTATAATAATGATCATACTTCCGGCTTATTTTTAAAATATATATCAACATATCTGGCAGAAGGCAATAGCGGCAGGATAAATACCGGCGTGAGTGGACGACCATGTAAACTCGACGTCGACGAACAGCACACACCACCACCACTCCGACCACCCAGGGTTTGGCCCCAGCATACCGGTGAACAGCCTCGCGTTCCCGGCGCTGCCCCGACCACTAACGACAGCAGCAGCAACTTCCCTCTGCCACCAGTCCCGACCGGATCCGTGGTCTGTCGACCTGCGAGATGGAGAGTCCGGCAGGCGCCGAGGCCGGTTCGGCCCCGAGTTTCGTCGAAGTGTCACTCGACCAAGAAGCCGATCTTGCCGTCCTCTCGGGGAGTCGGTCCAGTCAGCTTCCAGCAGACGCGGACGATTCAGAGATTGCTGCCGAGGAGGGCCGTGACGGCCCGTCGCATTTGAATGACGCGCTTCGCAAGTCGAAGAAGGCGTTGCTCCTCCACACCGTTCCGGTAATGTGGGCCAACATGCTGTCAAAGCTCGCGACCTCGGCTGTCGCAGCGCCGCAATCGCAAGCGCTTGGAATGAGTAGCTCTCAGTTCGGCCTGGTGTTAAGCGCCTTTTTCCTGACATTCTCGACACTTCAGTATCCAAGCCTGTACATCGCCACCAAGGTCGGCGAGCGCCGCTGGCTGTCGTTTAACCTACTGGCGATGGGCGGCCTTACCATCCTCAAGTCCGGGCTGCCCAATTTCTGGAGTCTTGCACTCTGCAACATGGCCGTCGGCGCGACCCAGGCTTGCGTCCAGCCGATCCTGTACCGCAATATGGACAAGCACCTCACAGCCTCAGAGACCTCTGGTAGCTGGAGCGTGGTGTACGTGACAAACACAGTGGGCGGCATCTTCTTTGGCCCGTTGGCCGGAATCATCATGTTGGCTGGCTGGCGCTACGTGTACCTGGTGTACGGAATCTACTGCGCCGTGGCGGCAGTCATGACCTGGTTCTGCATGATGGATTCCCCGGAGACAACCAAGGTCTTCAATGAAGACGAACGTGACGCGCTTGTTGCTGCGAAAAAGACCACGGCGGGGCCGGGCAAGCCAAAGAACATGAATGCGGCGCTGAAGTGGTGGAGGACTTGGTACCTCGGCTTCATGGCATTCATGTTCCAGCAGCTGATAATGGCCGGCACTCAGTTTGGACCCCTCATCTACTACGATTACTTGCAGCATTACAACCCCTTGGGCGACAGCAACCAGCAGCAGAGTCGCGCTAACTTTCTGTTGACATCCTCCTCCATTGCGAGCGTGCTTGGTTCTCTACTCACTGGACAGCTGCTCAGGCGGTTACCTGCACATCGGTTCTGGTATGGCACCGGCCTGTACGGCACTGCTGTATTCCTGGTGGCCATGGTGACCGTGGTATTTACAAGCTCGACCAGCCTGGCGCTCAACGTGATCGTGTTCGCATTGGCATTTGGCATCACCTACGGGTGCACCCCGCTCATGGACACTCTACCAATTGCTTTCTGCAACTCTGACGGGCTGGCAGGGGGCATCTTCTCCATCATGACATCCTTTAAGGGCGCTGCAGGCCTTACAGCCCCCCTAATATTTGGCGCTCTTCAGGATTCCATTGGTGCTCCAAATGCCTTCACGGTGATGGGCATCTTCCTCCTTGCGGCAGCAATTCTGTATATTATGTTCTTTGGTTTGTTGCGCAAAGGGCCATTTGTGCCAAAGTCGGCGAAGGAGAATGAGGTCAAACCAACAGAGCATGCAGACACGCCTAAAGCTGAGGCTGAGGCTGACCCCCAGCCAGTTGTTCTGGAACTTAGCAAATCCATACCAGATAGCCCCAGCACAAGCAGCAGGGAGGCCGAGGTGTAGGGCAGCCACCCATCTATATTGTGTTTTGTGTGTATACATGTAAACTCATGACTACATTTTCCGTATGCCCGACGTGCATGGCGCTGTTTCAATAGATGAATGAGCCTCAGCAGTGTGATTATTGTATTCACGAGATGAAAGCCGATGCTGCAGTACGGGCACCTACGCACCTGTAGTGATAAACAGTCATGTAAAAGACCGTCTGTTTCACCACCCAAAATCCTTCAAATACACAACAAATTTGTTTCGAAAAAAAGAGCAGCTAGGCACCACCAAACACTCCTATATCCTGCTGCTTTTCTTGGAGGTGCGCGAACACCCGTAGTGATGCGCCAGTGTAAACAGAGTCAGTCGAATTCGTGCCAGGAAATGCCATAATTTGACATATGATGAGCGAGGGGGGATATATTACGATTCTGTGAATGCAGCTATCATGGGAACATGTTCAATCAATCCTACTGCATACTTTTGTCCCCCTCATTGAGGCCAATTGAACAGAGAACATAAGCTTTTTTTAACTAATCAGTAAGTGATAGCGTAATGAGTACTGATAGCCATGTTCATAGCATGTCTGGGATCTTAGCACGGCCTACCTACGAGGCACTCCAAAATCGAGCAGCACGCTGCCCAATTTCTGCCGCAATGATCTTGCCAGAAGATCTTCTTTCCGGCCACGACAGTAAATTCCTCACTGGTCAAATGGTTGGGCAGGCTTCGACCTACCTGGCACGCTGGCAGGTTGGCAAAGCATGCTGAATGGATTTCACATCTTACTACTGCTACGAATTGCAATAAATATTGACACCTTTTTCATTGAATAACAACACCTACGGTGGGTCGGGAACCCCTCGCGAGTTTAATACTTAATTACATATCTCTCTTGTGACACCACCCTTTCTGGATACGGCGACCCTGTAATGGCGGTATTGAACACTTCCGCCGCCGCCTAAACCGGCGATGTCTGTTAGATCGCCGCTGGCAGGCAATTATGGCAACACGTGGAGCGCAGGCCTGCCGATTATGGCGAAGCACGGTCGGCCCCGTACCGATCATGGAGACGTGCGAGCCAAGCGTCCCTCTCCAGATGCTGGATAAGAATAAGGGCAGCAATGGTCACAGAGTACCGCGCTGGGTTATCGATCCAGCCGTGCTGAGCAGCCGCTGCGCCGGACAGCATAGCTAAGAATCCATAAGGAGCTGGTGCTGGACCGTGCTTCTATGGGTGCTCCCGGCGATAGGAACAGCCGCTGCACGGCAGTCCTGCATGGCTTGTTGCCTTGATGGCTATGCAGGGGCCGGCACGGGAACAAAAGCACCAGCAATAAGAATTTGACCTACCCTGGAAAGCTCAGATGAACACACAACAATATAGCAGAACTGTAGTGAGTGTTCCTACAAGGGTTACATAATGCTTACATGCAGTTGTGAAGGATGCAGGCTTTTCTTTTTCATACCCGTTTTTGGCCAGCTGGAATGCCACTGATGAGGCCTGCTGCCAGCCCCCCCCCGCCCCCTCCCCCCCCTGCGCCGGTTCACCTCCAGTCAATCCCAGCATCACCCCTACTAGGCCAGGCCACAAGAGCCAGGTGCCACAACAATAACTCCTTCAGGGGCCGCCACTGAAGGCCAAGACAGTCGACAGCTGCTGCCCGGCTGGCAGCCCTTAGTTCGTTACGGGTGCCGACGCGACTGTAATAATAACCAGAATATTTTCTCCTGGAACAGTGGGGACGGCAAATTGTTATCAGATCCGTTTTGATTCCGTGATTGATTCATCTATATTTGAGTCGTGGAGGGCAGGGCGGGTGCTTACAATAGTTGTTCTTGTAGTTGCGTTGGCATCCGTAGTTGGTTAGTATTAATTAAAATCTGCCTGCATCAGCATGGACAGGCAGCTAGACATGCAGCAAACCAACCATGGCGAACCTGTGTGGCCCTCTCGAGGGCCGTTAGCTAGCTCGGCACGCTGAGCAACCAAGATGGCTGGTGCAGAGTAGTGCGAGGGAGCGGAGATGCCAAGAAACGTGGCAGTTGCTGCTCCCTCCGTTCAATTTATGTGCCCATCCCCCCCCCCCCCCCCCCCCCCCCCCACCCCCTCCCTAGGGTGTCTGGCTGAGCTGCACTGCTCAGCCTTCAGGCAAGTGGCAGAAGCGTCAAAGGCTGCGGCCTCGACTTTATAGATGTAAGACCACTGGCAGTGGCCTTGAACATATGCCAGAATACGGGTTCTTGCAGGTGCGCCGGCATCCAAAGATGGCATAGTTGGGCTATGCTGTAGCCGTCATTGGGCTGGCCGCTGCGGGGAGCTACTTTATGTGTGCTTGTAAGCTGTAAAGCTGCGGGTGCTGAGAGCTGTTGGGCGGCCAATTTGCGGGACAACCGGACAATATATAACCGTTACGGTAGGTTTTGCCCCGACGTACGAATAGTTGTCTGAGTGGCCTCTAGCGTATTAATGGTGGAAGTGAACCGGCGCGTCTTTCCGCCTTGGATGAATAAGGACTTCTGGTCTTCTACGTAGCTCGCGCTGCAAAGTAGCGACAAGCGTTTTATTATCCTCATTATTGTTTTATTTATCAGCTTCGGCGTTATCTACTTACAATAAGGTGCTGTGCTCGTACGGGTACCCGTACCCCGGACCCGGCTACCTGCGACTGCTGCTGGTACCAGGGGGAACCCCTGCTGCTACCGCCAGTGCCCCCTACACGCTTGCCTTATTTATGTTTATTACTGCTGAATAGGGACTATATAATTACATACAGTGACACAACCTCTAAAATGAATCCCCCTATAATGAAAATATTAATATTTTACAACAGTGATTTAGCATGTGCGCATTACAAACAGAACCAAAAGCAACTATGAAAGGTTGCCAGCAAAAGAGAGACATAAGCCTGAAACCAAGATCAAGCAGGAGGCCGGGGAGCCAAGAAGTAAGGAAGAGCCAAGGGAAACACAAAGTTGCCAAGCTGCCAAGGAACCAAAGGGTCAAGGGAAGCACTGACTGAATCCAAGGAACGATCTGAACGACCAAAAGGGAAACATGAAACCAATGGGGATCCGCCCCGGGGTAGGCCATCAGCCACGTTGAGTACGCTTGCAGCCGATGACCCGGGTCATCGCAACAGCACAGGCTGACGAGCGACGCGACGCAGGCGCATGAGCACCATCACGTGCCGCGCGCACCGCCGCGACCCCGCCAAGAACGTCGTCTGCATGCGCCATGTTGATGAGCAAGGAGAAACGGCGGCGCCACGCAGACAAGAGCTCTTTGGCCGATTTTCTGGCCAGTGTGCGTGTGGCTAGCTTTCGCGAGCTCCACCAAGAAAGCCTCAGCGTGCAGGGCCAGCGAGCCGAACTGGAGACGGCGAAAGGAACAAAGCGACGGCCGGCGGCGTTTCGGACACCCTCGTCATACTTTTGGATGTTGTGGCGCTCTGCGGCCCGCAATGCAATCGTTGGATCCGAGCTTGACATGCCGAGGATAGGGGCAATGGTGGTATCGACAGCAACCGTGTTCCCGCGGATACCACCATACCCAAAAAGCCCAACATCGGCCGGCCGGCCGGCGCTGCCCTTCGGAAGAGAAACAAGCACCGGCGGGTCTGTGAGGTTCTGGACACCCTCGTCTATGGCAATGTGTCTTCACGTCGTGGCAAACGTCGGAAAGGCCATGTGCCGCCCACTTGTGTGCGGCGTGATTGAAGTCGCCCCCAGAGCAACGTGCCACGTGATCAGCACGTATAGTGAACCTACCCCTATAGTGAACCTTTCCCGATAGTGAACGAGGGGGAGGGGGCACAAACCGTGGTTTTAGTACTCATTACGTTCGCCTATAATGAACCCACACCTATTGTGAACGGGGGGGAAGGGCCCCGAATGTTCATTTGTTTTGTAGTAGTGTCAATGTAATAATATAATTCTATTTGATCTATGGTATCCATACCCTGCTACGTTACCTTGTACCTCTGCTGCTACTAACGATGCATCGGCAGCGCACGCGCGGCTACAACATTGGTTCAAAATAAATGTTGGGTTCGTCAAAAGTTTCATGGTTGCGGTGTTAAGCAATGTTGGCCTCAAAACCCTTGTTTTCAAGGGACAAGACACGCGCCACAAAATAATCTAAGTGCCGACGTCTTGCCCCTGGCGGGCTTTCATGGATGGGGCAACATGATGATCGCCGATTTAGCTTGGTACAGATGATGATCACGGATATAACTTGGTACTGTATTACCAAGTAACGTAGTGGGCGCTGTCAGTAATTATAGCTAACCAAGTCTGTAATAGAAATGTTGAAACCATAACATTGCCATTGCTATTTTCATGTATGATCAAAGCTACCACGCAGCAACACATGGATGGTAATATATACAAGCAATGCAAGAGTAAAGTCTCCTAGACAAGCTTCGAAACCATCATGTTTGTCATGCATCCGAAAGGCATGAAGCGAGGACATGAATAATATGCAGATGCTCCGAAACCAATTGTGGTGACACATTGTTACACATGTATTCATGGCCGGCTCTCAATTAGAAAATAGGCGCGGCCGCCCAAGTGCCTACGCGCACACATGACTGGGGCCGCTTGCGGCAGCGGCTTAGTCACCCAGCGCATCATCATCACTATCACTGGAAGCATCATCACCCTCCTCTGAATCCGCCGGCTCGGAGGAGTGCCCGCCTTCCTGCTCGTCCTCGTCCTCGTCATCACCTTCATCCCCATCTTCCTTCTCTTCGCCGCTGGTAGACAACGGCATCATGATCATCACCGTGATAGCCCCCAGCATTGCCGGTATCGGCATCGACACCTAGGTCGTTGGTTGGCGTTGCTACTCACGACAACCATTTTTGCACAGACCGAGGTATCTCCCCCTACCTTGATTCGATATGGCAACATCGGCTTGTAGTGCTTGCAAGTATGTGCTCCTTGGCGATACGGGAGGCTGCAATAATAAAGCAAAATGGTTATCGAAAGGGACACATTGAGAAATAACATTATTCGTATTTCCGTCCCTTGCCGTCATTGATCTTAGCACGAGTTAATCGATTGTTGATTGTTATGAGTATTAAGCATGGATTAGCGCATTCCAAGTTTTGCTCTCGAAAGACATTCAGCATTTTTTGTCTTATTTTGAATATAAGCATAAGATATACTCTGGACTAAATAACCAACTACCTGTACCTGTAAGCCACTACAGGAGGCTTGTTGCAGCCATGAACTCGTATATTCAAAGGGCCATGAGCTTGTAACCCGGCCGAAAGCGATGAGTGTTTTACTGCAAAATAATCAAAAGTATGGTACCGGTACCGTACCTTGCCTTAAAAGCAGTACGATTTACGGTACCCCGGTCCCGTACATGAAACCGAAATTATTTGCAGCATGCTGACAATACCTGCTGCTCATCAGAGCCCGAATTTCGAGTTTCGCTCTGCTTATTTTTTACTTTTTAGTGTAATGTAATTACGCTATCGCCAATATGCTTGTCATACCGTAAAATGAGTGAGTGCATACATAAATAGCGCAAAAAACCCGCAATGCGCCGTCATCATGATTAAATTTAATGAAGTTTCACTAGTCACTACTAGTAATAGAAAGTACCGTAAAAGACGAGTACCGATACGGTATTCCGGCATATTAATCGCTATACCAGTACAAAGACCGGGCCGCTGCTAGGCGGCTGGATGTGTTGATTTTCTAGTAATACTACTCTTAGCATTTATTAGCACTATAGGTGGATTTCTCACTGCCCTTTTGTTATTAACACCAGTACAAAGAAAAGTGATAATGTGCCACGCTGACTACGCCCATCATCCGTAGTAGGATGTAGGCATGCGATGGACAGGACAGGATGGACACATGCGTCCATCCACAGCATGGACGCATGCGTCCATCCACAGCATGGACGCATAATTATACAGGTACCGTACCGGTAATCGCTATACTTACTACCGAGTACAAATAAATGCGACAATGTACTACGCTGACTACGCGATGGTCCATCCAAAGGATCGACGCATGCGCCCATCGACAGGATGGACGCAAGCGCCCAACCATAGGATGGGCACATGTACCGGTACCGGTAGGGTACTCGCTGGATACGGGCCGCCTTTAGGCGCTAAGATGGATCAAATAGATTAGGACCATTGCGTCCATCCTGTGGATGGACGCATGCTTCCATCCACAGCATGGACGCATGCGTCCATCCACAGCATGGACGCATGCTTCCATCCACAGCATGGACACATGCTTCCATCCACAGTATGGACACATGCTTCCATCCACAGCATGGACGCAGGCAAACAAGCTACTACAAAACCAAATAAATACCATGTATTACCCCTGAGGAAATGAGATATTTAAAATGTCCATTAATATATGAAACCCGGCATCTACTGAAAGCAAGGGCTCTTGAAATACATATTTAGCTAAATAAGATGGACGATGCCTCTCTCACCTGCCGCGTTTCAGTTGCAGGTGGTTACGTATACTCTTGCCCCTAGCAGGGTGGGACTCCTATTCGCAGAGTAGGGCTGTCGATGGCGAGTTCCATATCTTCGATATCGAGGATTGCATGAGGCCGGGCGGCCGAGTGGCCGCCGTCTGCAGGCGCATAGCAGCGCCATCGGCACATATTGGTCAGTACAACAACATAACAATGCGGAGACACAGAGAGCCCGAGGTTGCGTGGGTAGGCTAGCGGCGCAAGACTCGACTCTTGTCATTTGAGGTGGGCGAGGCTGGGCGAAGTGCGAAATTGTGGGTCCATGAGCGTTACCTGGTGGTTGACCGATAGGGGCGTTGGGCAGATGGGATGAGCTGATCCCGCGCTTTACCTGCTCGGTCGCGAACTATACCGCATCCAACCACATGTCAGGCTTAGGCAAAGGAAATGGCAAGGCTCGGTATCGTGAAAGCGGCGGATAGGTATCGGGAAGCTGGCGGTTCTCGGCGAGGTGCTAAGTTATGGGTTCATGGGCGTGACTTACCTGGCGGTTGACCGATAGGGCAGATGGGCGGGTGACCTGATCCCGCGCTTGACCTGCTCGGTCGCGAACGATACCGCATCCAACCACATGTCAGGTTCAGGCAAAGGAAATGGCAAGGCTCGGTCCGTACCGGGAACGCGGCGGACATGTCTGGGCAGGCTCGCGAGGAAGTAGATGGTGGTGTTGAGGGTGGTGGAGAAGTGAGTTATGAACTCTCGTCAGCAGCCCTTGGTCAGCAGATTGGGCCCGATGGCGGCGGCGCCGCCACAGGGGTTTAGCACGAAGTACTGAAAGAGCGCATGTATGATAATAAATATTATACCGATTAATATCGTTCGATGTATTACGGAATGTATTGTATAGCATATCAATTCGTGTAGTTTTACAGTAGTACTGGTTCGATAAATAAATCCATACTGTACGATGTACTGCGATTGATCGGTATGTGATTTGCGTTGACCGGGTGCTCGCAACCACAGATATGGAGGGCAACCTTTGACCGACGAGTCAACATACAATCCGAAATACCACCCAAGGTTTGACTGAGGACGATCGTAGGGCGGTTCACCATCAAGGTTCTTCTCATTTCACAGTCTCTCGCCGTCGCTCATCCCCACCTCCCCCTTCCTATCCGATGGCGCTCACTTCATCTTCCAAGCCGATTCACGCACTTGTGTCGTGCCAAATAAACCTCGCAATTCCGGTAAGCTTGGCCAAGCCGAGTATCGCTACATTCAACGCGATGGCGCGATTGGTGGAGGAAAGACCACCGGTTTGAGCTTTCGTCGCGATACCCAAGAGGGCATCCTCTCGTGCGCGTTTGTTGTTGACTCACACGACCGCAAGGCCGTTCATCCTTGTTGCAAAAGCAACAATAGCCTCTTTCGACTCATTGGCTCGCCCCTTGACCCATCGGCACCCACGATGGTGGAAGCACGTTGCCGCGACGAATTCTTGTTTGATGTTCGCGAGACCCGTAAGGAGATGCATGCGGAGGGGCAGAATCGCTCACGCGATATCCTCGTTGCCCGACTCAAGCTCGCGCTCCAACCGGAGGAGTCTCCTCCATCCCCCGCTCAAGGTTATTCCTACATTTATTCCCGCGAAGAGTCGAAGCAGGAATTGTGGTGGAAGAGGCCCAACGGAACCTTGCTCCGGGCGAGTGCCTTTTCATTACTTTAGCCTTCTATTAGTTAAGCCGAGTGTGTCCATTCCTTTTCCGTTTCAAGCAAGGCTATTATTATCTGGCTGGAATATATTTGCGTCCATCCTGTGGATGGACGCATGGCACATAAAAAAATAACTGAGTACATCAACGAGTATATTCGCTTTGAGGTAAGGAGCTCCTTTCGTATCGAACATGGTATACGGATTTGGTATTCGTTTCCCTCCACAGTCGCCATGCGTCCATGCTGTGGATGGACGCATGGTGACTCGAGGGGGTTGTGTTGCACATCATACCACACCACATACGCAATGAACAGATAAACAGATACACACCTGTGGATGAACAAATTGCGCGACCGAGCCACCCGATCGTAGTTGCGTCGTCACACACAACTACGTTACATACACAGCGTTATATACAGCGTTATATACATATCATTCTATGCCGCGCGCTCGCGTAGTAGCGTCCGCTGGACCCGCCATCACAAAGTTGCAACTGCCCATCGCGACCCCGACGGCACCCGAGCCCCTAAGCTCCGAGAGAACATGCCCATAACAGTGCTTGCGTCTGAGCAGGCCGCTGCTGGTTGTCGTCAATGCCGCTAGTTGTGCGAAACTGCAAATACCTGTAGACGGACGAGACGCAGGTATCTGAAGACAGCCCCCGCGCACGCAGGTGGCACGACGATGACCGCGTGTACTCGATCAGTACATGGTATGACCTCGCGAGCCGTCCCTACCAGTACAGGTGTGAATTACAAAAAGGACAGTAACAAATCCACCTGCTGCAAAAAGTAGTACTAGAAAAGTAGTACCAGTAGTCGCTAGTGCCCTTTGCAGCTAGCTCATGTAACTATTAGTAGTCGCTGCTACTACCGCCCGTAGCTGGCGAGTATATTATTTATTATGCTATTTCTGGTACCGAAATCTTTTTATTCCGCGCAATCGGTTGTCCTGCCAAAGTTGGTACGGGAGTACCGGCCCGCCCTTGGCCCCTTATACGAGGCGGTCCGCGCCGAGGTGTCGTCCGTGGCTACGAGTGCTTTGCCATGGGCGCGTGAGATGCGCCGCGTGTACGAGACTGTACGGGCCCTAACCACGTTACCGCAAGAAGATGTGCGGCGCGCACGCGCGGCGTATGGGCACGCCCACGAGATCTTCGAGTTACTTACACTGTGAGATTCAGATGTGACATACAGGTGACGAAGCACTACTACTAGCGACTATTATTTATCCGTGAAGGCTGCTGCTGGTGGCGGCACGTCCATCCAGTTACGTGCGAGTACATCCGGCGTTATTGCCGGCGGGCGATAAATCCTTTTTGTCATCATTCTGGTAGTCGTACCAGCCCGGTGAAGCGTACATGGCACTGACGTACAAGGTACAAGGTTGTCCGTGTAGTACCGGGTAGTACGCGATATATTTATGACGCCGGTACCGGGGATGTAGTACCCGGTACCCGGTACCCGGGCACGAACCCTAGTCGTCCTGTGGATAAGTACGACTATTAGTACATGGGAGCGCAAATCGCAGCCGTACGTATTTGGTAACACTGGGGAATTTGCAGTACTAGTACAGCTGATCGGGCCTGCCAGCCGTCCGATCAAAGGTCATCAGATGGGCGGTTTGGCTGCCATGTTTTGCCAAAGAGTGCTCACGTTACATAAATATTCGCGAGGGGGAGGGCGGGGGCAGGCAGCGGTTTGCCGAAGAATGATTGAATTACAATATTCGCGACAGCTGCCATCGGGGGATGTGGCCCGGGGGGGGGGGGGGGGGGGGGGTGCGGGGGCGGGGGGACCACGCCCGCCCCGCCCCCCCCCGCCCCCCCTCGCCGCCAGCCGCTCCCGCCTGTGGGGGGGGGGGGGGGGGGGGGTAAAGGGGGCGGGGGCTACTGCTTGTTCTTGTTCTTGCGTGCCCGGGGGACCCTCCGCTTCGACGATCTCGCTGCCTCCGCCTCCGCCTCCGCCTCCGCCTCCGCCTGCGCCTCCGACTCCGCCTCCGACTCCGCGACCGTCAGTTTCTTACCTCGGCGTTTCTTCACTGGCCTCTTCCGCTTCTTGTCATCCGTCAGTGTCTTCACCACCCCGGGAGGCTGTGCCGTCGACGACGCCGCCATGAGCTTCCTTACCTTGGCGTCGGGACGCCCCCTGTGCCCAGACACCCACAACAAGCCACAATCGTTTCGCCTTTAAGCGGCTGAGGATGCGGCCTCCTCGGCCACCACGAGTTGCGCCGCTGGCACTGTGGAAGCCTTGGCGTTGAGGTGGGCCTTACGGCGCTCCCGGACGAACCTGCGCGCGGCACAAGTTAGCCACGAGTGGGTGCGTGCTAATGCGGAGGATGGAGTGTTTTGTTGCGCGCCCACCTTGTCACGGGTTTCCTCATGTCTTTCTCGTCCTCCTCGATGCCGGCGGCGCGGACACGCGAGACAACAAGGCTCGCCGCCCACTTTTGCCCGGGGGGGCGAGGTCGGCCATGGCGCTGTGAGCGGTGAAGGGGGGGGGGGGGGGGGGGGCGGGGGGGGGGGGGGGGGGGCGGCCGAGGTGGAGAAACTAACACCCAGTCGACGACCGCCTTCCGCAGCAGTCAACGACACATCGGAGGCGAGGAGCAGCGCGCCACTACTATTTATATGCACGTATTGTCAAGAGCTAGTCGGTGCGGCATTGTGTCGGTGTAATTTCGCAATGTTTATTGTTGAAGTAGCACGGCGTAATGGATACGGCGAGTGAATCCGGGATAATGTGTGCGACGAATGTGCGCGCGCAGCGGTGTGCGGCGGTGTGCGGCGGTGTGCACCGATGTTAATATAGTGTGAATATTATATCGGCCGTAGACGATCAGGTCTGGCAGCACCGCCCGTGCTTGTAAATAAGCGACAATGGGTCTAGTCTCCCGCTAGTCTGTGCACCGCAAGTGCACTCCGCAAGCCTCGCCTCCATCCGCGTCGGAACCGGTAGTAAGTGTTGTTGTGTGCGCACATCGTGACAACATTAAACGGTGGCAATTGCAATTATTAGCGGTGGATAATGTGAAGGCGTTTTCGAAATCGACAGAGAATGAGGCGGTGCTGGCGGAGTGCATTGGCGGTGCACAGAATAGCGTGTTGCTGGGGTTTTGGCTGCATCGGACGCCGTATTCCCACCCATCCGGCACGGAATGTCCGGTTTTCACACATTTGTGTGTTAATAAAGCAGTGTGAATATTACGCGTCTTTTACGCCGGGTGGATGGGCATCCGGCGTCCGATGCACCCCAATTATTTGCAGCACGCTACTCTACGCACCCCCAACGCACTCCGCAAGCCTCGCCTCCATCCGCGTCGGAACCGGTAGTAAGTGTTGTTGTGTGCGCACATCGTGACAACATTACACGGCAATTGCAATTAGCGGTGGACAATGTGAAGGCGTTTTCGAAATCGACAGAGAATGTGGCGGTGCTGGCGGAGTGCATTGGCGGTGCACAGAATAGCGTGTTGCTGGGGTTTTGGCTGCATCGGACGCCGTATTCCCACCCATCCGGCACGGAATGTCCGGTTTTCACACATTTGTGTGTTAATAAAGTGTGAATATTACGCGTCTTTTACGCCGGGTGGGTGGGCATCCGGCGTCCGATGCACCCCAATTATTTGCAGCACGCTACTCTACGCACCCCCAACTCACTCCGCAAGCCCCGCCTCCATCCGCGTCGGAACCGGTAGTAAGTGTTGTTGTGTGCGCACATCGTGACAACATTACACGGTGGCAATTGCAATTACCGGTGGGTAATGTGAAGGCGTTTTCGAAATCGACAGAGAATGAGGCGGTGCTGGCGGAGTGCATTGGCGGTGCACAGAATAGCGTGTTGCTGGGGTTTTGGCTGCATCGGACGCCGTATTCCCACCCATCCGGCACGCACGGAATGTCCGGTTTTCACACATTTGCGTGTGAATATATATAGTGTGAATATTACGTAGGCGTCTTTTACGCTGGGTGGATGGGCATCCGGCGTCCGATGCACCCCGAATCTCACCAACACGCTACTCTACGCACCCCCAACGCATTCCGCCAGCCCCCCCTCTTTCCGCGCAGGTCCTACGTTCCATTGTATGTATATACATACGTACATGTATTGCTCCGAAACCAGCCCAAACTTTATGAGTGCACAAGTGTAAATGGGGGGGGGGGGGGGGGGGGGTGGGGGGGGGGATGTGGCGGCGGGGCATCCACTCACACATACCCCAGCGATGCATGACAAATATTACATGCCGTGGCGGGTCGGCGGGCCGACCCGGCGGGGGGGGGGGGGGGGGGGGGCGTCTATTCAACTACACGTGCGACAGTGTCGTTTCGTGGAGCAGTATATGTGCCCGGCCTCATTTATACCGCCCCCTACCTGCGCTGCATGGTCTACCCCTAAGAATTACTTAGCACAAACCGTCATTACTTAATAGGAACCTAGCACAGCCAGGCTTATATGCCCGCTTTCCCGATCAACTTCTACGCACTTTCCGTCCCTCAACCGCCGGACATGGGGGTTAAGCCGCCAGCCTCGGCAGTTGCTTAGCCAGACTTGGCATCCCGTACCGTGTCCATGGCTTCGCAGCTCTGCCGCTGGCACACGCCGAGTCCGGCGCTTGCTGCCGCGGGGTTGCGCACGCATGCACGCACGGTAATACGCCGCCGACGCCGCCACGCTTACTTCCACCACCTTCGCCAGCCGCAGCTTCGCACGCCTTTCCGCCGACATACGAAACGCACGAATCCCCCCCCGTCCCCGCGTCATGTATATTATATTCGAGGCGACTATGCGGGGCGCAGCACACGCCGCGGCGTGGGTCGGCGGAGCGACAGGCGGCGGGAGCCCTAATGGCCGGGCAGTATCCACACCCACACAGGCACCGCCGCTCACCTCCGACGCGGATGAACCGCCTCCCAAAGGAAACATGCCGGTTGGTGGTAAGCCCAGCAGGCGTGCGTGGGGTGCCGGCGCCGGTACTGGTGCGACGGAGCTGTCGCGTCAGGAACCGCACCGCATGTGGAGCAACACATGGCGGTGCCGGCCCCACCTATGTCTAGGGCCACCTCCTCACAACACCCCGCCACGACGGCGTCGGCCACCGCCGACGGCGCCGTTGCGGGGGGGGACGCCCTGCCAGGCGACGATGATGCGCCTGGTGCGCCGCGTCAGGAGGCAGAGGAGGCCGTGGTCGAGGCGACTGATCGGGCTGAGGGGGTTGTCGAGGCGAGCGAGGCTGCGCTCGCGCCACCCGCCCCGCAGCCACCTGCGGGACATGCCGACTTGCTCGTCGCCATGTTGACCGGAGCACTACGAGCAGTGGCGGGAGGCGGCCACATGCACTATCATGTGCGTGTCCTGGCCGGACGCCCGTCATGCGTGGACTGCGGCCAACGGACGGACTGGGAGTGTTGCTGCGACGGCACCCCGGCTTTGTGCGGCCCCAAGTACCCATGCATGGCGACCCATCAGCGGGCAGTCCCCTGCCCGACCACGGCCACGAAGAGGGCGGAGTTCCGCCATGTCAGGGACGCGTTCCACGACGCGACTCGCGCCGCCGTGTGTGAGGCTTCCGAGAAGGCACGCGCGGCTGGTAGGGTGCGCAGGGTGAGGCGGCGGACGGCCCAGGAGCTGAAGGAGAGCGAGACATGCCGTCAGTGAGGTCGGGCGCAATGTCATTGGGTGGGGCACACGGACGTGTAACACTTGCACTTTGCGCGTACTGCTGGGTTACATCCAGGCTGCGTCACACTATGCAACCGGAAAGGCTGCGTTGCTACTGCAAACAATGCGACGCCTCACTCTGTAGCAACCGCTGCCGCGCCTATCCCACAGCCGCTGCCCCCCCCCCCCCCCCCCCCCCCCCCCCCCGCGCGGGATCCCCGCCATCAGCAGCTTGCACTTGCACTTTGCGCGTACTGCTGGGTTACATCCAGGCGGCGTCACACCGGAAAGGCTGCGTTGCCACTGCAAACGATGCTACGCCTCACTCGGTAGCAACCGCTGCCCCGCCCATCCCACTCGGGATGCTGAGAGCAGCTAAAGGGCACCGGGGGCGGGGCAAGAGGGAGCAGGGCCAATGATTGTGGAAGAGCGGGGACCCGCTTGCATGCCATCGTATTATATCTTGCACAATATCTGTTGCTGCACTCATATCTCACATCACTAGCTTAGCTATAGTGATTCCCCCCCGCCCCCCCCCCCCCCCCCCCCCCCCGCACTGCGTACGCACAAGCCTGGGTATACGCATCAACTGCCCGCCGGGATGAGAAACTGGTATTGGTAGTGTGTCTGTGGGGTGGAGGGGGGGGGCAAAAGAGCTGCCAATTGCTGCCAAGCTGGTGCGTTACATTGGGGCAGGCGCTGGGCAGACAATTGGGGCTCGCTTCAGAGCATTGTCTAGTGCCTATGCGGCTGCGCCGCCTCCGCCGCATGCAGACTCTGCGGGCTCACCAGCACCGCCACCTCAGTCATGCGGCCCTGCATCCCGCAGCCCGCCGCCGTCAGCCAGATCAGAGGTATCCAGAAGCCAGTGCTGGGGTTGTTGCGGCATGACCGCATAGTTTTCAGCGGCTGCCGTCCACAGCTTGTAATGCATCCCTTTCCGCCGATTCCGCTGTATGCGCTGTCTTAAAGCCGCGCTGCCCCGGCCGCCGCGCCTTGGCGCCGCGCTGCCCCGGCCGCCGCGCCTTGGCGCCGCGCTGCCCCGGCCGCCGCGCCTTGGCGCCGCGCTGCCCCGGCCGCCGCGCCTTGGCGCCGCGCTGCCCCGGCCGCCGCTGTCTTGGCGCCGCGCTGCCCCGGCCGCCGCTGTCTTGGCGCCGCGCTGCCCCGGCCGCCGCTGTCTTGGCGCCGCGCTGCCCCGGCCGCCGCTGTCTTGGCGCCGCGCTGCCCCGGCCGCCGCGCCTTGGCGCCGCGCTGCCCCGGCCGCCGCGCCTTGGCGCCGCGCTGCCCCGGCCGCCGCTGTCTTGGCGCCGCGCTGCCCCGGCCGCCGCTGTCTTGGCGCCGCGCTGCCCCGGCCGCCGCGCCTTGGCGCCGCGCTGCCCCGGCCGCCGCGCCTTGGCGCCGCGCTGCCCCGGCCGCCGCGCCTTGGCGCCGCGCTGCCCCGGCCGCCGCGCCTTGGCGCCGCGCTGCCCCGGCCGCCGCTGTCTTGGCGCCGCGCTGCCCCGGCCGCCGCGCCTTGGCGCCGCGCTGCCCCGGCCGCCGCGCCTTGGCGCCGCGCTGCCCCGGCCGCCGCGCCTTGGCGCCGCGCTGCCCCGGCCGCCGCGCCTTGGCGCCGCGCTGCCCCGGCCGCCGCGCCTTGGCGCCGCGCTGCCCCGGCCGCCGCTGTCTTGGCGCCGCGCTGCCCCGGCCGCCGCTGTCTTGGCGCCGCGCTGCCCCGGCCGCCGCTGTCTTGGCGCCGCGCTGCCCCGGCCGCCGCTGTCTTGGCGCCGCGCTGCCCCGGCCGCCGCTGTCTTGGCGCCGCGCTGCCCCGGCCGCCGCTGTCTTGGCGCCGCGCTGCCCCGGCCGCCGCGCCTTGGCGCCGCGCTGCCCCGGCCGCCGCGCCTTGGCGCCGCGCTGCCCCGGCCGCCGCGCCTTGGCGCCGCGCTGCCCCGGCCGCCGCGCCTTGGCGCCGCGCTGCCCCGGCCGCCGCGCCTTGGCGCCGCGCGGGGTATCGAGTCCTCCCCTCCCTAGTGAGCGCGTCCACCTGCGCCTTGCGCTCGGGGCCGTCCTCCTCCGTCACCACATTCTGCAACCCCCACCGCGTGACGAACCACGCAGCTCCTTGCATGCGCTTGTACATGTGCCCAAGCACCGCCTAGGGACGCGAAGCTCCTTCTCGGTCATGATCGCCTTCACCCGGGCCTCCTCGAGCAGCGGACCGGCGTTAAGAATGGAAAACGTTTCCATGTGGTGCAAGCAGTCCTCCATGACCCAGCCGGACTGCACCGTCACCTTGCCTGACCCTGCAGTCATGGAGGGGAATGCCGTCACGCCCACGCCCACGCCCACGCCCACGCCCGGGGGGGGTGGGGGGGGGGTTACCTTTCGATTCTTGGACACTGCAAACGAAGGGCGCAACCCGCGTTCAAAGTTGCTGGGTATCGGGACTAAAGCCTGGCGCCGGTCTTCCTGCTTCATAGCTCGGAATCCAATGTGGCCCTGCACGGTGACAAATTTCCTCCATAAGTCCCTTCCCAAGCCAAAAAAAAACAGGTGGAACGGCGCGAGGGGGAAGAGGTTGATCATGCTGACATAGCCCAGGACCACATGCACATGGCACACGCCATGGCAGCCAGTGTTCTGCTTGGCCTCCGCCAGCCGGGTTGTGTTGAACGCACGCCGGGCAAGGTGCGTGATTCACTGGACAAGTCATCGCCTTGATGGACGGTTACCAAGCGAGCATCCCCGTCCGCATCCACAGGGGGGTGCTCCTGGGCAGCCGCCATAGCCTCCACAACCTGCCACGCCGACCGGGCGGGTGCGTGTGATTCCATACAACCGCAGTTGAGTGGTGCCACCAGCACGCAGGCCGGGCCCACTCACCTCTGAACGCAGAAGGTCCACAATGTCACCGTCCTCGAAAACAGCGCGCCACTGGGTCGCCCCGCCGTAGTCCTCCAACACCCACTCGGTAACGACGCCGGTTATCACGCCGTAGTGCCATACTCCCCGGAACTTCTTGGCGATGACCTTCATGTAGAAGTCGCCGGGATCGCCTTTCCATATCACGCCCTCATCGCGGGTTCGACGCCCGCCGGCGGCCACGCAGGCGCGTCGATGTCCATACCGTCTTCGCCAACGGGGTCCTCCCCCACGCCCATCACATCGTCCACCTTCGAGCCGCCGTCGTCCGAGACCGGCGCCCGCGGGCCGTTTCCGACGGCTGCAGCTACTCCTGCTGCCGCGCTTGTTGCTGCTGTTGCTGCTGCTGCTGCTGCCGCCCCTGCTGGTGCTGCTTGTGATAAGGCGGCCTTGCGGCGCAACTTAGCCGCACGCTTCAACGAGTGGCTACAGTTCGGGTATTTCCGGAAGTGCCGCTCTCGCGCCGTCCTTTCACTACTACCCGTCACGATGCCGTGGCAGTGCTTGCATGTGTACACGCCATCCTTCGACACACTCGCTATCCATCCCTTTGCCGGCATGCCTGCTGCCGCGCGCGGGGGGCGGGGGGGGGGTTGAGAGTTGGGGTGGATGTAACCCACCACCGGCAGGCAACACAGATGCGAGTGCGCGGCTGTCCGCGCTTGATTCAACGGTGAGCGGCGGTGACCGTGAGGCGACCCCGTACTTCATGCGCGTGCTGGGGCGTTACACAATCATCAGCAGTTAGGGCGGCTGCATTAAAACGCGCACCTACGAACACCACCTACCGCCTACCACCTACCGTACCACCTACATCCGCCCACACCTCCGCCCGTCGTGCCGCACATCGCGGCACACCGCGGCGATGTGCAGCGATGTGCAGCGAGTACTTGCAGCCGCCTGTACTTAGCCCGGGTACTCCGCGTCGGCGGGCGACACGCGAGCCCGCGTGCGCATATCAATTTGATGAAATTATGGAAACGAGAAATTCATATAGTACTTTACAGGTCGCGCGCGATAGTCGTCGCTACTGGGTATGAAATCCACGTCCCTCGTCCGTCCCGTATCGTCCCCGTATGTCGTCGTTCGTCACCAGTAGGGCACATTTACGTCACATCTGAATCTCACAGTGTTACGGTCAGTAATGCTACGACCACCGCTGCATCGGATCCGCCAGCAGCTGGTACTACGACCCGTACGGGTACGAGCACTAGCGGAGGATTGCGCGTCACCACATCTCCTTTTACGGCCACTCCTCTTTGAGTTGGTACTAGTGAGGCCGCCTCTGCTGCCCAGCAATTGCTTCCTATCGGTGGTACGAGTACTGCCAATACCGTTACTACATGCGCTTTTGTAGCTCTGAAGATACCGTCGCCGGGCGAATTAGTGGCACACCCTCCGTCAGCAGCCACTGTTTCCCTCCCAGAATCGCTGCCAGGTTCTACTGCTCCGCCCTCGGGTACGGGTTCGGGTGCGACCTCCGATGATCAACCCACGACCATGGTTGTCCAACGCCACCTCAGCCGTGCGATTCGCTTGCGTGACTTCGTGGCCCTCGATCTCAGCTTCCAACGTACTGGTGCAACGGCCTCGCGACTAGATACCCTGCGCCTGTACAGCGCGTGCGGGCCGGGCTCCCTATCGCTTTTCCAGTCGGATCACGAGTCCGCCCGCAAGATTCCCCATGCTGCTTATGCGGCCGCCGCTGCGCGGGTACTGGGCCTTTGCCCGCGCGGAGGTTCCGCGCTTGTCACTTGCCCTGGCCCAACGTGTGGTATTGATCCCTTATGGCTTCGCTCTACGGATGGCTCGAACCGGAGCGCTGCGGATTTCATCGTGGATCATCTACCCATATGCCCCGTAGCGAACTACAAGCACCGCATGCATACCGCTTTGAAGAATCTGTGGGCATCTGTGGCAATTGATGCGGGGGCGGTGCTTGACCGGGACCGCTCGGGAGCCGGCGACTTGACCCTTGAGACGAGTGGGCTGCGCCCAGCGGACCGCTCGCGGCCGTCGGACCTGACGCTGGCGGGGTGGGGAGGGGCAGCGTGCGATTACATGATCGACTTCGCGTGCGTGTCCTCCACGACCCCCACTTGGAGCAACGACCCCCGCTGGTGCATCCCGGGAATCGCGGCGACCGAGGCGGAGCATGCTAAGTTGGCAGCGGACCGGGCGTCTTCCGCCCCAGTGCAGGGTGTTCACCGGTACTACCCTTTTGTGGTTGAGGACCGCGGCCGACTCGGGAAGTCCGCTTTGACTGTGGTCTACATCTTCGCGGTGCTGTTGGCTGTGCGCAACTTCCCTGGCGGTCCTTCCTCCCCGACCTCTTGCTTTCTTCGTGGTCAATCCGTTCAGGCACTTCGGAACTTTGTCGCCGGCCAACCTGCTGAGTTCCGCCGTCACCTGTCGCGCACACGGCGGGGGCTGTTGCAGCGGGTCTCGGCTTGCGTGCATGGTACCCTGGGCGGCATTCTCTCTGCCGGTGTGCAGATGGCCAAGTCTGATGCGTGTGCTCGTGCCCACTCTGTGTCTTCTCATGTTACTGCTTCCACCCCGCAGTCGATGTAGAGGACCTTTCTTATTGCCTTTTGTTTTGGTGATTTCCGATATCGCCTTCTGCTGCTAGCTCATGTAATTAATTTCTGGTACCGGGTAATCCTTACCGCGGTCGGGGGCTATCTTGCCTGCGGAGCGGGTCCTGGTCTCCTGGATGCACCTCGTGGCGTTCTGCCCTGTCCTGGCCTGGCCTGGCCTGTACGAGCGACTACATTATTATACTACTACAAGTGTTATACTACTACAGTAGTACTGGCGGCATCGCGGCTATATATAGCAAGTACTGTCGCGCTATTGTTAATGTCGAGCACTGTACGAGTATGCATGGGTAATGATGCTGGGTTCGGTTACTTAGCGACTTTTTATGGTGATTTTCTGATATCGCCTTCTGCTGCTAGCTAATGCTGTAAATATATAGTTACTTAGCGACTGGTAGTACCTACCATAGTTCGAGGTACGACAGTAGGTGAATTTGTTATGATACCTACGCTAGCGGCAGGCTTGAGCATACATACTAAACCGTGTCTGGCGGGCAAGCGCAATGCTAGTTGCCATGCATGCTGGATGAGGAAGTCCCGAGTGTACAACTTGATGTATGTTGCCGACTGCAAGGATCGTAACAGTGAGTGCTTCCTTTCCGCGGGTCCTAGTAATGGGTATTTGACTTCAATCGGCAACATACACTAACTTTCATTGTGTCCCCAATTGATTTAGGGAAGCACGCATCAATTTCCTCCTTCCGCCGAGCGTGGCTTCAATTGTTTCCGCATGTGAAGATTCCGAATGCCAAGCGTTTCACCAAATGCAAGCAACTTGTTTGCCACTTTGCTCAACGACAACCGCTTCAATGCAGACGAGAAGAAGTGCGTTTTGGACATGTTGACAATAATATGATGATAGACAGTGGTGTTGTACGTACTTATCTGTAGGGGCCTTTGTGGGGGGCGGGAGGGGGGGGGTGCGAGTGTTGGCTACTCGTGCCCATTAGACAATGCGATTTGAGCACTGTAACAATTAGACACTTCAAGTATTTCCCCTCGCACGCTTGCCCCACGATCATACGACGTCAAACGCAATAAATTGATGGGGTGGCGCGCGTCCTGACTTAGGTTTTTCCTCGCATCCGCTCTGCGCATGCCCAATTTTGCACGTTTTGCGCGGGTGAAACGTGTAAATAGTGAAATCGAGTGCAACCAAGGGGATTTTGTGCAATTGTGCCTCCAAAACATGCGTTTTGAGAATTTCGTGCAAAATGGCTCAAAAAAAAGGCAACTTTCACAAGTGAACAACATAACATGTTTAATGAACGAATGTTCTACGTGGGTACGTACCGAGGTTTTGGTTTAGGATTTTAGGGATTTTAGGCTTATTTGCTATCACGGGCAATACCTTTTGTTGGACCCAGGGTACCTCGGTACCCAGAATCCGCTTTTTCTCTCTGTGAAATCCGCATTTTTCAGCGAACAACTGGCTGCCGTACCTGTGCCTAATTTGGACCGTATGGCAGAAGTACGGCACCCAGCTGTTATCAAAGCATGGCACCTAGGCATCTTTGCCGGTTGGCCTTCTTAGACGGAGAGGTGTCCTTCCTGATTGACACCTAGCCGGCTGGTATAAATTGCCAGCCTCGGCTCCTTGTAATTCAGTCAACTGCTTTTCTAGAAATATTCCGACTCACCCTTTCTCTCTCGTGACAGTGCCACTCAGCCATCACCACGGCGACAGCGACTACCTTTCGTCCATCGCCCACGGCTCATAGCAGCCCTTTGCCTTCCCAGTTTGCATCTCGCTTGCTGGCACTCGACGTGATTCGACGCATGCACGCCGACTCTCGCCGACTCTCCTTCCATCAGTGATGACAGTGCCACTCTGCCATCACTTCGACAATCTCCCTCCGACACATTTCACATCATGGTTTTAACATGTGCGCACTACAATTTAGGCTAAGATTTTACGCTTATTTATGAAGTGCTACGTTAGTTAAGAAGCCTATATAATCCCGTCGCGCCATTTTTAGCAAGCCCGGCACAGCAGGTACGCTTGTACGGGTGGCCATACCAGTCGGTAGTACTCGGCCTCACGCGGGATGCGGGCGGCCGCTTTTAGGCGGCTTGCTGTGTTGATTTTTTGGTCCTACTTGTAGGGTCGAAGGATAGAAGACGCTGGCGTTCTGGTGCGAGTATTCTGGTGCGAGTATTTAGCGCTACGCGTTACGCAAGCGTCTTCTATCCTTCGACCCTTAGCAGCAGTAGGAGGTGGATTTCTTACTGCCCTTTTTGTAATTCACATCAGTCGGCACTCGGTAGCAAACTACAGGTACTGGTACAGGTACCCCTGTAGGTAGCGACGAGTCGCGAGTGGGGAGTCGCCACGTTTGCCATGGCCGCTGTTTCGGCGGAGTCGAGTGGTAAATGTGACGAGTGGTGGTCGCGAGTCGCCAGGTCTCCAACAGCAACCGACACTGGTCCCCTCTTTGCTGCTGCGCCGCAAGAGCTCTGCCGTGACGCCAAAGTCTTCTGCAGGCTCGCAAATAGCTCTACGAGGCTCAGCGAAGTGGGGTGGCAGACATGCAGATCATGACTGTTTGTCAGTTGAGGGTCTTAGGGTTTCGTCCCACCGCAGCACGTCTGTCGGCGTTCCTCTGTGGCCTGTTGCTCGCCACGACTCCGGTCGCGCCGAGCGTACTCCAGGACAGGGCTGGCAAGTCCAGCACCAGCAGCCTCGCACAGCTGCTTGCAAGTAGCGAGGAGCACCATATCCTGTCCTCCGTTCTCCGACAGGCGGGTCTTCTGGAGCTGCTCCGGCGCGAGGCCGATGCCGCCGGGCTCACTCTGTTTGCCCCAACGGACGAGGCGTTCAGGCGGCTGTTTACGGAGCTGGGCCGGAACGTCACAGACGTGCTTAACCCTCAAAAACTACAGGAGCTGCTTCGCTATCACGCTGTCACCGGGCAGGTAGATGCTCTTCCAGCTACCGCACTGCATCTTTTCCGTTTCACTCCGTAGTCCGGCCCGGAGTTTGAGCCTGTCGCTCCGCGCACAGCACTCAGCAGTTAGCACCACAGGGTATTGCTTAATTTATCTCCCTTCAACCTTGATCGTCCCGATCGGTACCCTGACGGAGCCCTGACGCTGCGCGCTGTGTAGTGTGAGGTTTGTGCAAGGGGAGTATCCGTCAGGTTTCCGACCAGTCCCCCCCCCCCCCCCCCCCCCCTCCTTCCCCCCCCCACCGCCTTCCTGACACGGAGATAGTCCCCGCTTCCCCCTGGCTTCGACCGCAGTACTCGTACTCGTACGAGTCGAGCGGCCGACGACGAAGCGAACTGTCGCACGCAGATCGCTTTCTGATGCGTCGTCAGGAGTAAGCCTTGTATATTCTGTGAGAAGAGCGTGCTTGCGCGGGCTTTGCCTCGCCCTGACCCGAATCAGCCATGCAATAAGGGGGTGTGTGGATGTCGGGGAAGTCGGTTGCGCGGAGGTAGTAGTTGCTCGTCACTTGACATGCCGAATCGTCGGAGAACTCGGCACTGCACGGCACGGGGCTGTTTGGCACAGCGACATGGTATCGACCTTGCGTGTTTACATGTCGTAAGTCGCCCGCACTCTCCAACACCCTGACGTCGCGGTGTCCGAGATCCCACGTGATGACACGCCCCTCTTGCACGGCAGGCCATCGTCGGGGGCAGTGACGGCGGGGAGACCGTTTTGAGAGATGGGATGGTGCTCGACACGTTGGCCGAGCTGCAGCTGGGGGTGGACGCCTCCGAGGGCGTGAAGCTTGTCCATGGAGACTCGCGGAAAGCGTTTGTCATCGTTGCCGACGTCAGGGCCACCAACGGGGTGCTGCACGTCATTGACCGCGTGCTCATCCCGCCTGAACTGGACCTGCTGGCCCAGGCGACCGCCCTTGGGCTCGATCATTTCCTGACAGCCATGGACCGCAGCCGCCTGACCAACGCTCTGAGGGGCAAGGGGCCCGTGACGGTCTTCGCGCCCAGGAATGCGGCTTTCCAGAATGCGCCGTCGGACTTCCCAGTCCCGATGATAGACTTGCTCAAGTACCACATCGCCAGCGGGGTGCGTTGCGCTAATTGGCCTTGAGGCGCACCTGCCTCGCATCCCTCTGCTTTCTGGGTGTAGAAAAGACGACCTGTGGTGACGTATATGCCATCAGGCACCGAGTTAACGTCTACACCGCTGTGTTTGCAGTTTCTTTTGTCGGGCTCCCTGGCGTCCGGCGACATCGTGACGAGTGTCTCAGACTTGAAAATAGGCGTGGACCGGTCCTCCGCCGACATGCGACTGGCGCATGGCGCCGGAGGCAAGGCTACGGTCGTCAAGGCGGATGTGATGGCGAGGAACGGCGTGCTCCACGTCATCGACGTTGTGATGTCTCCCGCCACCATGAGCCTGCGCCAGCTCATCGAAGGGATGCCCAGGTTTTCGTTCTTCAGCTCGCTGTCACAGGGCATCAGGCTGGATGCGGCGCCGGGGAGCGGCGACGCGCTGCTCACCGTCTTCGCCCCGCGGAACGCGGCGTTTGACACGATCCTGGCGGATTCGCGGAAGCTATCAGCGCTGGACCTGGGGAAGGTGGCGATGCAGCATGTTTCCGTCGGCACGTACCTCACCGGGACTCTGTGGGATGGGATCGCCATTCCAGTGCTGGACGGCAACTTCATCCGCTTCTGGATCGAGGAGCAGCCCGACGCGCCAGGCAGTGTCTTGCATGCGGACGACATCAGGGTGCCAGACATAATGGCGACCAATGGTGCGGGCGCAACTGGTCGCATTCCCATGCAGCCTGAGGAGTGCGGCGCAAATTACAGGCACGGGCTGACCTGCGCAATGTGCTCCCTCTACCCTTGCAGGCGTGCTCCATGACATCCGGAAAGTGCTCGTTGCGGGGGCGCCATGGAAAAAGCGATGATGGCCCCAGCCCAGACCCAGCTGAACTGGCAGGTTACACATTGGCTCAGAGGCTCTGTAGGTGCCCCTTAGAAGTTACGGCTGATCCAGGATTCCAGGCCTGGCCACAGAGGGAGGGAGGGAGAGCTCCGTTGTGGAACATCGCTAGGCGGAGATGCGCGCAGATGATCCGCGGCTGATCGCATGTAGATGGCACGGCTCGACCCAAGCCGCAATGCTTCGGGTCTGTCTCTACTGCGCATCATCCTGCACGGGTCCTCTTTCGCTGTCGGCTGTCCGCCATGGTGAGAAGATGAGACAGCGGAAGTCAACAGGAGTGCCTTGTATCGCCCAATGATACAATGCTTGTTGAATGTGATTACTACTGCCGGATCTACGGGAATAGACCTAATGACTGTGGGTGTTGACTCTGCTTTCACAACCCCTATTACAGGTGCGGCTCAAAGTACGGGTGCACGATTTCAGTTGGTAGCACAGTATGGCGTGCGCATCCGTAGTACGGGGCCGCACCGCCCAGTGCGGTATATATCTGTGACTACCTACAGGTCAGGGCACGGAATTCTCTCCGGGTTGGATAGAACGCTGCCCCATATTATGGGGCGGTTCGAACCCCATGAAGTGCATGTCATGTCATACCTCGAGGCGGAGAGATGAGGGTTAGGAGCTACGGATGTTTTTGCTGTGAACCCCCCGGCAAAACTCCAAAACACATACGAATCGGTGCCCAAAGCAAAGCGCAATAACCGAGCAATTTTCGGAGAGTATTCGGTGGCGTGTACGGCATGAATTGAATGTTTCGCGTTTTCGGCGTCACATGGCAGACCTCGTCGGGGCGCTCCTTATCTCCACCACCGTGAATGTTTTATGTATACCGTATGAACATTCATTTCCGCGGCCATGGCCTCTCATGCAAGTTCATGCCATCTTCCCCGAAGTGGCACACTCATGCTGAGATTCCGCAAATTCCGGCGGTAGCACGCCCATCCCGCGTCGTCACCCGTTCTTATGTTCTGTTTATTGGATTTAATGTTGGGGATCGCGGCATGCCTCCGTCCGTAGCGATGCGACGACGCGCACGGCACCATAGCAAGAGAACATGATGGTACAACATGCCTACATGCGCAAGTATTATAGAGGTTGGGCCACGTGGCGGTGGCGTGTCACTAGGTGAGAATGCCCAGTATATATGTGGACGTATGTAGGTGCAATACCGCCTCGTCGACTGGTACATATTCATTGGCAGTGTGGCACGGCCGTGAATCTAGCCCGGTGGCAAAGCCCTCACGCATGTGGGGCGTCCACGTGAAGCCCTTCGACGCTGCGAATGGACGGTGCCAAATGCCGCCGTTGAAGAGGCGGTCGATTGCGTCAGCAATTCTGCAATTTTGTGTACCAGCACGCGACGGTGGCGGGACCGGTGCGGTTTGCGTGGCACCGGCACGCGCCCGCTCGTGGTCATTTTAGCCATTCCCCACAGTGGCACGTAAATACACTCGTGGTGAACATGTTATGCGGTGACCGGCGCCAATCCTTCTGCCAATTGGCCAGGATAAATGGATTTCAACATTGAAAATATGGGAAATTCGCTGCCACGCGCGACCATGGCAAACATCCACATGGTGGGATTCGGGACCGAGTTTTTGTCCTACGAACGCATTCCGGGCTGCGAAGTCATGCGCCGCAAGCGCAACAAGCGATATGACTCGCGAGCGCCTGCATACTTGCTGAGGAAATATGCATGATACCCTGCCACAGAAGCAAATATATTTGTTCTGTTACTTTTGGCCGCAGGTGTGTAAGCCTCAAACAATTGGGCTTGCAGACAACCTATAACGAGGTTCGCTGTTGTTCCGCTATAGCTTCGCCTACATTTGACCTCTGGCAGGGCAGGGCAGGCTCCTAGTCGCTGTGTTCTTAGCACCGCGTCGGCACCCGCGTGACCACAGCCAACCGCATACTCAAGTCAAGGTGTCGGTTGGAAATTGCATCCTCGAATTTGTTGTTCGGAGGGAGCCATGCAGGCGTGGTGCGCCGGGGATCATGCTCACAGGCTCAGGTGGAGTGATGGCGGCATGCTTGCGATGGACCGCGCGGTTTATTATTCTTTTAAAGGGTCAGGACACAGACTCTACCGCGGTGCGCGCATGTACGACTAGCTGCATTCCAATGCCGTGACGCCTCGGCGGGCGCAGCTGCCACTGCATGGTGGGCCAGTGCATGCAGGCAACCAAGGGACCATGAAGTGTACGCCTGGACTCGGCAGGCCGGCACGCTGAGATGGCCCGCTGCGCCGCCCCTTACATGGGGGCCATCCTCCAGCGGCCAGCAGCCCAGGCCTGGCCCCAATCACTGCTCCTCTGCCCGGAGGATGGACGCCTTAACAAACAGGCCGCAATTTGGCTTGCACTCAAAGTAGTGGATGCCCTGCCACGACGGTGGGGGGGGGGGGGGGGGGGGTCAACTGCTCAGTCACATGCTGCGCCCTTTACCGCCCCCAGGACTGCCCGCACCCTCTGGAAGGGGAAGAACGTGGGTGCCGCCAGGCTGGCATGCATCGTGGCAATGCAAGGTAGCGGTTGTACGGTTCAAACTAAAATGGAAGACTGACATGACTAGCTTATTGGGAGTACTCGCAACAGGAAGAAGGGAGGGGCAGGGTTGTGGTTCAAGGGTTTGAGCCCTAAATGGAGAGGACAGACCCCGGTAGGGTAACATGCACATGGGAGGGGCAAGGTTGTGGTTCTAGGGTTTGAGCCCTAAATGAAGAGGCAGACCCCGGTAAGGTAACATGCACATGGGAGGGGCAGGGTTGTGGTTCTAGGGTTTGAGCCCTAAATGAAGAGGCAGACCCCGGTAAGGTAACATGCACATGGGAGGGGCAGGGTTGTGGTTCTAGGGTTTGAGCCCTAAATGAAGAGGCAGACCCCGGTAAGGTAACATGCACATGGGAGGGGCAGGGTTGTGGTTCAAGGGTTTGAGCCCTAAATGAAGAGGACAGACCCCGCCGGGGTAACATGCACAGGGGAGGGGTAGGGTTGCGGTTCAAGGGTTTGAGCCCGAAAGGAAGAGGACAGACCCCGGTAGGCTAACATGCACAGGGGAGGGGCAGGGTTGTGGTTCTAGGGTTTGAGCCCTAAATGAAGAGGACAGACCCCGGTAGGGTAATATGCACAGGGGAGGGGCAGGGTTGCGGGTCTAGGGTTTCAGCCCTAAAGGAAGAGGACAGACCCCGGTAGGCTAAGGTGCACACAGGAGGGGCAAGGTTGTGGTTCTAGGGTTTGAGCCCTAAATGAAGAGGACAGACCCGGGTAGACAGAGGGGAGGGGCAGGGTTGCGGTTCTAGGGTTTGAGCCCTAAATGAAGAGGACAGACCCGGGTAGACAGATGGGAGGGGCAGGGTTGTGGTTTTAGGGTTAAAATCCTAAACGGAGAGGCAACAAGCATCGAGACTACGGGACAGCTAATGGAGGCATCATTCGTCGCACCTTCACCGTGCCGTCGTTCTTGCCCTCTGGCACCTCCAGCTCCATGCCCACCCACTCCCCCTCCGCAAACAGCGTGGGGCCATAGTAGCGTATTGTGCCGCGAAGGCGCCGCCGGTTGCCCACAATCACCTGGCCAGGCGCCCGCGGCACGCGCTCAGTCAAGGCCCAAGGGGGGGGGGGGGGGGTGGGCAGGAAAGGCGCCGGATTGCGGGGCGATCGGCATTGTATTGGAGCCTTCATGTTGTATGACAAAAAGCGCTGCTCTCGTGGCAGTCAGTGTCGCCGGCATTCGGGGTTTCCTAATCAGAATTCGATTTTTTCCGATGTGTAGTGCTGGAGGTTGAGCTTTGACTGGGATGAAAGCCTCAACGGCCAATCCGAACGAGATCCAGGGCCGAAATACAGACGAGGGTGAAGTGCGGCTACACCGTGATGGTGAAATAGCGCGGGCCTTTAAAGCACAAAATCACGGGTTTCCATATGTGGAGGTAGGCAACGGTGCTGCATCGTCGGGCATCCCCAGTTTTGTGACACAATAATCAATGCGTGACTGATTGAGGCTGTGCGGGATTGAATTGTGGGGTTTGGGGGTTGGTGGATGTCAATGCCGGTTATTGCCCGCGGCTGCCCCCGAGCTGTACCTGGTCGCCCAGCTGGAAGGGCGCGCCCTCCGGGGAGGCGGTTTCGTACGGGTGGCTCATCGCGCGCTCCGCCGCGGTGTGCGGGTCCACGCAGCCGCCCACGTTGCCCTGCTCCCGCAGGGGGGCGGGGGGGGAGCGATGAGCCGCACCGGGTCGCATGGCTTCCTCATGTTTCCGTTCCGCTTGGTACAGCACGCACCATTCCATGTTGTGGTCAGCCAGAGAGGGTTATAGCCGGAGGGGGGCGGGGGGGCACCTGCGCGGCGGTCGCGGCCAGCAAGTAGCCCAGCTCCGCGAGGCGGCCAGCGCTGTGCAGCCGGCTGGCGAGCGCGACGACGCCCTCCAGGCTCTGGCGGCCGGCACAGGGACAGCCAGCGGAGAGGGGGGTTGAGGGGGTCAGCGGGAACGAAAACACTGACTCATGGTGCCTCTCGTGCCATGCCCGCATGATTATGTGTGTGCATATGTTTGAATGTACGTACGGATGACGACGCGCCTATGAAAACGTTATGATAAGCCTCAGATTGGGGTACATGCAACCAATCAGAACATTCGATGCAGCTCTGCTATACATTTGTCTACATTTGACCTCCAACAGGGGGAGGGAGGGCAGGCTCTCATTCGCAGTGTTCTCAGTACCACATCGCCCGCCGCATGTACGTATGTGTTTTGATGGGGAAAAACAACTTGCACGGAAACGCAGCAGTGCGGATGGAGCACTGGGGGGAACGTCTCTGAGTGCGCCTCATTTGGTGGTGCCGGGAAAAGATGCGCAGGGTTGTGCATGCACCAGCACATCCGTCTGTTCGCCGGCAAGGAGCGCCTGCGCAGCGCGGTGTGCAGCGTCTTTGGTACGCAGGGGGGGGGGGGGGCTATGCTGCCCACCTGGCACCGAGCGGCTGTGAGGCCGCTGCTGCTGGCGACGCGGGGGCTGAGACCCGACGGCTTCTGCGCAAAGATGCGGTCGCCGTCTGTGGCGCCCTGCCGGGGGGGCGTGGTGGGCCGGGAGTGCCTGGGGCTCCGGCGCTCCGGCTGCGGCGGGTCCTGACAGTCCAGGCGGTCAAGCGGAGTGGTGGTGGTGTGTGTGTGTGGGGGGGGGGGGGGGGGGGGGGCTGTGGAGTGAGAGAGCGGCGCGCTGCGGCTGCATGCTGCGGAGGTCATCCGGCTGCTTCACTGTCACAGGTAGTACAGCGAGCGTCAAGCCGGCGCACCACACAGTACAACATTGCGCAGCCTCTGATACTTGCCGCTCATGGGAGACACTGCCCTTATATGAGCGGATGGACACCGTGGATAAATGATGGACTTGTGTGTGGTGGTGGCGGAGGGGGGGGGGGGGGGGGGGGACATGTGTTCTGTATGTCTATCAAACCACAACACCTCAATTTAAAACATATCCATCGATGGCACGAGTACACAAGCTGAAATATTTGGGCCCGTACACATGCGTGCATGTCAACTACCATGCATGTCAACTGCTGGAAATCCGCAGGCTCGGCTTCAGACCTACAAAGCGCGACCCCCTCCGTTACCACCACACCATTCCTCCCCATCAGGAGCGGGAGTCACCCACTCACCCACCCAGTTACCGCAGATGTTGGGTGAGAAGGGGGCCGTGGCCGGGGCCGGGCGGGGAGGAGGGGGGGAGGCTCACATTGCCCCACGCGGTGCGCGGTGGGGTGACAGCTCGCGGCGACGCGCGCCCCCACGGCTGCCGCGCCGGCGGGTCTGCGGCGCGCGCGGGCTGCGGCGAAGCGCCTCGCGCGGGCTGCGGGGACGCCTTCCGCGCCGCGCGGCCTGGGCTGGTGGGGGAGGCGCCGCGGGGCGAGCGCCGCGCCATCGGGTTGGGCGACACGGAGCGCGGGGGCGCCGCCTGCTGCCAGGGGGGACAGACAGGCGCATCACTTAGCCACCGAGGGGGGAGCCAAGCCAGATGGGGGCCGGCCCCAACGGGCTTCGTTAGGGTCTTAAGAGGGTCAACTCGATACCAATGGAGCACCAGGCATTGGCTGGGTTGGGAAAGGTTGGGAGGGGGGGGGGGGGCGGGGGGTGAGGGCGCTGCAGCAACAGCAGCGACGGCGGCCTTGCCTTCTTGGGCAGCGGCTCCTCCACTGGCGAGTCCATGTTCAAGTCGCCCATGTTGATCTGCGGGGACGACGCGGGGGTCATGAGAGGTTACAGCCAGGCAGACAGCCCAATGTCACCCATCTCAGAGCTATGTGCATATGACACGAGATGATATGTACAGATCGCCAAAGCTAAAGCCCCCTTCCGCCCCACTACCTTCCGCGCCAGCTCCTCTGCCACCGCTTCGACATGGGAGCTCGCCCCCTCGCCGTCCTCCGACGCCCCGCTGTACTCGTTGCTCTGACTCTCCTCCTCCTCCTCCTCCTCCAGGCGCTGTTTCACTGCCGCCATCGCCGCCTCCTCTGCCGACCCCGCCACCTCCGGCAGCGCCTGCCGCCGCCCACAAGGCCCTCAGCAGCAGCGCCTCACATAGTTGGGGAGTCTGAGCATGATAGGGCACAAGAGGGGAGCCCCGCGGAAGGGGGCTATGCCCCTGGGCGCACCACTCCCGGCTGGATCTCCACCGCCGTCTTGAGCGTCGCCAGCAGGGTGCCGTACAGCGCGGGGCTCCGCAGCAGCTCGTCCGCCGACGGCCGCTGGCTGGGCTTCTTCCGTAGCATGCTGCGACGCCAGCCCAGCACGAACGTAAGCCGGGCGCCTCTCAAGCGCAGCATCTCCTATGCCGATCGAGCCCACCCCTCCTGATTCCTGACCAACCCACGCCAGCCTGGCCACCCCCTCACATGCAGCGAGCTACCAGATGACGGATGTTGTTGCTTCGCAAATGGAACAGCTCGCACAGGCATTTCGGCGGATCTACACGCAGGGATGCTCGAGCATTTTCGATGTTCGCAAGATGTCACATGCACGCAACGTTCAGATACCAACTTCGCTGTACTTGGATCCGCGTACTTGTACAACTGTCTACCCCCCCCCCCCCCCCCCCCCCCCCTCCCCCCCCCCCCCCCCCCTCTCACACAATCACAGTCACGTCGGAGTAGACGCATGCACATACGCATGTGTATGCATCCTTTCGTGTGTGTTCACCTTTTCAGGATACTGAGGTACCCGTCCGAGTAGCCGCTGGTGATGGGAACCAGCTTGCTGGTCTTAATCTTGCGGATCAGCCCTGCGCACGCGCCGCAAGGGGGGGGGGGGGGGGGGGGGGGGGGCTGCTCAGGAGGGCAGAAGGGGCGAGGGGCGGCAGAGGTTGCAGGGCTCAGAGGGGGCAGAAGGCGCGCGCGGGGGGTGGGGTGTTGGGGGAAGGGGGGGGGGGGGGGGGGCACCCTGCAGGTTGAAGGCTGTGAAGGCGGGCCTCTGCGCGGTGAGCTCGTACATGACGCACCCCAGCGACCTGGGCAGCCACGCGGCACAGCCAGCCGGCTCTCAGAAGCGCGCCCAGGCTGCCATGTCATGCTGCCGCCATGACGCGCCGGCCGCCTCCACCTGGCCCTTCCACACCCTCACCCGTCCCTGCCCTCCTCAGGCCCATCTCATCTGGAACCCCCCCCCCCCGCCCCCCCTTTCAGGGCCCGCCTCACCAGATGTCCGCCTTGAAGCTGTAGTTTTTCTTGGACAGTAGCTCGGGGGACATGTAGTGCGGCGTGCCCACAATGGACTGGTCGTCCTCGTCGCCGCCGTCGCGGAAGGTCGCCAGCCCAAAGTCGCCGATCATGATGTTGCCCTGCACGTACCAGACGGGCAGCATGCCGCGCCTTTAGGTGGGACACTGAGCGAGGCTGTGGGGGAGGTGCGCATGGCAGGCGGGCTGGCGGATGAGCGGCAGCGTGCCTCCTCGGTGATGAACAGGTTGGTGCTTTTGATGTCCCGGTGCAGCACGTTTTTCTTGTGCATGTAGTCCAGCGCCAGCAGGGACTACACCGGGAAGTGGGGTGGGGGGGAAGGGGAGGTGGGGGGTGACGGTAGGAAGTGGGGGCAGCAACATGTCAGAAATGATGCGAGGCGTTGAAGGAGAGGGGGGGGGGGGGGGGGGGGGGCAGTGTTACGGCGAGGCACAGGGGCGGGGAGGGCACCTGGCACAGCCACGTCTTCAGCTGCTCCTCCGAGAACTTCTTGCCCTGGCGCTGCGTCCTCTGCAGCAGCGTGCCCAGGTCCCCCGCGGAGCAGTAGTGGTACACCGTGTTGATGGTGTGCCCGCGGTCCACCCAGCTCTCCACGTGCGGCACAATGAAGGGGTGCTGCAGCGAGCCCACCTGCAGCGCACCGGGGGGAAGGTGGGGGCGGGTCGCAGCTCAGTCAGATAGCTTTGCTCCACGCTGCGCCTGCGTGCATGCATACCCTAGCCGCTGCCTGTCGCCTCACCAGCTCCATTTCCTGGAAGGACGCCTTGCGTTGCCAGTCCGTCTGCCGCGCAAGCCGCACCCGCTTCATGACGTACCTGCCAAGCAACAAGGCGAGCAGAGAGGATAGGAAAGATCCACATGAGCACATCTTGGGGTTTACTGCCTGGGGTCTGACCACCATGGGGCGGGAGGGGGGGAGGGGTTTCGTACTCCTGCTTATCCTCGCGGTTGATGACCAGCATCGCCGCGCCAAAGGCCCCTTTGCCGATTTGCTCCCGTACTTCATATTTATCCGACACGTCCTTTTGGGGGGGGGGGGGGGGGGCGGGGGGGGGGGGGAGGGTGGGTTATTAGAAACGCCACATCACCGGCCGCATAGGCCAAAGAGAGCGGCAGCGGCGAAAGAGCCATCATCCCACAGGATCGCGCCGACGGCAGGGTCAGCCGCGGCCCGTGTCGGCTCACCGGTGCCCCTCCGGCCATGGCCTCCGACCGTGCCGCGCAAAGACGGCGAGAGAAGCGGGCGCGCGCAAGGGATTTTCCTGTCCCTTTTCGGGAGGCGCGGGCGAGGGGGGGGGGGGGGGGGGGACAAGGTATATATACCCTGAACTGTGTGTGTGTTTGGGGGGGGGGGGGGGGGGGGGGGACTCACTCGCTCCTTCGTCATTGTGTCGCGAGTTAGCGGCCGGCTGCCGTTCCCGCCCGCTTGCGCCCCTCCCTGATCCAACTGCTCCAAGGCCTCGCCCGACCGCGTCTCTGTGCGCTGCCTGGGGTTCGCGCCCCCCGCGGTGCGGGTAGCCGGGCAGTCGGACGGCTGCGGTAAGCCGGTGACGAGAGCGCTGCTGCCGCCGCTGTCGTGCTCGGCGCTAGCGGCGTTTATCACCGACAGCGAGCCACGGGGCTGTAGCCCGAGGGCGCGCCGTGACGGCTGGCCTCTCCTGCAAATGGAGGGAGCTGCCCCCGAGGGGGTAGAGGGGGGAGTGGGGGGGGGGGGGGGGGGGTATACTGGGTGCTGCTGCTGCTGCTCGTCTCATACGACTAGTCGGTCGTGCGGGTCGTCGCCGAAAGCGAGAACGGCCATGACTCCTGCGATACGCCCCCTCATGCCTGACGGTACTCATACCAGTACGTGTAGTACTTATCTTTTTGGTTACAGGGAGAGCGTCAAGAGTGTTGGGACAGTACCTCGTACAGTCCTGTGGTGTGGTCCTCGGCCCGGTTCAGACGGGTATTCAAGCTCTACAATATCGGATGATGACATCCAAGCCCAATCGGCACCCTTTATTTTCGAGCTTGATATCTCAATAAAGAGAATGCACGGAAAGTACTGGGGAAGGAAAAAGCCTACATTTAAGCAGAACCCTCTTAGCGCCGGGCCGCGGGGCCCGTACGTGTAGTTCATAGCGACTATAGAGTTCTTCCACAATTACCTTAAGTACTAGTGTCGCCCGGTGGGGCTCAGATTATTGGGTCGCAGCATCGCACCGAGTAGTCGCGACATTGTTAGCTCCTTCTCCATAGCAGCGCCATATCATCATCCGCGCCCCCTGCACTCGCCCGTTGTTGTCTATATTAGTTTATGGGGTTTCCTCCTTCCCAAACCGCTTTTCCGGCTACGTTCGATGTTAAGTGGTACGGGTTACGAGTTAGTCGCTAACCCGTCGCTGCGCCCCTTCGTGTGCAGTAGGTAGCACGAGTAGACAAAATAAAACCAGCAGCCGCAACAGCTGAGCCTGCCGCCATCTTCCAGTGTCACTACAGCGATTAACTGTCCCGTAACCTGTTGCGGGCAAGGTCACAGATTGTTTAAAGACCACACCCGGCTCACCATCCGTGTGTGTTATTCTCATCCGTACGTACGTGCGTCACCTTGCTAGATGGTGAAGACCCCGTCGCCGAGCCGATGCTCGAATCTCGTCAAGCAGACATGCATTCTCAGTCTACAATACTGCTCGAGCTCTAATCGTCGTTGGCCCAACTGACGGCTCGTGGCCTCGGTATCGATGGAGACGGCGCACATGGCCCTGGGTCCGGGCAGCCCGTTGCGGGGCAGCCGACATGCAGCGGGGGGAGCGGGGGGGGGGGCGCAGTGCGCCCCCGTTGCTTGCAGTCCAGCAGAGGGTGTGTTCCGGCTGCCACAATGTGGTCTACTGCTCCGTAGATTGCCAAAGGAGCCATTGGCGGTCAGGGCACAAGCTGCCGTGCCGGCAGATTGCATCAACCCACCCGCTGCATCACTTGAAGCAGCACCTGATTTTTGTACTTGGTGAGGAAGAATATGCCAGGATTCTCGCAGAGGAGTGAGTAGGTGTGTTACCGCCTACAAACTGAAGCCTTCGTTCGATAGGGTTGATGAAATTCCGAGACGACCGACCGAGATTGATAAAATTGAGAATGAATCACAATGTGTCAACTTGCCGGTCTACCGCCCAAGCTCAGTTGTTCTGAGGGCCCGCCGTTAGCTGCGTATTCTGACGCCTTTCTCTCCGCTGACTGTCGGCCAATGCCTCCTGCATCTCCATTCCCCCCCCCCCCCCCCATCACGTCTGATGCATAGGTTTATTGGCTCGCTGTGTGGTGTGTGGCAAGATCGCCATGCGCACACATGATAAATGCCTCAGAAATGTAGTCTATGCGCAGCACCCCGTCCACACCAGGGATGTGAGTGACCATAAGCCACACCTCGACACTGCCGCATGTGCGTGGGACACGACAGCCAGTTTGGCTCGCTGTAAAATTTGGTTCGGAGGAATAATTATGTGCTGGTCTGCACTACCACCGGATGGAGGTGTCAGGATCACCATGCTCGTCAGACGCACATTGTGTCAGCACGCATGGATCCTTCCCCGCTGCGCTGATGTTGGTCGTGCTCGTGTCATACTCGTGTAGTCTTGCCCATATCAATATGTACTGACCTCAGGGCTGCAGCGAGGCACCCAATAGGGGCTGGACGACGCCCTTTAGCTACCCCCGCCAGGCATCTGATGGTGGCAAGGTGGCAAGCGGATTTGACCACACCATACCATACCATATACTGTCCCAATAATATCTCAGCACACAGAGTATTCTAATTATGATTTCGCATACAATAGAGCACGGGTGCCTCGTGTTGCTAGGTGTGTAGGTAAGCGGTGAATACTCAGTGGCATTTGTCGTGAATTCGTGCATTTGTTAGCACACCTCAACATGCGGAACACAACCCTCCGGCCGGACTGCCCATCATGCTGCCTGCGCACGCCTTTCAACGATCATGCAGAGCATGACAACTCAAGTCCCCCGGCCGGCTGCAACACCCCTGATTGTGTCATGCAGCTTACCTGTCTCGCTGCATTTGCACTCACTGTGGCCAAAGAGTCGCCTGTTTGGGAAGCGGGAAGGCAGCTGTAACTTCGGAGACCCAGTGTGCAGCTAGGTAGCTCGCTTGATGGGCGCGTGACGGCAGTGTGATTGACGCACCCTGCCTGTTTTACCCATTGGCAGCCATTGCAGAAGAGTAAATGCTGTCAACAGCAAGGAGGCCTGGCTGGATCGCGGCGGTCAGCGCCACCTTAGGTATGAAATGGTATTGTCAAGGTCACTAACAACATCTACCATACTGTATCCTGTATGTATGACTATGAACACAGCGGGGTGGGCTTGAATACAATCTTTGCCCCGGGCCTGTCTATGGTCTTGATTGTGGCGCCGCGCAGCAATTGCATGGAGCAGGCGCATTTCCAGTGAGCCAACTCTGGGGCTGTGAGTTGTCTCCTGCGGCTAGCCTGCGAATCCCCATCTGCACGTTGGTTGCACGACCTCGTGGGAGTTGTGACGGAGACACACATTTGCTGAAACAGCGGAATGCAGTGGTGCTGGGATGCTATCGCACTCTGACTGCCACCCGGATTGCATCCAGGTGAAGGTTTGTGCGTACCAGCTCCCTGCATGTCAGGAGTCTACACGGACATACACCAACTTAGGCTGGGACCGCAGGCATCCGTGGGCGCCTTAATGATCGATGGATAGCTTATTCAGAGTAGCGTGCATGCGCCTGACAATATTACACGGAGAGAATATCCCCAGATGGGCTATAAGGGGTCGCTTTCAGGGGCCGGACGTATCCATGCAGCCCACGACGCCTGCGCCGGTCGCTGCGGTACAATTTATAATTCCATGAGAACATCATGCGTTCTTGCAGTCGGCATTGGCTAGCTGCAGTCGGCGTGTCGCTGGCTTTCTAGTAAATGGCGCGAGCAGTTACTTAGTCAGACACACGAAGGGAGTTGTCTATCCCAGTGAAGCTGCAGACCTCTGAAGCAGCCCCAGTGCATTGCACCCAGTTGCGGCTCAAGTGTAACAATTGCACACTCTTTAACGTTTGTCAGCACGCCCCTGCTCACTGTTTAGCTCCCTGCCTGTTTGGCCGGGCCGCGCCCTGCTAGTCCTTCACGCCCAAGCACCAAACGGCCAGCTTCTCGCGCGGACCCGGCGCCGCCTGCCGCCTCTCCGCCCTCCACGTGTTCCACATCTCCTCACCGTCGCGGCACGCCGAGACGCGGAAGCCCGCCGCCTGGACAAAGTTGCCCAGCACCAGCGGGCTCCACGTGAAGAGGTGGTTGTTGGGGTCGTTCGGCCGCCACCGACGGCCATACACGTTGGGCGACGAGCCGCCGAAACTGCCGTGCTCGAACGGCACCTCGATGTGCACCGTGCCGCCGCGCCGCATCTTTGAGTACAGGCACATCAGGTTGTCCAGCGGGCTGACGTGGTGCTCGAAGCTGTCGAAGCTGTACGCGTAGTCGATGGCGTCGTCCGGGACGTCCGCCCAGCGCTTGTACATGTGGATGTCCGGGTGCTTCTGCTGCGCATGCGCCACCGCGACGTCGTTGACCTCGTAGCAGTGCTTGCTGCCGGCGGCGATGCTGGCCAGGGTGTATCCCCCGCTGCAGCCCACCTCGAACACCGCCGCCCGCGGCGCCGCCTCCAGGCTGGGCTTTAGCCGCGCCCGCTGCCATCCCACGTTGTTCATATTCTCCTTCACCTGCCACCCGAAGTAGGCCGCGTCGTAGTGCCCCACCGCGGGCGAGGGACGGGGGAAGTCGCACACGTCGATGATAGACACCAGCTGCTGGCGGTGCCGGCTGTCGCCGGCTTCGAGGGATGCCGTCAGCGCGGCCCGGGGGACCGCCTGCGCCGGGGCGGGGACCGCGGCGACCTGTTGCTGAAGCTTCGTGTGGCTCATCGTCTCGGTCGCCGCCTCCGCCGTCGTCTTCGCCTGCTGCTGCAAAAGCTCCGCACGCTGCGACGCCAGCGCTGCCGCCACGGTGGCCGCTGTGTCACGCCGCTGCAGCGCACCGCTGGCCGCTTTCTCCCACAAGCTGCCCGCGAGGAATGCCACCACGCACATCACCAAGGTCGTGAAGCCAGTGCGCGCGGCCGACGACCGCACGCGGGCGTCCGACATCATTGCGCTATCGGACGTCCGGGGATGAGGCCGCGCGCTGTGACAGTGCTGATGTGAGCTGGGGCGGTGTCTTCGGGATGTGTAAAGCGAGCCGAAGCGAGCCGTAGCGATTAATATGGGTGAGCCGTGAGGCGACGCGCGCAGCAGGTGATGCCGACGACGGTGCTTCAGCATTATTTTACATCTCCCCCTGGGTACTTTTGTCTTAATACTTATACAGGTTCCTGGGTGTGTAACGCTAAAATTAAATACTATCGGTACTCGTTCAGGTGCCGGCTGGTACGCTACTAGCGACTAGCAGCGCGACGGCGCGCGGCGGAGTTCGTCAGCAGCGGTCGTAGCAGCGTGCGCACCCGTTTAGCGACAACATTCCATCGTCAAATATATTCCATCTATTATCATATCGATGGAAGTCCGTTATTTACTTCCATCGTTAAATACATTCCGTCCTATCATATCAGACTACATTCCATCGTCAAATACCATAAATAGTATTGTACCTGTGTATATCTGCCCCGCAGCCCCGCCGCGCCGCGCGTACGTTTTCTTACTATACCTCTCCACAGAAGTCTCAGCCCCGAAATCTAAGTTTGCAAGTGCCGCGCGGCACCCGCACGGGTGTACGTATGTGCATGACCGAATATATATAGTATTACATTCATGCTGGGGTTTTCAACTATTGTGATGCTTTCCACCAGTACCAATCAAATGCCGGTGCGGTCATAAGAACACTGTGAATAAGAACCTGCCATATACCTGACAGAGGTCAACCGTAGATGAGCCTACAACGGAACCATCCCCTCATAGCTTATTGCATGCAAGCCCAGTTCGAGTCGTAAAACACCAACTCTTACAGTGTGCGTCAGCACCCGTAGTAAGTAACAGCAAGATTATTTGTTATTGTTCAGTATTATCCATTATCAATGCCTAGCCGGTGCCGCCAGCAGTCCTCATCGTTCTTGAGGCGGTGAGAGCACGGTCGTCGCACCGGGTTGCATCCACCCATGGTCGGTGCGCCTGAAATACCTTATGCACCGGAAACATGTCTCGCCCAACGACACAAGCACTCATCCTCAGCCCCACGCTGCGATTACACATTGGACCGCCGCCTGGCTGACACCCACAGCAGCCGCGAGCTAGTCCTTCCACCGACCGGAAGAGGCGCTGCACATGGAGCGATCCACAGCGCCCGGAGGTCACCAGCACGGTGCGGCTCCCCGCGGCGCCTACCAGCCTCCGTCATTGCTCGCGGGCTCGGCCTCCTCCGGCGTGTCAGACCAGCCCTGCCCCTCATCGCCAGAGGACTCGTCCCATCCCCAGCCGCTGCCGCCGCCGCCGCTGCCTAGGTCCACCTGGCCATCGTCCTCGTACACGTCGTCGTACCTGCGGGCGGGGGGGGGGGGGGGGGGGCAAGCGGTCGAGATCACTCCTGGTGCATCACACAAATCTAGCCCCTCTCACGACGCAATATGACTGCCCGTCTCCGTCATGGCCGCGGCCGCACCAGGTGTCGTCCTCCAGGAAGGTGTCGTCGCGGCCGTCCATGCCGGCCAGGTTTGCCTCCACCGGCGGCAGCAGCGCGAGCTCCACCACGGTGCGGAACAGGTCCTGCGCGCCCGGGGAATGAGGGACGGGGCGGGGGCCGGTCAGCGGCGGCGGCAGAGGCTGGGGGCGAGCAGGGACGGCGCCGCGGCGGCAGAAGTGGAAGACCAACTCCTGGAGAGAGCGCCGCGGGGGCATACAGAGGAGAGGGAGGAGGGCACCTGGGGGTACATCGGCGGGTCCTCCTGCAGCGCCTGGTGGAGCAGGACGGTGTGCGGCGTAAACGCCGGAACAGTGTTCACCTGCGCACGGGTGGGGGCGCATGGGCCGGGGAAGGGGCAGGGGCAGGCCCCCGGGGGGGGAGGGGGGGGGGGGGGGGGGGGGGTCTCAGCGTCTCATGAGGTTCAGGCTGAGCGCGTCATGGCACAACGGGGGGGGGCTCCACGGGGACCAGGACTGCGAGGAGGGCAGGCCGGGGGGTGGGTGGGGGGGAGTATTGTATGGGGGCTGCAGCTGCCTCCCCACCTCGATGACCACGATCTCGCCGGTGTCCACGTGCATGAAGGCATCGATGCGCGCCACCCCCGACAGCCCCAGCACATCCGCCACCAGCTCGCAGCGCTGCCGGGCGCCCTTCAGCGCCTGCGCCCCCGTAAAGAAAGGGGGGGGGGGGGGTGAAGAGGGGCTCAGCATCATCTGAGGAGGGAGGCGATGGGGATGGCAGGGAGCTGGGGGGGAGATCCAGATGCTGCGCCCGGCATCTGGATGCACTTGGCATCCACTCTTAGGTCAGATATGGTCAGCGACTGCACGAAAGTGCACACCTGTGCCAGAACTCTGACATCTACCTCCCCCCCCCCCCCCCCCCCCCCCCCCTTCTTGCGCGGATGGCTCGCTCTGCATCGTCTCGCAGTATCAGCCCCGATAGAATCGGGGCGCTTGGAGTTATGGAGAAGGGGCTGGGGGGGGGGGGGGGGGGGGGGAGAACCTTCAAAGCCCAAGCACTGCAGTCAAAGACAATGAGGCGAAGCCACAGATTTGGGGTGCAGACAGAGCCCTCCGCATGTCGCGTGCTGGAGATCCCCCACACGTGGACACATGGCGCGTCGGGGGAAGCTGTGCGCACGGGCGACTTCGGAGCGGGGCTGTGCCATGTTTCCCCGCATTGGCACGCACGCGACTCACCCCGAGTAACCCGAGCCGAACAATGCTGTGTCGCGCTGCCAGTTGATGTACGACACTAAAATCGGCTGGGCCCGCCCCTTCCTCCCCGTACAATTTAGCAGTAAACAAACCCCCCTCTCCTCCCCCTTCGCCCTCTCGTCTCTCGCCCTCGTGGCACACCGGCCTGGCGCATTCCATACCCACCTCAGGCGTCACGATGCTCGCTGGCGGCGGCGTCAGGTTCGTCCCCACTCCGCTCTGCGGGACGACCAGAAAAGGAAGGGGGTGGGTGGGGGGGGGGGGGGGGGGGTCAGTGTCCCTGCAGTACCCGGCGGCTCGTCCCCACCACACCACAGTCAGCGAACATCGACAGCCACTCAACGGGCTGGCGAAACGGACCCAGGCCCCCGAGCCTGGGCGGGCCGGCGAGCGGATGCGGCTGCGAGGGCGGAAGCTATCTCCCCCCCCCCCCCCCTCTCTCTGCTACAGGAGGGCCCCCTCCGCAATGAGGGCGTCGACTCGCCGGACGCCGCCTCGATCAGAGCAGGATGATGTCGCTCGTGCCCCCCCCCCCCCCCCCCCCCCCGGTCATGTGCGTACCGCCTTGAATAGCGGACGACCCGACATGCTACAACCTCTCCGCTGTTAGCCGGAATGGTTGGGAGCAGCGGTCGACCAATGCCGACCAACGTGCACAACACTGCGGATGCACCGCCCGTGCCGGTGTACCTCGTCCGCCACGCGCATGCGGGCGCTGGTGGGGCCGCGCACCTCAAACTTCTCCTCCAGCGTGAGCACGTCCCCGCGCTCGCAGACGACGACGGAGGGCGTGAGCGCGTGCATGGCGCCCTCCTCGCCGATGATGCCCACCGTGACCTCCACCCACCGGCTGTTGCCCGCCCACTCCACCTCGTCCGCGCCTGCCGAGCCGCACACCGCCGCAGCAAAGGGGCGCCGCTCAGCCACCCGCACGCCCCGTCGGACATCCATGGCACTGCCGGGCCACATGCACGCGCACAGGGCCGACCGTATCGCACATGACAGACCGTCGCTACGGGCGTGACGGTCGATGGGTAACACTGCCTACGGGTGCCGGCGTGGTGATGTGGACGCTGCGAATAAGAACTTGCCCCTGAAACCTGCCAGAGGTCAAATGTAAACGAAACTGTGGCGGCACCTCAGCGAATGGTCCTGCAGGTCACATGCAACCCAGTTTGAGGCTGATGACAAGGCCTCCTTATCTATAGCTGCGTCAGCATCCGCAGCACAGTGGTCCTGGTCCGGGCATGCGCACTTGGCCTTGGGGGCAGCTGCGGCACCATTGCGGGCTCACAACGCCCCCCCCCCCCCCCCCCCCCCCCGGGTTCCCGGCTGGGCAGGCCCCCTCACCGGAGGCGCTCTTGCGGATGGTGATGGGGTCGGTGTCCACAAAGGGCTCCACCTGCGGCGCCGCGCGGAGCCGACAGTGAAGGCGGGGGGTCAGCGCGCAAGAGTCAAGAGGGCGTTTGGCCCGCCTGGGCAGGGAAGGACCCACACTGCCGCAGTGCCGGGCATGTCATCGTGGCGTGAGGAGTGTAATGTACACGCGTAGCAGCCTCATTGACCACGTGTCTCCTGTGTGAGTGTGTGCAGCTCTACATCGATAACCATCTCTGAGGCGACCTATCCACACACACACACACACACACACACACACACACGCACACACCCAGCAGCAGCAGCAGCAGCATGTGGAGAAGGGCACACAGACCTACAACAGTACAGGAACGAAGAATATGGCCATTTATGGAGAAGTGTACAATATGGCATCCTATCATTATTGGCATAGCTACTGCTGATGTGTGTTGGTGGCTTCTGACCATGGACTTGACGTGCGACCAGAACAAGAGCGGGCGCGCGCGCACACACATCCACCAAAGCAGGGGTGCGGCAACAACAGTTGTGAACTTTGGGCCAAGCGGCTGAGAGTCGGGACGCCGGAAAGAAGCGGGCGCTTGCCATCAGCTGCCCGGTGCCGGAGAGGGGCATCTCGATGTCGCAGCTCTGCCCGGACAGGCTGCCGGCCCTCAGCACCGGCTCCTTGGCCAGGAAGGCGTCCGCGTAGGCCACAAAGTCGTCCGCCGACGAGATCTTGGCGACGCCTGCGCCAATGCGCGTAAGGAAGGGGGGGGGGGGGGGGGGGGAGGGGCTAATTGAGGTGATGCGGGAAGCGGGGCGGAGCACTGCCGAGGGCTGATTGTGGTACAGGGGGCGAGGGGTAGGAACAGCGCCGCTGCACGGGGCTGACACGGTACGGACATCCCCCCCCCCCCCCCTTCCCCCCCAACGCAACTCCCTGTAGTGGCCTCCCCTGCAACGCTTCTCCAAAACAACATTCCTGCAGGTTCCCCCAACTAATCCGGCCATTGCTCCACTACACTCGCCCGCATCCCGCAATCAACCCCGTTGTCTACGGCGCACTGGCCGTACCGTTGTTGGTGTCAGTGTTGGTGGGGATGGTCTGTGAGGGTGGGCTTTCAAGGCGTGCGCGAGGGGGGGGGGGGGGGGGGTGAGAGGGGGGGGGTTAGAACTAGGGTTCCCCTATTCTTGGGCGGCACGACTTTTGGGCGCCGTTTGCGTGCTGATTGTACAGCGCCTCCACACACCGACATAATACCCACATGCCCCCCCTGTGTGCCGCTGAGAGGGTGGCGGTGCTTCCTGCTGAGTGCCATCCGCGGTGCGTTGTCCTGAGCTTCCCTGCCTTCAACTTTGCCCGCGGCAACCTGGTTGGGTTTCCGCCTGCCGATCGCACGACGCACGCGTGGCACACTGCGCACCGTCCCCCTACGGGATCGATTGCCCGCTTCGCAGGTCCGGCGACGAGGCTGTTTCCACAATATCCTGACCCTCCAGTGTCAGGAAAGCAATGCTCACACTGTTGATTTGGGGGGGAGGGGGGGGGCACCAGTGGAGCAGCCGTCCGCCACGGGCTTGATGCAGATGGACTGGGTCGGCGGCAGCAGCTCCAGGAGGCGCGTGTACTCTTCCTCCGGGTCCATCCGCATCGCCTCCAGGTCCACAATCTCCTTGGGCGCGGAGGAGATGCCCTGCCGGTGACGGGGTGGGGGCTCAGCGCGGCGCAGGCGGCAAGGGGGCCCCTGGCGTGCTCTGTGGTGCTTTCTCTGGCCCCAGTCAGGAGGGACAAGGCGCGCATTGGCTGACACGCATCTGGCGACGCACTCACTCCCTTCCCACAGCCAACTTATACCGCCCCGAGCACGCACAGAGGCGGCCGCCGGATGCCTCGTGCATTCAGCTGCTTTGCAGCCGCCGCTGCCGAAAGGACGCCGGAATGTATGCGCGATCCCAATCCAGACAATTGAGCAAGGGATCTCTGTGATCTGGGACGACCCAGCCACCAAGCTTGGCCGCCCAATAACGGCGTGGGCGCAGGTCCCTAGGCTCCTCCAAGTTGGAGTGTCCAGTGATTGGCGGTTATAAGGATCAGGGATTCCGTCCCAGCGCTGCTGCCTTCATGTACGAGTGCACGGTTCGACCGGCTTGGCCTCGACGGCGGGATCCGAGCTTACACGTGCTGGAGCCAGCAGCCCCGGTCGATGGGGGCACCCGGTGTGCTCGCCGCCAGGGCAGACAGAGGGCCCGCAAAGGGAGAGGGAACACGGACCGCGAGCCTGCTGAGCCGGAGCGGGGGGGGGGGGGGGGGGGGGGCAAGGCGGGGGGGGGGGGGGGGGGAGGAGCGCCCACCTTGGGCTCCAGCGCCATGAGCGCGTGCGCGGTCTGAACCTTGTCGATGCAGATCTCGCTGCAGAGGTTCTTGGAGCCGGTGAAGAGCACGTCGTGCTCCTCCAGAAAAGCCTGCGCATGGGGGAAAGGGAGGGAAGGGGCGGCGGAGTCAGCGGGCTGCGGAGGCAGCGCCACATGGGGGCGCCCGCTACAACCCGGTGGCGGCTGCCTCAAACGCCAGAATTCACTTGCTCATTCTCTTCGCGCTACGGCGGTGGCCAAAAATGAGGCTATCGGTCACTTTTTTTAAGGGCCACTTTGTTTACCGCCGTGCAGGTGTACAACAGCGCATGCGAGCACGTCAGAGGTTGACATGATCGCTTGTTGCTTCACTTTACCCGTAGGCGTAATCGAGTAGGAAATGCCCAGGTGCGCTCCTTGCTCCGAAACCATACGCCTCGGAATTGCAAACGACCGCGCGCTGCTGGCTCGGAAACAAAGACAATACACCCATCCACCAAAAACGCTAAATTTGGGGGGCGAATCCCGCTACGCCCACTGCGCCATGGGACAAATTTGGCCCTGTTCGATCCAAATCAACTCAAGGGACTGCGAGCGCTTCGATGCTCCGATTCCAGACCGTGCGGAACGCTGTGTTGGTTGTTTCTGCGCTGACGTAACATGCCCCTTCTGACCTGTCAGTAGAGCTCTACACGGTCCAGTCACGCGTAGCAAACCGGGGCGATTTGGCCCCCTCCATTGCATTGCTGCACGGCGGTCGATCGGCAGGCGGGTTCGCAAAGATGACAGGCCGCGCCCCATCATCCACGAGCGGATGGGTCGCATGGGAAGGCATGACAGAGGCGGGGAGGGCGGTTGCCTGCAGCTCCCCGTTCTCGCCGCAGCCGCCGTGCGTGGCTACAAACACGACGGCGTTGTTGAGGCGCGCCATGTCGGCAAACTGCTCCATGTTCATAAGGTGCGCGCCCGGCGGGTCATCGTACGGCGACAGCGCATTCCAGGCGCTCGCCACGCCCGTGAGGCCCGCGTCCGCCGCCTCGCGCTGCGTCGCCGCGCGGCACATGCTCTGCGCCAGCAGCACCGGGTCCTTGTCGTCGTCTGGCTGGGTCGCCAGGCTGTTGGCGTTCTGCAGGGCCGTACCCAAGCGCACAGACACTCATGTCAGCCCCCCCCCCCCCCCCCCCCCCCCTTCCCCCCACTACACCATCCTGGCTCCGGGACACTGCGTTGCAGACAAGGCAAAATAGTATCTCGGGGGCCGAGTCTATCGGAACCGGCGGCAGCAGCGTGCACCTGCCAATGGTACAAACACGCTGGCTCTGGGATTTGCATACAAACCGCGCCCCGGGTATCAAGCCAAAGATGTTGAGAGAAAGTCAAGAGGGAGCAGTCCATGCGGGCGCTACTCTCCAAAACTAAGGACATGGTGGATGTTACCCCTTGACGCACTCCTGCATCCCGGTTGAGCGCACGGCGCCACGGCGGAACAGCCAAAGTATCATGTAACCTAAACCTTTCATCGCGCACCAACATGTTGCTAACCAGCGCGATAGTCGCTACTGTTGATGCTCGGTTATGTATCATCAAGGTATAGCGGGCCTGCATTGCGTCTACCTGAATGCGGTACTTTTTTAGAGTATTTCTGTATCGCTGCGGCTTGGGGGATGACGGCAGTATGACGCTACAATATACGCCGGGTGGTCGATCAGCATGCCGGGTACATCGAATGTCATCCCCTCAACCCCCTAACCCCGTCTTCCCGAGGGAGAGAGGCTGCGACTGTAGCAGGATGTGCCTAGAGTGTGGACAGCATTGCCCGCCCATCCCGCAGTGCCGGTAACCTTGCATGCGTCATGGATCTCCTCCACGGTGTGCCGCAGCATCAGGTGCGGCGGGACCGCCCACAGGTTCCGGTCTCCCATGGCCTGCTGCACCGGCCGCGGGCAGTTCAGGTAGTCCAGACCCAGGTCCGCGCCCATGTCGCCCGTGTGCGGCTCGCGCGTGCTCTCCACAAAGTCCACGGGGATCTCAGGGTAATCCTCGTCCGCCTCCTCCATCATCTCGTGCAGATACTGCGCCTCGGCCCCTCGCACCGCGGGGTCATCCAGGTGCGCCGCCAGCTCCGGCAGGCGAAGCTCCGTCTGCGGCATCGCGGCCAGGTGATGGGGCGTCAGCTCCAACCGCATCGATGTGCGTTTGGGTGACACCCGACATAGCGAAGATCAGCCCGCCCGAGCAACAAGCATCCCCGGGGACAACTACACCAAAATGGGGTTAATTTGGAGCCATGATAATCGTGATGCATCACGAATGTCATCACCACGCGGCGACCGTAATGGCTCAATCACTGCCGGTTTAATCAAAGATATCATGGCATGGCACGGCATGGCATTCTCTCGCCGCAGACTGCGGGGGCTGGGCAGATGAATAGACACAGTCACACACCTCGTCCAGGCCGAGCTGCTCGTAGTAGAGCAGGCGCTCCCGGATGGCGTTCCGCCGCTTGCGCTCGTCCTCCATGCCCATGTTGGGCGTGATCACAAAGGGCTCCGCGATGACGTCGGGGCAGCCTTGCAGGGTGAGCCACACGTTTATGCCGCTCATGAGGCTCACCTGTAGCATGGCGAGCAGCCCCGTGCATGGCTTAGCCCCCCCCCCCCCCCCCCCCCCCCCCCGCTGCACATTTAGCAGGACGTCAGAGGCGCGGCGCACCTGGCGCTCGCTGGTCTCCCCGCCCATCAGGACGTACACGCGCTGGAAGCCCGTCTTGTCCGCAGGTTCGGGGTACTCGTGCGAGTAGCGCCGCAGCTGCATGCGCCCTTGCTTGATGTCGGGGTTGGCGTACTTTGGGTGGATGGTCCAGCTGAGCGGAAAGTCCTGGAAGCTGGGGGCGCCGGTGCCCAGTGCCGCCGTGTCTGCAGGGAGGCCGCGCCATAATAGGCACACGCCCGGGGACAGTCACACATCGACAACCAGGTCAGAGGCGTCGCAAGCGGGGGTGAGCTGCCTGAGTGCTCCAATGCTGCTGACTCCAGGGGAAAGGGGGGGGGGGGGGGGGGGGGGGTTTGTATGGCCGCAATGCCGAACAGGGGCTGGCGCGGTACTAAAAGCACTGCGAATAACAAGCAGCCCCACTTGCCCGAGGCCATAGTCAGACAAAACCATCGCGGAACTATAGTGGGTGTTCGTATAGTTTGCATGCAAGCCCAGTTTCCGGTTTATAATAAGGGTCTTATAGTTGTGTCGGCACCCATAGCTGCATTGCGAATCCTGCATATACTCGGCCGGTGCCAGAGCGGATTCGTTTTTCCATTGATAGTCCGAGCCATCCTGGTGTTCATCACACGATGCCAGTAAAACCCCGGCAGTAGGTGACTTAAGGTGCGCGCATGTCTGCCCGCATTGAAACGTGAGCAAATCACATGCCGGCCACGTCGCAGGAAAACTAACTGGATAAATTGCGAATAAATCCCATGGCCCAGGGCTTGAGGACCGCAGCATGCATAATCGAGCCGGGAATATACCGCCCCAATTCAGCAGCTCTGGCGGCCACTAGACGGGTGCGACGTCCTGGGTGCGCAGCCCGTGCAATTTCAAGCACTCCTCAGTGAAGTGGGGCGGGGGGGCGCACTGCGCGGGTCGTCGTCCATCAGGAACTGGTTCAACGGCAGGCCAATGGTCTCGGTGCCCTTCTCCAGCCGGGTTCGGAAGGCGTCCCAGCCGAGGTCCGTGGGCGGCGAGTAGGAGTAGGTCTTGCCGTCGTCGTCGCAGACGTCCGCCGCCTTGGCGCCCTCCAGGTCGTGGCGCTCAAAGGGGTCAGCCGCGAGGGAGCTCACCACGCTCTTCATCTCCTGCGGGCTCGGCAGCTCCGGCAGCCCCGCGCGGGAGGCCGCCATGTTGTACAGGTGCCGCAGCAGGGTGGCGTGGTTGATCCCAACGGAGGCCGCCTGGTTCGGTGCACACGCAGGTCCGGGTAAGAAAACCAAGCTGTCGCACCTGACTGCGCAGTCTGCAGACAACAAGCGAGGCATGCATTTCCCTGGCGCTAGCAGACGGATGGGAGCTATTCGTTCCTCTATCTGCGTACTCATTGTTCTCCTATCATATACGGGTGCCGGCGCGGTAATAAGAACACTGCGATTAGGAACCTGCGACGAATGTCATAGGTGGATTATGGACAAAACTGCAGCGGAACTATAGAGAACGTTCTTGTAGGTTTGAATTGGGGTTCTTTGAAGCTTGTAATATTCTTTAAGGCATTTTATAAGCTTTCTAATAGGAGCGTTGGCACCCGGAGTGCCACCGCTGGGTATACATGCCGCACGTACGCCGATGCTGGTGGAGGAAGTCAACGTGGCACTTAAAGCATATTGTAAAGGTTCTTATGAAGCTGATGGTGACGAAACCAGAAGGCCCATCATTATGTCCCCCTAGGTTTTTTGACCCCCCCCCCCCCCCCCCCCTGCGGGACATGCAAGAGCTGGTCCCGAGGTGAGAGGGCAGGGTTTGGGGGGTGTGGGACGTCAGTTTGCAGCTGGCGCACGGCGCAGCGAGGGGGTGGGGGTGGTGAGGCGGCCACCTGTTGGAAAAGGAAACTAGCCTGCTCCATGCCGCTGGTGAGATTGATGTCAGAGAAGATGACGGTGCCGTACTTGGACTGGCACAGGGCGGTGGCGTCCGTGTCGTCCAAGTCGGCGACGGCCTCCAGCGCCTGCGCCTGCGCGGCGGCGGCCGCCTCTGTGTCCTCTTCGCCCGGGCGGTAAATACGCTCGAAGTTGTCCACCCCCTTCACCGTGAAGAGCTCGTTGAGTGTGATGTCCGCGGGGTTGGGACGCACGCGCTGCGGCGCCCACACGCTGCCGTTGGGCATGACCCAGCCGTCGATGCGCGCAAAGTCGCGCAGCCCGAAGTCAAGGAAGAGCTTGGTGGCGGCGAAGCGAATGGCGTTGAGGGTCTCGCGCGCGCAGCGGGCTGGCGTGTGGCTCTGCACCTGCGTGCTGGGCAGGTACTTGCGGCGGTAGTCAAACAGGCGCGGCGGCTTGGGCAGCTTCGCCGGCTGTGTGGCCTCCTCCAGGTAAAAGTCCACCGGCAGCTCCTCCGCGCTGTACATACCGGTGTGCTGATGGAAGCGCCGCCGCAGCTCCTCCGCCTCCCATGCGTCATCCTCATGCGGCATCAGCTCGATCTGTGCCAGCGGCAAGCACACATGCGCAGTCAGTCCCGCCATGTTGGCATGCGCCCAGGGCCCACTGGCTTTATTGCTCCTGCTCTGCCCAACATCACCGGCACAGCCATCCAAAGCGGAGGACCCGCCTCAGAGAGCCTCCAGGGAAGCTTAGGTGGCGCGCAGCCACCCGCAGCAGCAGGAGGCATGAACAGTAGGGCAGACCTCGGTGGGCGGCAGGGCGACGGGGCCGCCGGGCGTGTCGATGACGCAGACGGAGAACTCGAGCGCGTCGTTGAGGTACGGCTGCACCACCACCTGCTCGTGGCCGCCCCCTGTCACCACAAGGCCAGCGCGATGATCAGGCGCTGACAGTGTCCGCGATGCCCAGGTGGGTATTTATGCATTGCTATATTACAAGCACCAGCAGATGGACGGGAGCCGGCGCGGTAATAAGCATACTGAAAATGAGCGCCTGCCCTGCGTGTCAGAGGTCAAATGTAGACGAAACTGTAGCGGACGTGGAACAAATGTCCTGATAGGTGGCATGCAAGGCCAATTCGAGGCCTATAATCAGGGTTCTCATAGGTGCGTTGGCACCCGGAATACATAAACGCTGTAGGACATTGACACCGAGTCCGCGCAGCAGGGAATGAGCTCGACCAGCGGATGGGCCCAACACTGCGCTCAATGCCACTCTGCGCATGCAGTCAACCGTACTGCTCCACATACATGTGATTTATAAAGGCAGCATTTATTGCTTGATAACGCGAGGGACTTGTGTATAGAGGACATCAGCCGATATGCCTCATTGCGGTCACGATAGCACTGGCAATGACATTTGGCGGAGGGGGGAGGAGGTAAGGGTGTGTTCGCTGCGGCGACAGTGCAGGTGATCAAGCCTACCAGCCAGCAGCTTGGAGGCGATGTGGGCGGCCTCCTCCAGGCCCTGCGCCAGCGAGACGCCGATGCTGCTCCCGGACTTGGCGGGCTTGACCACGTAGGTGCCCTCCGCGTCCAGCTGCTCCTCGGCGGCCCACTCGGACAGCATGGCTCCGGCGTTGCCGGCAATGGTGAGCGACAGCAGCGGAAGCTGCGGGTAGCCCAAATGCAGCAGCTTCTGACTAGCGCTGGCCTGCATGAGCACGTGCGGCATGAGTTGAGGCATGCTTGCTGGCAGCGGCGAGTCGCCAACAGAGCATGGCGATACACAACCGTGGGGCATGCCTCCCTCTAAGCAAATCATGACATTCATCGTAGACATCGCTTGATAAGAAAGTCTGCATGAAGCAGAGGCTATGCTCCATGGCGCGGGGGCGGGGGGGGGGGGGGGGGGGGGGGGGCTCTCGCGGCTTTGCAGTATGAGATGGAAAGAACCCTCTTTATACTCGCCCCATTGCGCACATACAATGTGTGGCAGGCCAGCGTCACCTTGTTGAAGGCGCCCTCCGCCGCAAACGCCGGAGTCCCAACAAACGGCACGTCCGCCGCCTCCAGCAGCCGAGCCAGTCCCCCGTCCTCGCCCCAACGGCCGTGCACCACCGGGAACACCACGCTCGCGCCGCCCTTCAGGTGCGCCGCCAGCTCCGCCAAGTCGGCGTACGGGCCGCTCACGGGCTGCAGCTCGCCCGAGGCCAGCTTGTAGTCAAAGTCGCGCGGCGAGTGGGAGTAGAGCTGCGCCGCGGTGACCTGCCACGCCACCAGGCTCGCGTCGATGTAGTACACGTGCACATGAATGCCGCGTCCCAGGCTGTCGTCGGCACCATCTCCGCCCTCCTCATCACCCTCCACCTCGTCCTGCGCGCTGCGGCTGCGGCTGGCCGTCTGGAGCTGGTCCATCACGCTGGTGGCAAGAGGCGCCAGGGGAGGGAGAGGGGGGGGGGGGGGGGGGGGTGAGCAGCCTGTGGCGGCGGGTGCGGATGTGGTGTGGCATGTCATGACATCCCAGCTCTGATGCAATCGGCGGGGGACTCGCAGCATCCCGAGGCGAAGGACTGATGGGCATGCGCATAAGTGCGGGCACGCGAATGAGCGTGGGGCGCTTGAGTGAGGGGGACATGTGGTGGGAGCGCACGTCCGGGCACTGGTGAGGCTGACGCCGCTCTCCGCGGAGGGCCCGCCGCACACCAGCGCCACCACCGTCGGATCCTCCAGCAGCACCGGCAGCCCCTGCTCGCCCGCCTGGAAGCTGCCCCACGAGGCGTCCAGCGCGGTGCTGCTGCCTGACATCTCCATCCTCTTGGAGTACTCCGTGGCCTCCTTCTGCAGGATGGGCCACAGGCGCTCCTCCAGCTCGGAGCGCTCCCCGCTCGCGTTCAGACCAAAGTACACCAGCCCCTCGCGCAGCTCCTCCACCTGCCCGCGACGTGGGGTGCACAGCGATAAGCCACACAATTGGGAGCGCATGGCTACCAAGCTTTGCATGCAGAGCCCGAGCAGACCTCCACTATTTCAGAGCATTTAAGGCACGGATGGCAGTAGGTGGAGGGGCGCATGATGCTCTCCACCAGGTGGGGGCACCGTTGTACTGGGAGGGGGCAGAAGGGGATACGCACGCTCATCATGTTGATGTGGTCGGGCGTCCAGGGGAACAGCTCGCTCCAGGCAGAGCTATCTTCCTCTTCCGCATCTTTTCCAGACGCTTCTCCGTTCGCCATCCCCGCAGACACCCGCTCATTCGCAAGCGCCACCTGGGAAGCATCAGCCAACGGCCCTGTCAGCTCTCTTGTCCTTTAGGTCTACAGTTGCGTGCCACTGTCGGCCCAAGAAGCCCAGCAATGGCATGAGCTTGTGGCGGCTCAACCCCCCCCCCCCCCCCCTCCCCCCCCCCCAAACAAGCAAAAATGCAAATGTACCGGGTCGCAGGCAGCACGGAGCATGAAGCACGCCCCGCTTGTGCACGCCCCTGCCCGGATGCACGTTAGGGGCGCCTTGTCCCGGCAAAACCAGGCGTACGAGCAGACCGTGAGGGGCTCGGACTGGTGTTCCCAGACTCTCCCACCAGGCAGGCGGGGGCGCACCCGGAGCCGATCAACCAGATCCGCCTTAGCGCCGCTGAGGACGAGGGAGCGCTCCCGGAGGGCCTCCTTGAGCTCCCCCACGGTGAGTCCTTCCAGATTCTGAGAACAGTTCATTTGGGGGAGGGGGCTCCCGGCGGTGAGTCGGACGGCAGCACCAGCAGGTGAGGGCCGGGGTGAGGGTGTGAATCCCAGGCTGCCTTCTCGCGCAGAGGGGGGGGGGGGGGGGGGGGGGGCTTATGCCCTTTCTAAAGCTGCCTGAACACAAACCGGCGAAATCTGAAGCGACCTACATGCCTTCCAGGCGTGGCCAATGCTTGAAGGAGAACTAACCAGCGGCATGACTATCTGCGAGGGCAACATGAAGGATGGCACGTGCTGGCAGCACCCCCCCCCCTTCTCCACATACAAACAGAGCCCCCCCCCCCCACACACACACACACACACACACCTGCGCGCGCTCATCCCTCCCCTCCCCCTCTCAAAGAGGCACGTCAACCCAGCAGAGGGTATGCGAGATAGTGAGAAGTACGGTGATGGGCTGGAATGCAATGCCCGCTGGGTAGGTAGCCCCGAGCAAGGTGGCGTACCTTCTCGACCTCGGTGAAGCCTGACTGGCTTGGATCCAGAGCTGAGGCAACGTTGAGCCCCTGCCCGTCAGGAAGAAGAGGTCGCCGCGGTGTGTGTGTGTGTGTGGTGGTGGGGAGGGTGTCAGCGGCAAGGCAATACAGCATGGGATGGCAAGGGCCAGGCAAGCAAGAAGGGAAAGGGGGGGAGGGGGGGGGGGGGGGGGGGGGGGGATTGCGCGCCTGGGACTCCGCCTCCATTCCCGCCTGCACGCAGGCTACTAGCTCCTGGCGGCTGCCCTGCGGCGCGACGCCCTTGGAACGCAGCCAGCTGGACAGCTCCAGCAGCGACCAGGTGGAGGGGTCGTTGCGGTTGACGGGCACACCCGCCTGCGCCATCGCCTGCAGCGCGCCCTCCAGCCGCTCGCGCAGCATCGCCTTGGTGCCCGTGGTGGCCATGCCGAGCTTGGATAGCTCCTGCACACCATCGCCGGGGGGGGGGGGGGGGGGGCGCGGGGGGGGGAGGGCTTGTCGGTTCAATCACGCGCCTGTCCCTCAGCGGATGTGCGGGCTGGGTCAGGCGGCAAGAGAAGGACCAGACTGTGCCGGGTGGGGTTGCACGTCGCGGAGCTCCGAAGCTGTGATGCTGGGGCTGATGCTCAGCGCGGAGGCAGGGTTCGTGGCGGAAGGCGGGCGCCCCCTTCGTGCCGGCTCCACCTCACGGATCTGCTGCTCCACGCTCTGCGCGACTGCCGTTGTGTTGGGCCCCGTCACCAGCTGTAGGGCCACAGGGGAAGGGCAAGCGGAGTTTAAGGCAGGAGGATAAACCCCACAGCAAGCGGCGCCCCACTCAGCAGACAGCTTGTTCAGCCCATGCAGCAGCTACTTCCATGCACGGCATGCGGCGCAGGCATGATTGGGCCAGGGGAGGGGGGTGAGGGGCAAGCCTCACCGTTGCCAGCAGCGCCACCAGCTGCGCCTTGGGCATCGGGCCGGGCTTGGACACGCCAAGCGCGGTGACGCGGTCCGACAGAGCCTGCGCGGGCAGCCAAGCTGCGCCATCAGGCATCTGCACGGCGCTCGAACTTTTGGGCCCCTCCGCAAGCGCCTACTAGCACCCACGCGCCCGGCTCATCCGCCCATCCGCCCAGCTACAAGCACCGACCCAGCGGCGCGAGCCTCCAGCGGCCCGCCATTGCCGTCTCCCCTCTCCTGCCCCCCAAGCCCTGGCCCCGAGCCGACGTTGCTCAGAAGCAGGTGAGGAGCTCTCGGCCGCCCCTGCCGCTGTACCTTGACAGACAGCAGCGACAGGCGAGAGTGCAGCTGCGCGGTGGTGAGCCCCTGGTAGGGGTGCCCCGGCCCTGGGACGGTCCACTCGCTCTCGTCGCCGTCCACCTCCTCTAGCCGGTAACCCTCCGCAACGCCCCCATCACGCTCCAGGTACTCGAGCAGCGTCTCCTGCATGTCTCTCTGCACGGTCGAAAGGGGTGGGGAAGGGCTTTATTGCGGCGCCGGCCAGGTTGATCCAAGCGCAGCCGTGTGCCTGGGCGAGCCGGATGGATGCGGGCGCGCCTTGAGGCCTGTAGTGTCCAGGCCGCGCGCGTCCAGATTCATGCGCAGCTCCCTCAGTTTCATCGCCAGGACATCGTCGCGTGTGAGCTGGCTGTCGGGGCTGGAGGCGCTTCTGTCGTTAGAGTCGGCCTGGCTGGCCTGGACGGCCACCCGGCGGGCGCTGCGGGGGACGGTGCGGCGCGGGCCGGGCAGCGCGGGGCGGCTGTTGCTGTGCAGCCTGATGGCAGGCTGGGCAGGAAGCCGCAGGCAGACGCCCACTGCAGACCTGGCGCTTGCCAGCGGCACCATTGGGCCGCCCAAGAGCATTGGCGGCGTCTCTTCTCCGCCTCCGCCCCCTCTTACGCTAGGAGCAGCCGCCCGTCCCCTGTTGGCAAAGCGCAGTTGCGAGGCTCTTGGTGAGCGGGCGGTGAGAAGGAGAACAGTCACAGGGAGAGGTAACTCCGCGCAGAGGCGGGCGTCCGCGTGTGGCATGGTGCAGCGGAGGGCGGGTGAGTAGGCGAGGGGGGGGAGCGGCTTCGGACGGCTGTTGGGGAGGGGTGGCCCCGGCTGGTTCATTCGCTTGACGTGTGCAGCGCTACCCGGGTGGGTCGCTGGAGGAGGGATGCCAAAGGGCGACAGGGGGAACACGAGCGAGGCATGGAGTGTAGGACCGCCGATGGGCTTCGCGCAGCGCGTGGGATCTCGCCGATGACGAAGGAGGGCAAGTTGGGCTTTTTGGTCTTAGGGCACCCCCCCCCCCCCCCCTCCCCCCCCCCCGGGCCCCCCACCACTATCGCGGCGCACCGCCAAGCAAACCACTAGCGGACGTGTGATCCAGGAACACGAAGCAATCTGGAGCGCATTGATCGCTGCCATCACGGTGGAACGGGAGGGGAAATGAGTGCAAGGAGGCGTGGCTGTTGCGTTCCGAGCGCCGTCGGCGTCGCTGTCTCGGTGACGCCCGGGAGAAAATATATGCATACGCGGAAAGTATGCTACTGGGCGGGTGAGCGCGCTCCGACACCATCATCACCGAGCGGCATCGCACCTCCGACACCCAATGCAGGGCCGGCGGAGCGCGCTTGTGGCGGAACCCCGAGGTAGGGACCGTGATCCTGGATATCGCTATTCAGTAAGCGCCTGGCACCGTGCAGAGCGTGTCGCTGGGCGGAGGTTGCGGCGGGGTGTGGTGTACCTGACCGCCGGTGATGACAGTGGGGGAACCTCCGAGCGGCGCCCTCGATGGTGCTGACGACAGTCAGTGGCGGCGGCGGGGCGCGCGGCTGACGATGCTGATGCCGATGGCACGGTCAATCGTCCACGTAATCGATACTCGTACCTGGGTACCTGTATGAGGAAAGAGCGTTGATCTCCGATCCGACAATAACTATTGATGAGTATAGGCGGTAAGGATGCCTGCCGCCCGTACGGGTACATGGTTTTTTTTTTCGCCCCCGGGACAGGACTGGCACCAGTGAAACCCTTGCAGCGTCTCTACGACGGCCGTTTAGGCAGCAATCCAGTTACGGAAAGCCCTGGGTAGGCGACGCTCCGTTATAGTCATCAAGCAAATTGCCGAAGCATTTCGCAAGACTAATTAAAAGCCAGTGACGGAATTTCCAACACTGTTGGATCACCGTCTAAAACACTGCCATCAAAATACCCGGCACTGACCACGAAAGGTCCGCCCTACCCGTTTGGGCGTCGGCCCATTCGAGTAATGCGAGTTGGGGCAAGCCCCAACCCGCGGAGCAAAGCATTTCGGGAGTGCGATACATGTGCAACAAAAAAGGCAATGTGAGGGAGGGCCTGACGCCATAGCTGGAAAAATTCCCCATTCCCAGTAAAATCCAGGGCGCCGTGAAGGGAGGGGGGGACCCCGCCCAAAATAAAGGCAGTTAAGTCCTCAGGTGTTGACGCACTAACCTGACTACTAATAAAATCCCTGAACTCCGGAACTAACAACCCAAAATTATGACGGTGATACCCCCACCGCGGGCACTCCACCAACATATGTTCGATAGTCTCAGATTCACCTCCGCCACATGCAGGGCAGTGTTCAAGGAACCGCTCAGGCATGGCATGAATCCGGGCCAATCGGCGGGCAGTGGGAAATACTCGGGTGCGTAATTGTATCATAATGTGCAACCCGGCCACAACCCCCGCGGGGACACCCACACCGTACTGTGGCAACGGGTTTGACGCATAGGACGCCTGGACATATATACCCCAGGTGTTATTGCGTGCTAACGATACCGACGATTCGTAACGCGCCCACACCGATGCCTTTACTAGTTTAGCGGCATCGCGCGCGGCTAGTGACCTCCACTCAAGTGGAAGGTGCGCCCCCTCAGCTAGCCTAACGTTCGCCCTAGCTAGTCGATCTAACCACCGCACAGTCCCCGACGTCCACGTGTTAGGGCGCGCCCGACTTGGCTGATCTACTAAATGGGTTATACATGTATTCAAGTCGGATGCTTTAAGGAACGCCCGAGCCCGTGCCGCAGCGGCCGTAGCCTCTATGGGCGCAATATCCAATTCCCGCATCATCGGTGCAGTGGCTACCCCAGGGGAGTTTTTACCTACCCCAATGAGGCAACGCAAGCACTGATTGAGTACAGTTTGTAATTTATTTGCGCCGCTAGTTCTATCCATGCCCCATACTTCACACCCATAAGTTAAAACCGGCAGTACACAGGTTTTAAAAACCGACACACGCACATTAATAGGGATTATGTCCCGTCCACCGACTAATACCGAATCGAGCGCCTCAATAGCGCGTTTACCCTTCTTAACCCGGTCGTCTACTATGTGTTGCATACCTAAATCCGACTTAATGACCGTACCCAAGTACCTATATTCATTTACAACCGGTACCCGTTCCCCCCCAAGCTGCCATCGGGCAGCTTGTTCGCGTAACGCGGTCTCGTCGGAATATCGGCCTAATGCCATCACCCCACACTTAAGTACCCCAAACCCCATAAAATGATCCTCCGCCCACTGCGAGAAGTGGGCGAACATGGCATGCAGGTTATCGAACGAGCCTGTGATACCAACAGCGTCGTCCGCGTATAACTGACCTGGCACCCTTAGTGGTTGCCTTGCCGCTAATGTGTCAGTGCACCCTGGAACATCACATCCTAGATGTTCTACCCCATCGAATATATCGTTAATAAATATGTTAAATAGGATGGGGGAAGCGGGGCATCCCTGTCGGAGGCCACGCTCTATCTATGGGTATGGGGTCTTATAGTGTTCCCGGGGCCACCCTTGTCTTGACCCGTACCATACTATCCCTGTATAAAGTTTTAATGAAGGTAAGCATATGACCCGAAACTCCTATGGCTTGTAGTTTTAGGAATAAAAGCTCATGAGGTACGGTGTCATATGCCTTCCTAAAGTCAATAAAACCCGCGTACGTGGGTAGACCTGCCGCTTGGCGACGAGCCGCGATATCGAACAAGCTGGCGACTTGCATGGGGCCCTCCTCATTCCGCATAAAACCCGCTTGCCAACGGCGGATTGTCCCTTTAGCTTGGCAGACGTCTTGCAAGCGTTGGGAAATGATGGTCATAAGGAGTTTCATAGCGGCACCCATAATCGAAATACCCCTATAATTGTCCATAACGGTCGCGTCGCCTTTCTTGGGCACCGATACTATGGCCGAGCTACGCCACTGCTGGGGGATATAGTTCTTAGTCCATATCCCGTTAATTAAGGCCAGCAATGCCTTGCCAAAATGGCTATTCGGGGCGTATATCGCCAATTTTAAAGCCTCTGCAGTGATCCCATCCTGCCCCTGGGCCTTATTATTTTTTAAACGCCTAAGAGCCTTGACTAGTTCCTCCCATGCTATATGCCCATTAATCCCGTTTAGTGCGGGGGCAATGGGTGGGGATGTACCGTGTCGGTGTTCCCACGCCGCACGGTATATCGCCACCCGTTGTGCTAGGGGGTGGGGGTCACGCAGCAGCTCCCGATAGTGCCGCGCCCAGCACGCATTGATTTCGCCCGGCTCGGTATGAAGTACCCCCGATACCGAATCGCGTACTGGCTGGTCGTTCGCGCCCTCGAATGAACCCTGCCCCTTACGGAGAGAGCGCGCCCACTTCCAGAACTCCCGTCTCCCACCACCCTTCTTAAAATCCTGAACCGCTTTTAGCACGGCCCGCTCCCTCTGGCGGCGGCGGTTATTACGTACTAGTGTCCGGACCCTATGCCGTGCAGCAGCATAATGTGCCGACGCTAGAGCGGCATCCCGAGGGCCCCTAGTCCCCCGGCACGCCATAAAGGCCATGCGCCGACGATTAATCGCACCTAGGATAGACCGTTGGAGCGGCGGCCCTAGGCCACGACGCATGGGCTTGGTAACAGCCCCTACCCCACGCGCCGCCGACCATATTGCCTGGATAAAGTGGTCGGCGCCGGTGTCTAGGGATCCCCCCCCTCCCGAGGGCCCGCCGTCTACAGGTGGGTCATCTAGAGGGGTGAGCACCGCGAACGGATTAGCGGTGACAAAATCGTGGAACGGCTTGGGCCATTCAGAGGGAGAGTCACCGTGGGCCGGTTTGGGAATGGACCTTGCAGACAGGCGTTCATGCAGGGGAGGTGGACAGGCATCCTCACGGATGGCGCCCACGGGGAAAGAAGACAGGACAGGGAAGTGATCGGAGGTGTCCCAAGAGTAGTCCACCCATGCCGAGGGCGAGAGAGGGGGGGGAGGGCCTATGGTGGGAGGCCATGCGATGAAGTGGTCGAGAACGCGGCAGCTGCCCCTCCGGCAAGTACCCCGTTCGCGCGCCGATGCATCCCGCGGCCACATGGGCTTACCGCCGGGAAGGCACCGCCAACGCCTGAGTAGAGCCGTCAACTCCCTTTCATCCATGTTCCAATCCCCCCCCACCACAATCATATCCCTCGGATAACTCGTCCGAAGCCGCGCCAACTCTTCGCGCAGGCGGTCCCGATACGGTTCCCCCTGTGAGCCGGTGGGCAAATAGGCCGAGATAAATATAGTGGCCGCGGAGTCACTGCAACCTCCCCCCACCCGGACACAGGTCCAACATGGGTGGGGCGCGCCGACTGCCCGCGCCCGGTACGGCGACCGGACTAATACACAACACCCACGTTCCGATGCAACGCGGTCCCCGAACGAATAGTAGTCAGAGTACCCGTTAAAACGCACTCGCATATCGGTCGCCCTAACCGTGGTCTCCTGAATGAGCAGAACATCTACAGATCGCTCGATCAGCAACGCGCCAACATCCTCCACCTTAGAAGACAACCCATTCACATTAAGCGTCGCAACGCACAGGTGGGCGGGCATGGGAGGGAGGGGAAAGGGCAAGGGGTGGGAGGGAGGGGGAGGGCGGGCGGCGTGGCGATCCCAGTACGAGCGGTGTTCCCGCAAGTACCAACCCCACCGGCATGCAAAACGTTGTAAACGCTCGCGGACATGCGCACCCTGCCCTTGGGTATAATACACATCAAAGCGCACTAGCCCATCCCGCTGCAACACACGATCGATCTTCGGAATGGCCGAGGGCCGGCCATTAAACGCCCGATCGACGCGGCTCCAAAAGGCAGGTAGTGGCGACGGGTCCCCCCAACAACACACACGACGCAGGGACGCCCCAGCGCCCTCAGCCAAGTGCCCAACCGTCCAAGGGCGAACCCCCGTCACTATGACGGCTGCACCCGGTGGCGCGCGGTTGCCCATATCGGGGCCAACCCTACCGGAGCTACGGTTATGTTATACCAGGCGGGAAAACTCGGTAATGCGGTAGGGTCCTGGCAAACATTCCCTAGCGCGAGGTACAAGGGTTACGGATCCCCGAGTCGCCGGCCGGACAGGGCCGACAGCAAGGGGCGGATACCGCTCGGTTAGGGACTAGTTTTTACGCGATGGGGGCGCTAAGGCCTGCCGGTTTGACCGCGGGAGGGCGGGCGGGCGGGCTGGGGCAATCTTGCCTGCGAAACGGAGCCGGGTTGCACCAAGAATCCTGTCCCGTCCTCGTGGCGTCCTGTCCTGGCCTTTTCTGTCCTCCGACCTGTCGGCGGGGCGGGGGGGGGGGGGGGGGGGGGGGGGCGCTCGACGCAAGCAATAACTTAGTCGGTTAGTCCCCTAACCGCGCGACCGATCGCGGGATCCTCGCCGACACACGCAACCGCGACAACCGGTAAAACCCGCAAAGCTGCGCGGCTAGTCCCGAAGGAGGGCCGTTGGAGTGCTGATGATCGGCTGGCTGGCTGACTGGCTGGCGCTGGGGGGCTGGCGGGCTGACGGGCTGACGGGCGGTCGGCTCGGCGGAGCGGACGGCGTCGCGAGTACTTAACGGCAGTACTTCGCTTAACACAGGGAAAAAGCGGCTGAGAAGTGAGAAGTGCCGGGTACATGGTAGTAAGGATTACTTTGCCTTCGCCCGACTCTACCCCGGCCCGTCACCCCGTGTACCCAAAACCCATTTTTTACCGTTACTCTACTGATACCAGTACTTAATGTCTTCGTCCGAGGTGGAGGCCTTTGCGGAGGCGGTGGATGCCACCTTCCTCGCGGCGGTCGAACGGGTGCTAGGGGTCTCTTTTGATCCCTCCACGTACGGCACCGACACCAATCCGGTGGTTACCGATTTCCTGGCGGAGCTTTTGCACGACCCCGACCCCATGGCAGCGGAGGTGGCTACCTTGAGCGAGGATGCAGTGGCCAAAGTAAGGCGCGCAGCACGCTTCACCTCCCCACTCGGTTGAAGGGAGCTGGCATATCTGCCGCATGGCTACCGTTCGTGATGCCGCTTTAACGGCTACATGAATGCCATCCTCCCAAGGTTCCTGACTAGGAACTCCGGCATCAACACCCCACCCATGGTTTCTTTGACCCACAGCTCGGGTCCGTACTTGGCCGAGGCAGCTTCAACGCAACTGGCCGCCCGCCGGTATGACCACTTCCTCAACGATGCTCATGGGTCGGACAGCTACGTCGCGGAGATGCGCGAGGCGTGGGGCCGCCTCCAAGCGGCTACTGTTGGCCATCTCGGCGACGCGCGCACGCGGATGCGCGCGTGATGGAGCGGGACGTGGAGGCTGCGTCGGGCTCGCAATAGGAGCTGACGGCATTTCTAGATCATGCCAGCAACTCTCGGCTTCGAAATGAGGTTTGCGCTCTCCCTGTCACATGTAGGGAACGGATCTTATTCAACCAGCTCGACTCGGCGTCAGGCATGTGGACAGTGGCCATCCCCACCGCGCGGACGGTCATGACTCCGCATGAGCTGCGGGAGGTCGCTGCCGGGTACTTCTTTCTGCCTAGCCCGTGCTTGGCCCCGGTGGTTGGGAGCCAGATCATTTTGCCCTCGACGGAGCACAACCCCGTCACTGTTGACCTATACGGCGACGCGCTCATGAACCTCCAGGCGCCTGGAGACGCTCACTGGCGTGTACAACACGACGCTATCGCAGATGCCTTCCGCGATCACTGTGTTCACGACCTAGGTTTCGTTGTATAGCGGGAGGTGGATGACTTGTTCCCGCAGGCAGTGCCTCTCGGCAACACCGTACCCCTGGATGAACTCACGGACCTAGTGCCAGACGCAGAGCTCTCCCTTCCGGCGTTCCACGTCGTGACCGGGAGCTATGATCCCCGGAGCTTGAAGTCCACGCTGCTGGAGTTCAAGACTATGCGGTACGGAGCAAGTACATTGCAGTGCCCCGGGCCACGGCTGTGGATCGGTTTGAGCGCTCCCTGTTGGGCGACATACAACGGGGGTTGGCTGCACGGGATGCAGCGTGGCACAACACGGAGCCCGGACAGAAGGGTCCTTTTCGAGACATCCTGGATATGTCGGAGTACACGGGCATGGTCTTCGGCACAGTGGGTGAGGTGAGCAAGGGGGTGCGCCGCACAATGCGCGGTATCGCATGCTTGGCCGCGGATCGGGGTGCCCTCTCATTGCGGGCGGGCACTCGGTGCACCACCCGGCGGGCTCACCATGGGGGCCTTGCTCGCAAGAGATTTCCTCGGGGTCATGTCCTTGGTGGCCGCTCGAGAGCGCGCTCGCTGCCTCATCAGACGGCGCAGATTCGTCTACCATCCCGTTGTTGAAGCCGCACAGCACGTCCGAGGATCACCCACACACACACGTGCACGCGTGGCCCGGACTCTGAAGCGTGTGCGCATCGCTCATCCATGCCGCCTCATGCGGGATGCGGGCCGCTTTTAGGCGGCTTGCTGTGTTGATTTTCTAGTACTACTTTTTGTAGTAGGTGGATTTGTTACTGCCCTTTTTGTAATTAACACTAATACTTGTACAGTACGAGGTACTCTCGATAGCGGAGGATTTATTACTACTTTTTGTCTCACCTTGCGTGGATGGCACCTTGGGCGGTATTCTCTCTGCCGGAGTGCAGACGGCCAAGTTTGATGCGTCTGACCGTGGTCATTCCGCCCCCTCTTCTGGTGCTATTTCCACCTCGCAATTGCTATAGGACGTTTCCTGTACTGCCTTTTCGGGTGATTTTCAGATCGACTTTTGCAGCTAGCTCATGTAACTATATTTATTACTACTGGCCTTTTGTGATTCATCATGCGAGTAGTCGCTACAGTTTTGGGGTTTCGGGTTGCGTGTGGGTTGCGGGTTCCGGGTCGCTTTAAAGCGGCTTCTGTTGGGCCATCACAAGTTGTTTTCACCGCCGTGCCCGCCTGTCAAAGCGGCACTTATTGACACGGTACACAACTGTGTTGGTGTGTACCGGTTTGGTCACAAGGGGTATCAGTTACATGAAATGAAAGAAACCGGAAACCGCTGCCACAAGCCACCGCGTATTAGTCTCCAGGCCAGCAGTGCCCGGCAATAATCCACCACTCGAACCAAACGGCAAATCCAAAACATTCAGCCCATTCAGTCAAAGCAGTGCCAATCAAATCCCACACCACAGTAGCAAGCATCGTAAATTCACCGCGCAGAATCATCATCAAAGCAACAATCAGTGTCGACTTGCAGAGATTGAAATTGAAATTGATTACAACTGCTAGTCTGCTGCATTCACTGGCCCATACTGAGGTGTTCTTAGGACCTGCTATCTCTGACCATGATAGGGAACACTAGGTGTAATAATTACAACTCAAGATAGATATCGGCCTTCCTCGAGTGTGCCCAAGCCCTTCCTCCTTCCAGTGGGCTGAAGCTAGGACAGCAGCGCCCCCCTGCTGTCCCTACCTAAGTCATGCCTATCTCATTCAGAGCTCAGCATGCAAGCTTAGGCAGCCGAAGCGTCCCGCCTGCAGCTACCAAGGTGAGATGGGGGAAGGGGCCTGACCGGAATAGCTATGTGGTGCTCAGTATTTACCCTTCGCTGAGCCGGCTAGTATGATTGGTGGGGGCTGCGATGCCCTCCGACATGTAATTGGGTAGGTGTTGCATGTGGTGGTTGTGGGAATCAGCGGTGGGTGTTTTGTGTGTGTGGTGGATTTCTGGGTGTGTGTTGATATATGAGCTGCACCGGGCACAGGGTTAGTTGTGGGCGGTGTTCTTGAGTCAGATGGCTTGGTTGTTGCTGCGGTGGCTCGCGCAGCATCTTACTTATGCGACCTGCTAGACAGGTGCGCTTCATCATCGTCCCTTTCCCACTCGCTGTCTGAGCCGCGGGTGCCAGAGAGGCGTGGCTTGCTCCTGCTGCGGTTGCGGGTGGCGCCGTCCGAGCGGCTACGGCCCCTGGGTTGCTTCTTCTTATGTTTGGCTGATGTGGTTGCCTTGCCCTTGCCTGCTGGGGGGGCTGGCGGGGGTGGTGTTCCAGCTGGATGGAGAGGCGCTGTGGGTTGCGCAGCTGGGGTGACTACGCTGTGAGGCTGACCAGTTCGGCGGCTATTGCGGGTTGACTGGCAGAAGAGGACTGTGCAAGAAGCTCTGTGGTTGCGGTGGTGAGGTGGTGGAGTTCTGCCAGTCGTTCTGTGGTGCCATCGGGTGTGCCCTCACGGAATGTACTGTGCATTGTTGAGCGTGGGGGGAATCGAGGGATATGTCAGCCATACCTGGTGTCTCTCCTGCTGCACGATGGGCAGTGTCCACCTCCATGGCGATGTCGTTCTCCTCGTAGTTGAGTTCGAGTTCTTCCTCCTCCTCGTCCGCCTGCGCTCCAGTCATGGCAGTTGCCGCTGGGGCTGTGGCTGTAGGTGCAGGGGTTGGGTGGGCTGCTCGTCCGGGGGCGCGCTCCGTTGCTGCTATGCGCTGGTCGATGGCCGACCTGCAGAATACAATTCAGATCACCCGAAGGCGGGTATGTTGGAAGTAGTAGACCGTGCCGGTATGACACGAGAGAATGATGAATGCTACCCCAGTAGCGGCCGCCTTATATAGGCGGGCCGACAACAATGAAAACCGGCATTTGCAGACACCGGTCTTCAGCTGTACTCCGCAAGCTGCGTACAACTACATCCACAATATCTGAAAATGCTCAGTTTTCACCGCTGTGCCCGCCTGTCGAGGCGGCACTACTGTGACAGAGTACACAACTGTATGTAGCCGCAGTGTGTACCGAGAGTCAGCAAGATCAGCGGAGCTAACGTCTGGGTAATAGTAAAACATATACAGAACACAACCATTTATTGCTAAGCCGCCAAAGATGTTTTTTTGCGAATTAGCGGAACTAGCACAAATAAAGTAAAACAAGTTACAACTAAGCTAGGAATCAGCATCATCAGGTACAAACCACGAACAAAAATCATCCGGGAGACCGTCCACGGCTGGGACAGTACGCTCATTAGGATCGGAAGTCGGCAAATTAGGCTCACATTTATTGTTGTGCCGGAGTGCGTGGAGCACCCTGCTCGACCGGAGCCTCCCGGCGTTCGTCGACTTCGGGCATGGCAGCCCTAGACATGTCTGTCCGTGGCACTCGTCATGTAAGACATCATAGTCGCTATGTTAATGGAGCCCACATGCTAGCCAAAGTCATCGACCGAAATCCCGGCATTAGAAGCCGTTGCAACTCCGCCACTCCGACGGGAATGAGAGCCGCGCTCCGAGGGTGGGCGTGATGCGCAATGATGGCCTCGCGCACTGGCGGCGAGCGTGCTATGTGCAGCTTTGGGTGGGTGAGGGAATTTGCTATCTGCTAGACTACTCGTCGCGCGCGGCCAGTATATAGGATTCTCGTACATAAATAGTTCGCGCGCAATATCCCGGTATGGGTACGATGTGCGCCACGGACGCTCTGCCTTGCGCGACAGCGGGACCGTCTTCACCACTGGCAGCTATGGCGAGATATATCACATCTGCGGTTCAGAACGATACACGTCCGGTAGTCGTCCGCAGACGCAGATTATGTTACTTGCCGAGAGCTCTACTTATGCTGTTATTTACAGCGCCTATCCAACCGCTTAGTACTAGGCACAAGGTACACGAGGTACAAAATAGTACTATTATCCCTAAGTGGCCCCGCCATTCGCCATTCGCCTCTTCTAGCCAGCTTTCCTCGTCGTTTGGTGGCGCGCGACGACGTGCATCGCCGCTCGCGCCCACGCCCGCCATGCTCTCTCCCGCGCCCGCCTTATTTCCACCACCCATACCGTTACCCGATGGCAACGCCATCGTGACCGGTGAACACCCACCCGCTCGTGCACGCGCGCCTTATTGGGGGCTCGGGATGGGCGGAGTACTTTTGAGCCGCCCCGTTGTGCGCAACTCCCCTACCAATTCGCTATGTGCGGGTCCCGGCGCGAGCCGGGCGGGACTGTGAGGAGAAGCGTGAAGCGGGGAGAGTGGCATGTTACAGAGAAGTGACCATGCCCGCATGTGCGCCGCACACATCTAGGCAGGCGTTGCGGTGCCTGGTGCGCGGGCGCTTTGCTAGTGCGGACCATCAATGAGGATATGTACAAAAGTACTAAGGCATACCCTAGTAAATTGTACATATGCACTATTGTACCAACACTGATGTCGGCACCACTCCCTCCCCCCCCCCCCCCCCCCCCCCCCAATGTCGCTAGGGCATCATGCTCCATCAGGCAGCGGGTGCGGTTGCCGACGCTAGTTGCTAGCCTAGAGAGGCAGCCTGCCATGCCCTGACTTTGGCGTGGATCGGGGCTGGCCCTCAAGGAGTCTAACCGTGTGGGCTTTAGCCGGACGGCGTCGAGTGACTTGAGTCGAGCGACGTTTCTCCGGAAATGATGAGCTCCCGCCTGGCCTGAGCTGGTGTGCCGAGCTTAATTTGTAGAAGAGTTGATGGGGCTAGTCGCTAGCCTAGAGAGGCAGCCCGCAATGCCCTGACCTCGGCGTGGGTCGGGGCTGGCCCTCTAGGGAGTATGACCGCGCTGGCTGGCCGTCGAGCGCACTTAAGTCGCGGTTGGCTACTTGTCCTCGGCGTTCGAGGGTCGAGCTTCGCATACGAATTTCTCGTTGGTCGAGCCCAGCGGGCACAACAGTGAGAGCAGTGCACATGACAGCGCGCAACGGCGCGGTAGCTGGCGTCACATGGTAGCCGACACCCATGTTGTTGCCCATGTTATCGTCCGTCCGTGGTGATGGGGCTCCCAGGGTCCGAGAGTAGATATACGAATTTCTGGCTGGTCGAAGAGCGTTGCCCGAAGTTTCCGATCGGCCAAGCAGAGAATCTGTGAGTTCGGGCGGGAATTGCAGTACGCGGCGGTCGTTGGCATCTTGGTAGCTGGCAAGCTCGTACATGGTGGTCGCTTGCGTCATGGTAGCAAGCTTCCGGGTGTGCGCTTATTTCGCTGAAGGTGCGCGAACCTTGAAGCGACATTGCACCGTGAGTGCGACGTGCAATTGTTGCTTTAGTGTCGAGATAGACCCGTTCCGGCTGCGGTGATATCAGTTTTACGTCCGGGCTTCCCGGCTTCTCGCCGAGATGGGCTTCCTGCGAGGTATAGCGTCAAAGCACTCTCCCTAGTAGAGGTCCCATAACCTATTGTGCGCCCCTACAGTGTGCGGGTCCCGGCGCGAGCCGGGGACTGTGGGAGGGAGCGTGAAGCGGGGAGAGTGGCTGGTTTGAGGGGAGTGACCAGACCCGCCTGGGCCCCGCACGCATCTAGGCATGCGTTGCGGTGACTGGTAGTGCGCGCGCGCAATGCTAGTGCGGACCATCAATGAGGTTATGTACAAAATTACTAAGGCATATCCTAGCTACATTGTACACTTACCCACGGGGGCACGATTTGCCAAGAATGTCAGGTCGCTTACATTGAAGGCTACGACATGAACCACATGCTTGGCTTGGGTGTCTCCCAGCGCAGAAAGATGGTTGAGGGTGGGTGAGTGCGCGAGCCGGTTGAGGCGAGCGCAAAGCAGGGAGTGCCGGTGCCCAAGGGTGGATCCCTCAGGTCGTGGTGCTGATGCGGGCCGCAGACCCTAGTCCGTGCGCCGACCGTGGGGGGTCGTGCGCAGTACAACATAGCTAATGTATTGTAATCCTCTAGATGACTACATCTGACCATTTACCCAAGGGGGCACGATTTGCCAGGGACGAAAGCCAAAGGCTGGCACATGTAGCTTAGTGCAGCGGCCGGGGATGAGCCAGACGAAGAACCGCCAGGCCGCGGGAGTCGGGCGCATGGCCGTGTCGATGTACTTCCGTGTAACCACCTCGCCGGTCTTCGACCAATCGCCCATATGTGCTTGATGGCCGGCAAGGGGACACCGGTGCAGCTCGCCGCTGAGGCCGCGCCCTTGCGCAACCTGTGCGATGTCCACTGGAAACCGGGGGGTGGGGAAGGGGGGGCGTGGGGGGCGGTCGGACGCCCGCCGCCAGGTAGGCGTCCCGGAACCACTCGGTGAGAGTGGCTGAAACTGAGCAAGTGGCGGAAGGCTTCATAGGGGAGAAGCTCCAAAACTTGGCCAGCGGGCCGGCGCCGTAGTAACGGCGGCAGTAGGATTCGCGACTTGTGGTGTACCAATCTAAAATATCAGCGAGGTCCGGGATTCTGCGATGGTCAGGTCCAAGAGGGGCTTAGCGGAAGCCCTAGCACGCTTGTCGCCCTTCTGCTTACGGACGTACAACAGAATGCTTCCGGATGGCCAGTCCATCACCGAATCACCGATCTCGCAACTTATAATGCCGAACTGCGCACGGCATACGAAGACGTATGACGTTATCGTCGCGAGCGCGGCTCTGAAGGCGCAAATGTCCGCGACATTAGCGAATTCCCATACCAATGTCCGCCGAAGTTCAAGCGCGGCGTCCATGATGTTAGCCGCGACGGGTGCGGGCAAGGCGACGCGGGCGTCCTCTTCCTCTGGTCGCTCCTGGATGGCCAAGCCTCGATGCGGTGTGCGATCGATGCCGCAGCGCGCGTCGGCCACCATTTTGCCGAGGGCGGGCGGCTTGCGCTAGTGGTCGCGGAAGCACTTGTTGATGAACGAGAAGTACTGCTGAAGGGACTCCGCGCCGACGGTACCAAGCAGGTCCAGCCATGTATTGTGGACGATCGTGCTGGTAGTAGCCTGCAGCGGGCGTAAGCCCTCCTGCTCGCGAAACGTAGCGAAAGTGCGCATGCCGCTGTCGTTCGTAATTGCGTTAGGTGCCGGCAGTCAATGAACCTGTAAGCAACCCGATTGACCAATGTCGTCGGTCCCCAACCTGGCCCGGACCTCGGCCGCCGTCCAGGGCGCTCCAAAGCCGGGGCGGCGCACGGCAAGCTGGTAGCGAGCGCGCCGCGCGTGAGGCGGGCGGCCCGGGTATTGTACACCGTACTGCAGCGACAGATGTTCGGCCAGGGACCGGCCTAGCGACCCACGGCGGAGGCCAACAAGGCAAGCGTGATAGCAGAAAGGCCACGACGCTCCTGCCGGGCCGTCCAACCCTCGCCCGTTCCCCGCCGTCGAAAGAAGAGGGCGCGGGTAGGCGGGTCGAGGATCGTCTCGGTGGCGAGGTCTTGCAACAACTAATACCATTGTCGTCATGGCCATTGCGGCGCGATTACCGTGGCGGTTGCGCCCGACTGTCGCACTTTCTCCGCCAAATCGTCCGACATGGGATTCCAATAATTGCATTCCTTGCGCCACAATTCGTCTGGCAAATGAAGAGAATCCCCCGCTTCGCAGCGTGGGTCGCGGCAGAGGGGATTTTACCGTGGAAGTTGCGCATTTTCCATCGACGGAAATCTGTCGATGGTGTGGCGGCCCCACAAGCGCCGCAGGTACGCAAAAACCCACGAATTGAGCTACCAGTCGGCGTCGTCCAGCTCCCTGCTGAGGCGGTCCGCCCAAACGTTGGTCACGGATGTACCGGGGCATGATGAAGATGTTGTGGATGTCCAGGAGATGCCATAGCTTGCGGAACTCCTCCATAATGACTGGCGACCGAGAGGTAAGGTTGAGCAGGGCTGCCACCACGGCCGTGTTGTCTGCGTGCAGCAAGACGCGCGGTCCTCGGAGCTGCGGCATGACCGATCGTCCGCGTGACGTACCGCGCGAAGCTCCTTTCACGTGATGTGATGTGCGCGGTCGTCCTCGAACCGGAAGCCGCGCGCATGGGACGCGTTGTTGTTGTTCAATACAGCCCCCATTCCATACGAGCTAGAGGCCGTGTGTAGATAAGCGGTCTCGACGGGTTTGTACATAGAGCGACCGTTGTGCTGCGCATGTAGTACTTGGATCCACCATTCCGGATCGCGGTGCAGCAAGTTCGTCATCTTGAAGCGCCTGCCCTAGCCCTGCCGGGCTACGAGGACGCAGTGCAGTTCTCGAAAGAAGAAGCGGGCCGGCGCGATTGCCAGGTATAGAAACTGAGCCTTCCCTGCAAGACGCCATGTGCCGGGCCGAGAGCGAGCGGGCGGCCTTGGCCAACGCGAGGAGCTTCTCCTCGGGGGCGCGGAACTCGCCGCGCTGCAGGTCGACGATGAGCCCCAAGTGCGGGCCGACTTGGGTGGGCTCCCAGACTCCCTTGTTGGGGTTGCGCAGCAGGCCGAGGGGGTCCAGCAGGGTAGGACGGACGCGCAGCTCCAAGGCCTGTTTCGCGGGAGTCCGCAAGTAAAAGCAAGTCGTCCATGTAGGGTAGGAGCCGCTCGCCCCGCCAACGAGTGTTGCGGAGGAAGCGGCGAGTATGCTTGGACCGGTTCGAGGGGGGTGAGGATGGGTCTCGCTTCATGGCCGTCCGTAAAGGCCGTTGTCAACTTGCAGAAGTAGTACGACGAGCCGGTCCAGCCCATATGTAGGCACGCCAATCGCCACAACTCCCCCCGGTAGTTCACGGTGAAGAACTCTCGGCCCTTCTCCCGAATCCCGAGGGCGTAGTAGCCATCGGCCAGGTCCATCGAAACGAACCAGTCGCCTGCGCGTGCCAGGTGCAGCAGGTAGTGATTGAGCTTCTCGTAGGACATCTTGAGGGTCTTGCACCACTTGTTTAGCTCCCGTAGGTCGATGATGAGGCGCCACTTGTTGGTGCCGGGCTTGGGGACTAGAAACATCCGGGACACCCACTTGTTGCATCGTACCCGCTCCCACGCGCGGATAGCCAAGAAGCGTGGTAGTTCCGTAGCCATGAAGTGTAGTTGTTTTGGGGTTTAGGGTATTTAGGGGTTTCGTGGCGGCGCGCATACATACGCCGTGGTTGCATGGTCGAGGGCGTTGCCCGCTCTTGAAGCAGATCCGGACTCCTTGGGGGATCCAACTCATGACTTGTCCGCTCGCGACGTTGCTCTCCCAATCGCGCCATCTTCTCCAAACGCGGTGTCGCATGTAGAGGGAGATAGGCGTACATGAGTCGGCGCGGCGGGCCACACCATCACGTGGTGACCTTAGCCTTGTCGGCTGGTGCGGCCGTCGCTGCGGCCTTCCGCGCTGCCGCGGGTTGCTCACGTTGCTTGTGCCTCTCTGCGGACTCGGTGGGGTTGGGCTTGTCGGGGGTGGCCTTGGCGAACGCGGCCGCCGCACGGGCCTTGCCCGCTGCGGAGAGGCTGATCTCGAGGGTCTTGTCGTCGAACGCTCGGCGGAGTTGTTCGAGTTTCCCGGACCCGGCGATGCGCCTTGCGGTGCAGAACTTGGCGCGGTCGAGCTCGGCGAAGACTCGGTCCGCTTCCGTAGCCGTCGGTCCGTTCTTGGCGAGATGGAGGTAGCCCAATCGGGAAAGGGTGGCCCCCTCCGTCGCCAAGTGGGCGCGGTAGCAGACTCGGAGCTCGGCAAGAGCCGCAGCCATGCTTTCCGCCGCAGAAGACTCGGTCGAAAGCGACTCCATAGCGCCGCGCATCGCCTCGTTGGCGCAGCTACCGAAGAAGGCATAGCCGCCTAGATGTAGATACTCGTCGTACGCTACCTGACTCCGCTTCTCCGCGAGGCCGCGGGCGGTGTCGTCGGTCAGGGTCCACATGCGAGGCTCGTCGACGTCGCGCAGGGGTCGCTCTAGACTGGGAGGGGATGCCTCGGTCGTAGTAGGCAAAGTCGACGTACTCGAGCTCGGTGTCGGGTGCGTCTAGCTTAGCAGGAAGGGGCTCTCGTGCTACTTGCTCACCACCCACGGGCGCAAGCGCTCCCGTGGGGCCGGCTGGCTGGGTGCCTTCAGGAGGAGAAGGCGGGTTAAGGGGGGGGGGGGGTCGAGCGAGCAAGGCGGCCGTAGCAACCTCGCTCGTCGAATTGCCCGGCTAGCCGCTTCTCCAGGGCTTCCGCTTGGGCCGTCAGGCGTTTTTCCAACTCGTCCGCTACACATGCCGCTGCGGTGCTGCCCGGGGCGTCGCCGACAGGGGCGGCGTCGTCTTCCGGTACATGGCGAGGGGGCATCATGCTGTCGCGGGGTGGGGAAGGTGTAGCGTCTCCCCATGCTGAGACTTGGGTATGAGTCAGCATAGAGCAAGCTGACACATTGCTCGACTGCTAGATAGATAGAGTCGAGACTGCAAGTGCACGAGCCGGTTGAGGCGAGCGCAAAGCAGAGTGCAGGAGCCCGAGGATGAATCCCTCGGGTCGTGGTGATGTTGCGAGCTGTGCGCCGACCGCAGAAGGTCGTGCGCAGTACAACATAGCTAATGTACTGTAATCCTCTAGATGACTACATCTAACCATATGCAGTAGTGTACACATGCCCGATGGGCCCGGCCAAGCGACGCGGCTGCTGCTGGTTGCGCGACTGGTCGCGGCGGCCCGGGGTTCAGCGCAGAGGACAGCCCAAAGTGCAGACAAAATCTGCGGATAGGGCGGAAGCCTCAATCTGCGGAACTTCAGATCCACGATCCGCAGATTTTGGTCATCTGCGTTTGCGGACGAGCACCGGACATTTTGGTGGTTTCATCGTAAAACCTTATTTCCCTGACGCATATTAAAATCTGCGTATCGTTATTCCGAAGCAGATGGATCGGCGTGGAAGCAGGACGATTTCCCCATACGATTGCTGGTACCCGCACGTAAAATCTGCGTCGACCTAATCCTTACCCCGCGCGCGGACGAGCAGTGAATCCTTCTTATCTATCGGACGTAGCCTCGCTTTACGAGTACGGGTACCGGGTCCTTGTATGTGCAACAGAAAGGAAATAATTTTAATGTGAGGGAAGTCCGGGCGGATCGAATCCTGGTCGATGTATTTCAGCAATATATCGTCCCGGCGTGTCCTGGGTTTACCCGGTTGATGCAATAGCCCTTCGGGGTTCGGATGGGGTAACAATGGTCTAATCCTTAGTGGCTACGCCAGACCTACGACCCTACTGCAGTTGGCAGTCAAGAGGTCAAGTCCTGGGGCAGCTGCGGCCGATGTCCCGGGACGAACTTTACTTTTACTTTTAATGTGAGGGAGGGTCCGAAGGGCGGTGATGTATGTAGGGGTACCAGGTACCTGTACCCGCCGGTTACCAGTGCTGATATTTACAGCATCAGGGTGGCGCGATCAGCCTAATGGGCACCAGTACTGCTGGTACCCGGTCGTACAGCACACAAAATACTGGCGGTACTAGGACGCGCATACCGTCAATCCGGTACAGGTACCAGGTACCCGGAGGGTAATAAATGTTCATCCTCACTGCGGTACTCGGGTAATCCAGAGGACATCGGGGTTGAATATCCCGGTTTGTTTATCCTTTTTTTTTCGTCCCCGGGACAGGACTGACACCAGTGAAACCCTTGCAGCGTCTCTTCGGCCGTTTAGGCAGCAATCCAGTTGCGGAAAGCCCTGGGTAGGCGACGCCCCGTTATGCCCCGTAGTCATAAAGCAAATTGCCGGAGCATTTTGCAAGACTAAACCCGTTCGTTCGCCACATCCGCGAAAGATGATTTTGCAAGCCTAAATAAAGGCCATTGATGGAATTCCGAACGCTGTTGGATCACCGTCTAAAATACTGCCATGAAAATACCTGACCACGAAAGGTCCGCCCTGCCCGTTTGGGCGTCGGCCCATTCGAGCAATGCCAGTTGGGGCAAGCCCCAACCCCCGGAGCAAAGCATTTCGGGAGTGCGATAAGTGTGCAACAAAGGAGGCCAACGTTAAAGCCCTGATGAAAAAAACTAAGAAGGCAGTGTGAGGGAGGGCCCGATGAGGGAGGGCCAGATTCACCTCCTATGTCTGTCCTCCATATGTTTTATCCTACTGGTATCTCCCGTATCTCCCGTATGGAGAAAGGTGTGGGAGATGGTACTAACCCCCGCCCTGCCCCGAACTCTCCCTCCCCCGCCCCGCCACGCCCGCCCGCAGTCTAAGCTACGAGTTCCGGTATAATAGGATCAGTTAGGCCAGTGAGAATTGATACCCTGTTTTGACCGAAATCTGGCTCAAATCCGAGGGGGGGGGGGTAAAATTAAGCTAGCGGGCAATATATTTATATTATTGTACTATATAATCCAGCGTAGTATTATCCACGTAGGGTCCAACCACGCCGCGTTGTAGCGGGGGAGCAGGGTGTTGAGGGCGGACGCGAAGCGGTCGATGGAATGAGGGCCGAACCGGCTCTCCAGTTCCGCGAACATGAGGGGGTCGAGCTGCCAATCGTCGCTGTTGAGGTACCGGCTTAGACGGTCCGCCCAGATATTCGCTGCCGAGCGAATGTACCGCGCACGTAGGTGGATGCCGTGCGAGTCCAACAAGCACCATACTCGTCGCAGCTCGGCCATCATCTCGGGAGAGCGTAAGGTTAGGCCCGACAGAACGTGACATACCGCATGGTTGTCCTCGTGGAGGAGGACGTTGCGCCCGGCGAGGTGGGGGAGGAAGCTTTCCACAGCATGTCGGACCGCTTTGAGCTCCTTCCACGTGATAGGCTGGCGCTCGTCCGCCGAGCTCCAGAATCCCCGCGCCTCCAGCCTGCCGTTAAACACCCCACCCCACCCGTAGCTTGAGCTGTCGGTGTGCAGATAAGCCGTCTCCACCGGGCGGTGGATGGGCTTGCCGTTGGACTGACTGGGCACCGATGTCCACCACTGTAGGTCGCGGCGGGGTTTTGGCGTCATCCGCACGCGCCCGCCCCACCGGTCGCCGATCACGGAGTGGAGCTCCTGCATGAAGAATCGTGCGGCCGGGATCGCCAGAAAGAGGTACTGCGCCTGCCCTGCCAGTGACTGCAACTCGCGCACCGGGAGCCACATGACGGCGCGGCCGCTGAGCCGGGTGGCCTGCCGGGAGAGCCGGTTCAGCTTGTCTGCCGGTGCGTAGAACATGCCGGACGTTGAGTCGATGTCCACCCCCAGGTGCCTGCCGAACTGGCAGGGCTCCCAAAAGCCCTTTGTGGGGTTCCGTTGCAGCCCCAAAGCGTCGAGGAGGCTGGCGAGCCGTTGACGGAGGTGGAGCGCCTGAAGAGGAGGAAGAGGAGGAAGTCGTCCACATAAGGTAGGATGCGCGCCCCCCTCCACCTGGTCCGCCGGAGGTAGCGCTTGCTCCGTGTGGGCTGCGTAGACGATGAGGGGGGCTCGGGCTCGGGTTTCCGCAGGTGGGTGATGAATACTTGGGTGAGCGTGACGAAGTATGTAATAGGGCGAGAGGCTCCAGCCCATTGGCAGACCCGCGAGCTTGTAGAGCTGACCTCGGACGTCCACGGTGAAGTAGTCTCGGTCCGCCTTCGCGATGCCTAGAGCATAGAAGCCGTCTTGGAGGTCGAAGGAGAACATGTAGTCTCCCTTCTTGGTTCGGTGGCGCACTCCCAGTAGGGTCTCCATCTTGAGCCGCTTGCGCACACAGTAGGAGTTGAGCACGCGGAGGTCGATGATGCAGCGCCCCTGGTTGACGCCGGGCTTGGGCACTAAAAAGAGTCTTGACACCCACTTGCGGCAGGTGCCAAACTCCCACGCGCCGGACTCCACGAAGCGGGCAAGCTCGCCCTCGAGGAAGGTGAGCTGCGCTGGGGTAGCGTCCTGCATGTTGATGCCGTTGTGGAAGTTGGGCGGGGGGGCGGTTGTGCTTGAAGGGGATCCGGACGCCCTCCTGGATCCACCGTAGGACTTGATCGCTCGCCCCGATGTCTTGCCATTGCCGCCATTGCCGCCGCACGCGGTGCCGCATGTAGCTTGAACTTGGGTAGCATGACTCGGAACGGCGGGGCACACCGTCAGTGCTGCTCCTGCCTCGGTCTGCGGGGTAGTAGTCTTTCTCGCATGGTTGCCGGGCTGATGCTTGCCCTTGATCTTGTCTTTGTCCTTGAAATTGTCCGCCCTCTCCTTTGTGGCGCGGTCTGCGTGTTTTGCACGGTCTTGCTCCTTGATGCGGATGTCGCCGCTGCCGCCTCCGCTCCCTCCGCTGCCGCTGCCCTTGAACTGCGCGGCGGCATGCGCCTTGGCCGCCTGGTGGAGGCTGACCTCGAGTCTTTTGTCGACCATGGCGTTGAGGAGGCCGTCGACGCCATTGCTTGAGCGCTCGGCGGCGGTGGTCACGAAGAAGCGGGGGTAGACGAGGCGCTCGGCGACTTGCTCCTCCCTGGCAAGCGCCTTCTTGCACTCGCTTCGAAACGCCGGAGGTAGGTGAGCCGGTCTTCAGCAGCCCGCTCGCACATCGCGATCGTGCGAATCGCGGAGTCGAGTAGGTCGTTGGCGTCCGCGGTGTCGCGAGCGGTGGCGTTTTTCGCGCGAAGCGTTGCCACAACGTCCGTGAGCGCCGCGTGCGCGGCGGCGGTAAAGACTCCATAGCACAGCATGTGGCGATACTCGTCCCGCGTCGGTGCTTCTTCTCGTAGGTGAGGTAGCGGTTCCACTCGTCGTTGCGTGGGTTCCACAGCCCGGGGTTGGTGAGTCCTACATGGGGGCATAGACTCGGCGTATGCCCGCGGCGGGTAGTCAATCCAGTCGCGCGGGTCGATGAACGCCGCGTGGCCTGGAGATTTTGCTGGGAAACCGGGGGGAGGGTCCTCCTCCTCGTCGTCACCCTCGAGGCCGTCGGCTGGCGTCGCGGGAATAGGTTTCGACGGAGGTGGTTGTTGAATGGCAGAGGTGCGGGAGTCTAGCTCGTCGAGTCGAAGCAACATCCGCTGCACCAGCTAGCGCAGTGAGGCTAGCGGTGTAAGTCGTCGAACTCGCGGCGTTGCCTCCACCGCACCCCTCCGAATCGTACAGGTCGTCAGGGAACCGTGTGCTGTCCATAGTACGGCATGCTGTCGTTATTGCAGTCGCGGCGAGCGGCTGGCGTCGAACGTCGTTGTGAGAGCGTGTGTCACCTTACGAGACTGCGAGAGTCTCGATGTTGTTGCCGTAGCTGGAAGCTGGCGCAAAGGCAGAAGGTGGAGACACCGCCGCGTCGCGGGGCGTCATATCGGGGTGAGGGATGGACGTGGGCACACGGCAGTAGCGTACTAGCCGCGTATGGCGGAATTGTAACGTCGGGTAACACCCGTCGTACTTAGCCCCGTGGAATTCAAACCTCTATAATTCTCAATATGACCATTATTGTATTATTTTTGTACTTCCCGACCGTACACGTCTCGTATCGCATCGCGCGCGCATCATTACGCAACATCGTACCCGGACATGTACGAGCAGGTTATAAGTACTTTTGTAAATATGGTCACATTGAGAATTAGGCCACGCATGCAATTACCGAGTATTTTGGTATTTTGGTATTTTCTTCTGAAAATATTCTAATACTGTGTCGCAGCGACCCGGACGCGATTACATTTTTATGGTCATATCGAGAATTAGGCCATTCCGACAAAACGACCTGGTTAGGTCACACCACCCCTCCATTTTGAGCCCCCCCCTCCGGTTTGTTTGTAACGGTTTTCCATTCCTTTATGTATTGCGGCACACTATGTGATTCGTTTTGACATGTGGCATGCAATTCCAACAACAACGCGATGCACCATGCCTCCCCCCTACCCCAATTGCTGATGGTAAGCCACTAACATGCGGAGGGGGGGGGGATATTTGAGAGAACAAGCGTTGAGTAGTGCCCCGGCGACCCAGCAGAAGGGCAGCTGGCGGTGCAACGGGCTTGGTGCGGCTGTTGTAGTGCTGATTTTGGATACTAGCTCTGTTGGGAGTCGTCCTGGCAACGCATGAGCGGTCGTGCGGTGCGCTGCGGTGGCGGTTCCATCATTCCATGTTTTGAATTATTGATTTCGCAGCGAATTCAGCGTGCAACACGCATCGCCGCTTGCTGCCGCCGAGCTGTTGCCCCGCCAGCCCTTTGCACATGCCGACAGCATACGTACTCACTGGCTGATGTCCCAGACTGTTTGTATGTGCTAGTATGCAGTCATATGTATAGTCTAGCGATCCCCATTGCGAGAACAGATTCTGCGCACTTAAGGGTTGGTGGTATACATGCACTACCGTATTGTTCGGTGAACATTCCGGTGTATACGCTACGGCGCGGCAGTAAATATACACTTGGATAGCAATCGCCACGGTTCGAGCTGCAAATCATACCATGTGCTGGCTATATATAGTCCACTATGCTACCATGATTTGAGCTGGTATAGCTACCATAGTGGGCAGCATCCGGGCGTTGCGACGACGGTTTCAACACCGGTTCCGGAGCATTGCTTGGAGTTGCGTTGTTCCCGGCGAGCATTCCATGTGTGGGGGCCTAGCTTCCCCCCAAAACTGTTTGTATGTGCTGATATGTAGTCATATATGTATTCTAGCCATCCACCGCGCAAGAACAGATTCTGCGCACTTTAGGGTTGGTGGTATACACGCACTTCCGTATTGTGCGGTGAACACTGCGGTGTACACTACGGAGCGGCCGCAAATATATACTCGGACAGCAATCGCCACGTTTCGATCTGCAAACCGTACCATGTGCTGGCTATATATAGCCCACTATGACACCATGATTTGAGCTGGAATAGCCACCATATTGGGCAGCATCCGGGCGTTCCGGCGATTACGGTTTCAGCAATGGTTCCGGAGCATCGTTTGGAGCTGCTTTGTTTCCGGCGAGCATTCCGGGAGTGGGGGCCCTAGCTTCCCCCCCAACAGTTTGAATGCGCTGATAACTATGTAAACATATATATATATATATATATATTCTAGTGATCCCTAGCGCGAGAACAGATTCTGCGCACTTTAGGGTTGGTGGTACACATGCACTGCTATGTTATGCGGTGAACATTGCGGTGTACGCTACGGAGCGGCCGCAAATATATACTCGGACGGCAATCGCCACGTTTCGATCTTCAAGTCATACCATGTGCTGGCTATATATAGTCCACTATATATGCCATCATGATTTGATCTGGTATAGCCACCATATTGAGCAGCATCCGGGCGTTGCGGCGACGGTTCCAGCACTGGTTTCGGAGCATTGTTTGGAGCTGCGTTGTTCCCGGCGAGCATTCCGTGTGTGGGGGCCCTAGCTTCCCCCCAAAACTGTTTGTATGTGCTGATATGTAGTCACATCTATAGTCTAGCGATCCCCAGCGCGAGAATAACAGATTCTCCGCACTTTAGGGTTGGTGGTATACATGCACTGCCATATTATGCGGTGAACATTGCGGTGTACTCTACGGAGCGACCGCAAATATATACTCGAATAGCAATCGCCACGCTTCGAGCTGCAAATCATACCATGTGCTGGCTATATATAGTCCACTATGCTACCATGATTTGAGCTGGAATAGCCCCCATATTGGGCAGTATCGGGGCGTTGCGGCGACGGTTTCAGCACTGGTTTCGGAGCATTGTTTGGAGCTGCGTTGTTCCCGGCGAGCATTCCGTGTGTGGGGGCCTAGCTCCCCCCCCCCCCCCCCCAAACTGTTTGAATGTGCTGATATGTAGTCATGTATATTTTTCGAGCGATCCCTAGCGCGAGAACATATTCTGCGTACTTTTGGGTTGGTGGTATACATGCACTGCCGTAATGTGCGGTAATCACTGCTGTGTACTCTACGGAGTGGCAGCAAATATATACTCGGATAGCAATCGCCACGGTTCGAGCTGCAAATCATACCATGTGCTGGCTATATATAGCCCACTATGCCATCGTGATTTGAGCTGAAATAGCCACCATATATATTGGGCAGCATCCGGGCGTTGCCGTGCGATTTCAGTGCTATAGTTGCTTTCGGAGCAGCAGCAGCCCGGCGGCAGGACATCAAGACATGCTTAAAACTCTTCCATGTTTAGTAGGTCGCTAGTAAATCCGGGCCGTTCTTTCCACAAAACGCATTAGCAAGTGAATCCGGTAGCGCGGCGGCGGTGGCGGGGAGATTGAGAGACCACACTATGACAAAGATGCATATGTGTGTGCAATGCAATAGCCAGGCAATAATGGTGATGTTCATGAAAATGTTAAAAGTGCAGCACATGGCAGCCTTGTGTGAAAATTGTGCACACTGGTTTGCACCAACAATGTGCATGGTCCCCACCCCTGTCCATGCCCTTTACATGTGCTACACTGTCTACGGCTGGCATTGGCAAACGATACACTAGTACTAGCTAAGCGCCTCTAGTGGCCCACTCCGCAGCCGTAGCCGCGGTGGCGGCTGATGTCGCCGACGCTAACGCTGACGCCGTCGGGGCTGTCACGCCTTGTTGCGGGTGCCCGCCTCGCATGCGCTCCAGTGCTGCTTGCCGATCGTGCTTGTCCAGGTTCTTGAGCCTTTGCTGGCCGTTGGGCTTGAGCTTGCGTACGCTGTGCTTCAACCCATCCGCCTTGAGCTCGCATGCCTGCGCGATGTGAGAAAACATATGTCAGTGACACACAATACAGTTGCAGCTTGCAGCAACGAAAAGGGCAGGCTGTACAAACCTCGCGAATGGGCAGCACGACGCGATAGACGTCATGCATGTCTTTGTGGCGCCGTCTAGCTCCAAGTTGTCCAGCATAATGCACGCAGAGGTCCGGGTTGAACCACGCCACCGACTTCTTCTGATTGGTGTAGTACTCCCACTCCACCTAGACTCGCATGTCAAGGCATCATCACAAACAAATGTGTCGCGAAAGGGGGGATCCTCTGGCAAGGGCGCGGAGCTTGTGCACATGAACGGGTCCTGACGACGACGCCATGCTGGCGCGCAGGCGCTAGTATGTGAGAGTTGGCGGCCAGCATAGGTTGTTGGCGGGCGCTGGAAGTGTGATGAGGAGCGGTCGTAAGTCTGCAACATGTAGCTGGAAAGTAGCTAGGTTTGCATGCGGGCGAGCACGGTGGCAGCAGCGGCGGCGGAGCGGGAAAAGAACAAAGGGGAGGAGCACAGGGGGCGCGGGAAGGCTGTATACTGCTTAAAGTACTAATTACAAAACTTTCGCAATTTACAGAACAACCCCTCTTCCCCCTCCGTTTAAAGGAGAATAATAGCCTAAACCAGTTCGTTCAATTTGTCGGAATGGACTTATATCATAGAGGTTTGGGATCCATGGGGCTAAGTACGACGGGTGTTACCCAACGTTACAATTGCGCCATACGCGGCTAGGACGCTACTGCCGTGTGCCCACGTCCATCCCTCACCCCGATATGACGCCCCGCAACGCGGCGGTGTCTCCACCTTCTGCCTTTGCGCCAGCTTCCGGCTAGCGCTATAAATATACGGCATCGAGACTCTCGCAGTCTCGCAAGGTGACACACGCTCTCACAACGACGTTCGACGCCAGCCGCTCGCCGCGACTGCAGTAACGACATCATGCCGTACTATGGACAGCACACGGCTGCTTGACGACTTGTACGAATTGAAGGGGTGCGATGGAGGCAACGCCGCGAGTTCGACGACTGACGCCGCTAGCCTCACTGCGCTAGCTGGTGCAGCGGATGATGTTGCGACTCGACGAGCTAGACTCCCGCACCTCTTCCATTCAACAACCACCTCCGCAGAAACCTATTCCCGCGACGCCAGCCGACGGCCTCGAGGGTGACGACGAGGAGGACGACCCTCCCCCCTATGTTTCTTTGCAAAATCTCAAGACCACGCGGCGTTCAGCGACCCGCGCGATTGGATCGACTGCCTGCCGCGGGCATACGCCAAGTGTATGACCCATGTAGGACTCACCCACCCCGGGCTGTGGAACCCACGCAACGACGAGTGGAACCGCTACCTCACCTACGAGAAGAAGCACGCGACGCGGGACGAGTATCGCCACATGCTGTATGTGCTATGGAGTCTTTACCGCCGCCGCGCACGCGGCGCTCACGGACGTTGTGGCAACGCTTCGCGCGAAAAACGCCACCGCTCGCGACACCGCGGACGCCAACGAAATACTCGACTCCGCGATTCGCACGATCGCGACGTGCGAGCGGGCTGCTGAAGACCGGCTCACCTACCTCCGGCGTTTCGAGTGCAAGAAGGCGCTTGCCGGGGAGGAGCAAGTCGCCGAGCGCCTCGTCCACTCCCGCTTCTTCGTGACCACCGCCGCCGAGCGCTCAAGCAATGGCGTCGACGGCCTCCTCAACGCCATGGACGACAAAAGACTCGAGGTCAGCCTCCACCAGGCGGCCAAGGCGCATGCCGCCGCGCAGTTCAAGGGCAGCGGCAGCGGAGGGAGCGGAGGCGGCAGCGGCAACATCCGCATCAAGGAGCAAGACCGTGCAAAACACGCAGACCGCGCCACAAAGGAGAGGGCGGACAATTTCAAGGACAAAGACAAGATCAAGGGCAAGCATCAGCCCGGCAACCATGCGAGGAAGACTACTACCCCGCAGACCGAGGAGCAGCACTGACGGTGTGCCCCGCCGTTCCGAGTCATGCTACCCAAGTTCAAGCTACATGCGACACCGCGTGCGGCGGCAATGGCGGCAATGGCAAGACATCGGGGCGAGCGATCAAGTCCTACGGTGGATCCAGGAGGGCGTCCGGATCCCCTTCAAGCACAACCGCCCCCCCGCCCAACTTCCACAACGGCATCAACATGCAGGACGCTACCCCAGCGCAGCTCACCTTCCTCGAGGGCGAGCTTGCCCGCTTCGTGGAGTCCGGCGCGTGGGAGTTTGGCACCTGCCGCAAGTGGGTGTCAAGACTCTTTTTAGTGCCCAAGCCCGGCGTCAACCAGGGGCGCTGCATCATCGACCTCCGCGTGCTCAACTCCTACTGTGTGCGCAAGCGGCTCAAGATAGAGACCCTACTGGGAGTGCGCCACCTAACCAAGAAGGTGTGCCCCTACCTCTTGGGTTGAGCGTGGTGCGGGCCGCTTTTAGCCGGCTTGCAGTGTGGATCTTGTAATACTACTGTTGTTTCCGGGTAATAATGCTTTTATTATAGATTGGTCAGTAATTTATTTTTCAAAAGAGACGTATTATTTTGTATTTGTAAATAAAACAGATTAAATCTGCAAGCCGCGTAAAAGCGGGCCGCTGACCACTGGTGTGCATTACAAAAAGGCCGGTACCCAACCCACCGCTAAAAGTGGTATTACCCAAAAAAAAAAAAAAGGCAGCACTACAAGATCAGCAATACAGTACAAGCCGCCCACGGGCGGCCCGCATCCCGCACGAGGCCGCGCAAGTCGGGCCGGTCGTCAGGTCTACGGGGCGGGCACGGCGCGAATCGCCACGCCCGCCGCCTGTACCGGCACCGGACGCCGGACGCCGTCGCTCGACCGTCGCCCGTCCGTCGACGGACGCCGGGCCCCGGGTCGGCGGACTGCCCCCGCACCGCGGCGACCCCTTTTTACACTACCATCATGTTACAGCATATCCTCGGACCACCGTGTACATAGTCGCTGTATAAATATAGAGGGCACGCCTCGCTTGCTGATTCAGCAATAAAAACGCGCTGCGGTACCGCGTTATTTTGGCGTTTCAGACGAATACATGACGTGCCTGGGCTAGAATACACGCGCATCCATTCAGAATCTTACCGTCTTCGGAGGTCATCCTAGAAATCAAACGAGCACAGATCGAACGTATGACGGTTCATACGCGAAGACGCAGCACTGGAGGACGGAGGACGGACGCCTAAAAATCCGTGATAAGACCGTATTGTAACCGGTATCGATTCTCTCATATTCCAGGCGATTTCGGACGCGGCTCTCCTTTTCCTCCGCTCAACCCAAGAGGTGACTACATGTTCTCCTTCGACCTCCAAGACGGCTTCTATGCTCTAGGCATCGCGAAGGCGGACCGAGACTACTTCACCGTGGACGTCCGAGGTCAGCTCTACAAGCTCGCGGGTCTGCCAATGGGCTGGAGCCTCTCGCCCTATTACTTCGTCACGCTCACCCAAGTATTCATCACCCACCTGCGGAAACCCGAGCCCGAGCCCCCCTCATCGTCTACGCAGCCCACACGGAGCAAGCGCTACCTCCGGCGGACCAGGTGGAGGGGGGCGCGCATCCTACCTTATGTGGACGACTTCCTCCTCTTCCTCCTCTTCAGGCGCTCCACCTCCGTCAACGGCTCGCCAGCCTCCTCGACGCTTTGGGGCTGCAACGGAACCCCACAAAGGGCTTTTGGGAGCCCTGCCAGTTCGGCAGGCACCTGGGGGTGGACATCGACTCAACGTCCGGCATGTTCTACGCACCGGCAGACAAGCTGAACCGGCTCTCCCGGCAGGCCACCCGGCTCAGCGGCCGCGCCGTCATGTGGCTCCCGGTGCGCGAGTTGCAGTCACTGGCAGGGCAACGCAGGCGCAGTACCTCTTTCTGGCGATCCCGGCCGCAAGATTCTTCATGCAGGAGCTCCACTCCGTGGTCGGCGACCGGTGGGGCGGGCGCATGCGGATGACGCCACAACCCCGCCGCGACCTACAGTGGTGGACATCGGTGCCCAGTCAGTCCAACGGCAAGCCCATCCACCGCCCGGTGGAGACGGCTTATCTGCACACCGACAGCTCAAGCTACGGGTGGGGCGGGGTGTTGATCGGCAGGCTGGAGGCGCGGGGATTCTGGAGCTCGGCGGACGAGCGCCAGCCTATCACGTGGAAGGAGCTCAAAGCGGTCCGACATGCTGTGGAAAGCTTCCTCCCCCACCTCGCCGGGCGCGACGTCCTCTTGCACGAGGACAACCATGCGGTATGTCACGTTCTGTCGGGCCGAACCTCACGCTCTCCCGAGATGATGGCCGAGCTGCGACGAGTATGGTGCTTGCTGGACTCGCACGGCATCCACCTACGTGCGCGGTACATTCGCTCGGCGGCGAATATCTGGGCGGACCGTCTAAGCCGGCACCTCGACAGCGAAGATTGGCAACTCGACCCCCCTCATGTTCGCGGAACTAGAGCCGGTTCGGCCCTCACTCCATCGACCGCTTCGCGTCCACCCTCAACACCCTGCTCCCCCGCTACAGCGCGGCATGGTTGAACCCTACGTGCGAGGCGGTGGACTTGTTACACCTGCTGGATGCGGATTGGCGCCAAGAAATTAGTTGGTGCAACGCATTTGACCCCTGCTACCCGACCTCGTGCATAAGGTGCAGCAGAGTGGCGCAGCGGCGACCGTCATCGCCACGCGATGGGAGGGCAAGGCGTGGCATCAGGCACTCACCGAGATGGCAGTGGAGGAGCTCACGGTGGCACCGCACGCCGGTTTGTTCCGGCCGGGGCGGCGGGACGAACGAGGTATGATCGGCAGGCCTCACTTGTTAGTGACTATATTCCGCGTTTCCTTCCAGCGTGGGTCTACCTGCGCCGAGGGGCCGTAAGTGCTACGTTGTCCATGTTTCCGGGCAGCGGCCACCAACTACCGGCTGTACGTGTGGCACCAGTACGAACTACAACGGTGAAGTACCGCGTCGAGGTCGCGAGCTGTACGACATCATGAGCTGATTCGATGCGCCCGTACATGACACGGGTGCTGGGGTCTGGCACCCTTGGCGCCCAAACCCTGGAGCTCCTATCCGTTGCGTGGGCGCCACTGCGGCGTCTTACGCCAGATGCATGAAGCAATATTTCCGTTTATGCGAAGAGGAGCGGCGACCAGCCCTGGCTGCCGACCCCGGGACTATGGCACGGTACGTCACGTGGTTGGGCAACATGGGGACGATCAAGGCCTCCAGCTTGCAGCCTTACCTGTCGGCCGTCAACAACTTTTGCAAGGACCACGGCCGGGAGTCGATGGCTCTAGACAATCTGGTGAGCAAGGTCCGCAAGGGCCTTGCGGCGTCGCAGGTGACGCTACATCCCGAGCTGATGCGGGCCCCGTTGCCTGCACGTGTGGTGCTGAAAGCCCTGACCCTCGCAAAAGCCCTACGGCTGGAGCCGGGACTTAACTGGGGGACGGACCCGGGTACCGTGGTACGCGTGGAGCTGTTCCGCGCCAGCCAGGCAGTCGTCGTGTTTTGTCTGTTCTTCTGCCGCGGAGAAGCGGGGGTGGAGTGTCGCACGGGCGACCTCACAGAGTCACAGTCGGCCCGGACGGCGGAATCCTCCTTTACCATCGTGACCGGAAAGGCCAGCGCGGCGCGGATGCAAGCAAGAAGTTTGTGTGTCAGCTGCCAGCGTCAGCGCACGCCGACATCGTAGAGCTGCTGCACTACTTTGATGCCGCCCGTCAGGTGTTCGCCGGCGGGCGCGTGCCACCGGCCCGATGGGCCATCAGCCAGGGCGAGGGGCAGGCCAAATGGACGGCGGACACCCTCACCATCTTGCTGCAACTTGTGCTGACAACAGTGCAAGAGCCCCCAACCGCGGGGTTCTCGTGGACGTCCCACTCCCTCCGAAAGGGGGCCACAACAACCGCGTACGTGATCGGCGTGACGATGCAGAAGATCGAGTACTTCGGCGGCTGGGCGATGGAGTCCATCGCGGTGCTCGACTACATCGACCCAACAATGCTGCCGTGTCCGGTAATATGGCACCTCTTTGGCTGGATGACCCCCTGGGGCGGTCAATCAGCCAGGCTGCCACGCCAAGTGGCGACATGACGGCAAAACTGCGACCCCCTGTTTTGCTAATGGTCATACTGAGAATTATAGAGGTTTGAATTGCACGGGGCTAAGTACGACGGGTGATACCCGACGTTACTATTCCGCCATACGCGGCTAGGTGTGCCCACGTCCATCCCTCACCCCGATATGACGCCCCGCGACGCGGCGGTGTCTTCACCTTCTGCCTTTGCGCCAGCTTCCAGCTAGCGCAACCCACCCTTCCCAACACTTTCATACGTGTTTTGGGGCATGAGCCCCTGTGCCAAACGTTGTAAGATATCTGACACCGTTTTGGCAAAGAGTGCGAGCCCTTTGCTTTGCTAACGAGTATTTTAGTAAAGGTAAATTAGAGTATTTTAATAGTAACATGAGCTAGCTGCGAGGATTGGATCCAGATTTTTAATATTTTTGCAGACACGGAAAAGACATTATTATGACGAGTCAGTTGTTATGCCGCGCGCAGTCGCGCGCAAAGGCTTTGAATTGTACCTCGGTACGCCGCTGTTACCCCGCTCGCCTACTGCTAGGGTCCCGCGCTCTCATCTAACTGCCCAGTCCCGCCTGGCGGTGCGCCGTCGAGACGCGCTAAAGGGAACACGCCCACCGGGGAGGATCCCGCATGGTGGCCAAATGGGCGCAAGTGCGAAACGCCCTCACCGGTCACAACGACGACTCCCCGAGCGGACTACCACCAACTCATAGCGATGAACCGGCATGGATGCCACGATGAACGCATATCACGGTCGACGCGGGTGCAGTAAGGGCGAGGGGCGGGTCACTCGTACTGAGGGTGACCGCGGAGTGCGCGACGACCGGTGAGGATATGCTTCTGCTGGTAATAGGTAATGCACGCCAGCTTGAAGCGCAGCAAAAGCAGAAAATACACCTGATCCATACGCGCGAATGAGTTGGCGATCTGCGATAGGGACCGGCGATAGGGATGCTCCGCCAACGAGAAGTTGCACGACCGACTCTTAAGCTTCGCAATGCTGTTGTTGCAATTGCCATCGACATGGATCTTCGCGCGGAACCCGTCGAACTCGCCGATATGTAGAACTCGGTCCGCATGTAGCAACTCCGCCTCTCGTAGCAAAGCGTAGCTGTGCAAGTTACACCTTCCGGACGGGCCGGCACATGTGCGCCTAATTTGAGTGAAAGCGGCACGCAATAACAGCGAAATGGTGACAATTCAATAGGTGCTCACTTGTTGTTGTCGTAACTGATTCGTCGGGTGCTTTCGGATACAAGGCCAACATGTGGTCGAACGCAGCTCCGGGACCCTTGGAAACCTCCGCCATGACCGCAAACATGACGCATGCCTTGTACCGCAAACACCCGCACAATACAGCCAATGTGAATACACATACGCGCTACACGGTGTCCCCCTCTCTTTAGAGGGTACCCGTTGTATCGTGGGCAAGGTGTGGGCACCGCAAACACCTGCACTAGACAGTCAGTGTGAATCCACATCCGCGCTGCATTTTGTCCCCCTGCTCTCCACAGGGTCCCCTCTCTGGAGAGTCCCCTTCCCAATGGGTCCCGTCACAAGAGGGCTTCCTCCCAGAGGGTCCGCTTCCCATAGTGCCGTCCCGACAGCGATTAAATCCGTCGCTATACCCGCCCGCGATCCCCAACCGCGCCGTGATATCGTCGCGCACTCCGCGGTCACTTTCAGTACGGGTGACCCGCCCCTCGTCCTCACTCCATCTGCGTCGACCGTGACATGCGTTCATCGTAGCGTCCGTTCCCGTTTATCGCTATGTGTTCGGGGAGTCGTCGTTGTGACCGGTGGGGGCGTCCCGCACTTGCTCACATTTGGCCACCAGGCGGCATCCTCCCCAGTGGGCGTGTTCCCTTCAGCGCGTCTCGACGGCGCACATCTAGGCGGGACTATGTTAGGTCACAACGCTGGAACCTAACAGTAAGCGAGCGGGGTGACAACGGCGTACCGAGGTACAATTCAAAGCCTTTGCGCGCGAATGCGCGCGGCATAATAACGCCCTCGTCATAATGTCGTTTCCGTGCATGCAAAAACAGTAAAAGCCGTGGATCCATAAATGGCCTCGTGGGGGGGGGGGGGGGAGCTATTTTCATCAAAATACTCCCTCCGCGCCACCCGAGGGAGTATTGCAGTATTTTAGCCCGGTGTACATAAGAGCTTTACTGCTGGTTTGGACCCCCACCTGCCCGGTATCGTGCGCGTGGGCCCGCCGAATCACCACCCTGAGGGTAGGGCTGCGGCTGCTACGATATCTCCTCCCAAACGTCAGCATACCGCCTGCCACCCGCCCCATGAGTGACACGTTTTTGCTGCCCGACGACAGTGAGTAGGATTGTTCCGGATTCCCTTCAAGCACAACCGCCCCCCACCCCACTTCCGCAACGGCATCAACATGCATGACGCTACCCGTACGCATGTCATCTTCCTCGAGGGCGAGCTTGCCTGCTTCGTAGAGTCCGGCGCGTGGAAGTTTAGTTAGCACTTGCCGCAAGTGGGTGTCAAGACTCGTTTTAGGCCAAAGCCCGGCGTCAGCCATTGGCGCTGCATCATCGACCTCCGCGTGCTCAACTCCTACTGTGTGCGCAAGCGACTCAAGATGGTGATCATTCCTACTGGGAGTGAGCTACTTGTGTTGGGATCTGCCTGGTACCCTAGCACCGTCTGATACCCTAGCACCGCCCGGACACATGTTCACGCGCCTTTCCACGCGCGCACCTGTCTCCCAGCCCGGCGCGTGCCTATATCCCGGGCCGCCGGGCGCTCTGTTTCCACTCTTTACCTGTCCACAGTCCCCGCAACTCGAGCCCGGCTCGCTGCTCCCAGTGATGTAAGATGCTCCGAGCACTTCCACTCACCATCACCTCCGCGGTTGAGCCGTTTATCAGGCAGATCCCACCATCCTCACCAGGAAGGGAGACTACATGCTCTCATGCGACCTACAAGACGGCTTCTATGCCCTAGGCGCATCGGAGAGGCGGACCGAGACTACTGCACCGTGGACGTCCGAGGTCAGCTCTACATGCTCCCACGTCTACCAATGGGCTGCACAGCGTACATATAGAGCGAATAGCCGATTTTTTAAAGTTTGGTCCGTGATATAATCGTGTAACATTCTGATACATCTAAAAACCGGATATCGTAATTACCTTTTAATAACATCTAGACATCAAGACGTTTGTTCCCAAAACACCATTTTCAACATCGCAACCCTTTCCATTTTCCTGGTTTGTCCTTCAAGTTTACAACGGGCATATTTTGTAACGGCTTCGCAGTCGTGGGTCTCTAAGCCTAAAAAATACGGCAATTGACTGAATACGTACGTTGTTAAGGAGCATCTCGCCCTACTACTTCGTCACGCTCACCCACGTATTTAGCACCCACCTCTAGAAACCCGGGCCCGAGCCCCCCTCATCGTCTACACAGCCCAAACGGAGCAAGCGCTACCTCCGGCGGACCAGCATGTGGAGGGGAGCGCGCATCCTACCTTACGTGGACGGACTTCCTCCTCTTCTCCGCGTCGGTGGAGCAGGCGCTCCACCTCCGTCAGCTGCTCGCCAGCCTCCTCGACGCCTTGGGGCTGCAGCGGAACCCCACAAAGGGCTTATGGTAGCCTTGCCAGCTCGGCAAGCACTTGGGGGTGGACATCGACTCAGCGTCCAGCATGTTCTATGCACCGGCAGACAAGCTGAACCGGCTCTCCTGGTAGGCCACCCAGCTCATCGGCCGCGCCACGCGGAACACCAAGTGGTTCCCAGAGCGCGAGCTCCGGTCACTGGTAGGGCATGCGATGTACCTCTTTCTCGCAAGATTTTCCTACCTGCGGCGGGAGATCCACTCCGTGGTCGGCAACCGGTGGGGCGGGCGCGTCCGGGTGACGCCGCAGCTCCCCCGCGTCCTACATGGATGGACATCGGTGCCCGGTCAGTCCAACGGCAAGCCTATCCATGGCCGGTGGAGACGTATATCCGCACACCTACTACATCTCAGGCTACGGGTGGGGCGGGGTATTGAACGGCCAGCTGGAGGTGCGAGGAATCTAGAGCTCGGCGGACGAGCGCCAACACATCACATGTAAGGAAGTCAAAGCGGTCCCACTTGCCGTGGAAAGCGTCCTCCCCGTTTGGGCATGCGGGCGAGCCGGGCACGTCATTGCGATTACTGAGCCTAGTAGTACAGTGGCGATTACATGGTAGGTACGGGGAGTACGTGCCTATTCCTTGGAGAAATAGCGAGTACGGGCCATGACGGTGTACTTACGAAGCAGTCCGGGAGGCTAGTGCCCACCTCGCCGGGCGCAACGCACGTCCTTCTCCACGAGGACGACCAAGCGGTATATGTCACGTTCTGTCGGGCCGAACCTCACGCTCGCCCGAGATGGTGGCCGAGGTATTGCGACGAGTATGGTGCTTGGTGGACTCGAACTGCATCCACTACCTGTGCGCACGTATGGTGCTGAAAGCCTAACCCTGACAAAAAGCCCTACGGCTGGAGATGGGACTTAACTGGGGAACGGACCCGGGTACCGTGGTACACGTGGAGCTGTTCCGCGCCAATCCGGCAGTCGTCGTACTCTGTCCGTTTTTCTGCCGCGGAGGAGCGGGTCGGAGTGGAGTGTCGTTCGGGAGACCTCGCGGTCGGCCCGGACGGCGAAATCCTCTTGTACCATCGTGACCGGAAAGGCCAACGTGGTGCGGATGCAAGCAAGAACCTATACTGTATCAGTTCCAAGCGTCAGCGCATGTCGACAATCGTGGAGTTGTTGTAGTACTTCGATGCCACCCGTCAGGTGTTCGCCGGCGGGCGCGTGCCACCGGCCCGGTGAGCCATCAGCCAGCGCGAGGGGCAGGCTAAGTGGACGGCGGACACCCTCACCCGCTGGCTGCAACTGGTTCTGACAGCCTTGCAAGAGCGCCCCCCCCCCCCCCCCCTCGGGGTTGGCGTGGATGTCCCACTCCCTTCGGAAGGGGGCCACTACAACAGCGTACATGATCGGCATGATGATGCGGAAGATCGGGTACTTCGGCGGCTGGGCGATGGAGTCCAGCGTGATAGTGCTCGACTACATCAACCCAACAGTGCTGCCGTGTCCGGTAACATGGCACCTCTTTGGCTGGATGACCCCAGCCATGCTGCCACTGACGGCAAGTGGCGACATGAAGGCAAAACTGCGACCCCCCTGCTTTCCAATGGCCATACTGAGAATTATAGCGGTCATAGGCACTATGCATGTATGTTGTATGTCTAGGCACTTATGTACACATGACGTATGTCTAGGCCCTGCATGTTATCGATTTTAATAAGTAAATGGTCTGTGCAATAATATTGCTCTTCATATTGGTGTACATGCTCGCACGCATCGATAGGAACTTGTTGCTGCAACAGCATGGGGAGGCAATTGGAGCAATGTTTCTCTAACAAAGAATAACAGTACTTAATGCAGAACACGAGCCAGCTAGCAACAAACTGAAGGGGGGGGGGGTCAAATCAGAGGAAGGGGGTCTTTTAAACATGGTATTAATTCTCACTGGCCGTATTGGATTGTCTCGCGTCAGCACAACTTGATGTGGTTATTCTAGCTAGGTTGAATATAATAATTATTTACATATTTTTATTTACTTCTATACAAGTCCACATCCATAAACTCGTCATGTTCCGATTGTGACAGAACATGCAATATATCGTGCATAATCCGCAGATTTCACGGAATTTGCGCTATGTACGCGCCATGTGCGGCCGCTGCGTAGTACCAGCACCATTACGGATGCGGGCCGCTTTTAGGCGGCTTGCTACATTGATCTTTTAGTATATACTGCTTACAACGGTGGGTTTTATTTCACGCCTTTTCGTAATTCACGCCAGTCGTAATATTACGGTAGCCAGCTTGCCCCACATGCGGCAGTGGTGCGGCCGTGCGTCAGGGTCACACCTTGCCGCCAAGTCCACTCGAATCCAGGACGGAGCTGTTTTTCCAAGACTATGCTCTCAAATTGCGAGGAAGCCCCTTGAGGCCCCGCTTCCACCCTCCAGCTCAACACGGGGGTTCTGAGAGGTTGAGCAACTCGGGTATGGGCACAATGCAGGGGGGGGGGGGGGCACGGAGATTCACTCCGTTTAACGCATGGTTCCCCAAACACCGGCGCCACCCCAGGATCGGGCCACACGCAGCCAAGCCCCTCTACATACGGCTGAGTGTAGAGCCGTGTTTGGCTATGACACGCAATATTCTCGGAGAGGAAGGTGTAGATACTAGACGGGAGTCGGTGCAGCAGGGCACCGCCGTGCTCAAGATATAGCCCCTCACAACCCGAGAGGACGCCCTTAGGGAGCTCCCCGGGGAGGGGTGAGCTACAGGGGCTGAGCCGTTCCTAGCTATGTGAGATCGTACACAACACTTCCCGCGGTAACCCGTACGACATTTCTCGATCTGCGTAGGTACAAATAATTTGTCCGCGTGGGCCGCGCCTCTGCGCCGCGGGATCGACGTCGCGCCGCCCGAAGTACCCGCCCGGCATTGCGGGCGGCGAATAAAGCATGCAATAGCACACCCTTGTCCTGCCCACCGGCTCCCGCCCACCCCGTAGCCATGTCTCCTTCCTCCTTCGAGGACACATGGCGATCATGGTTGGCTCGGGGCGCGTGCATGTTCCGGGACGGCGGCCAAGGGGTCCACCCTCTCGACTGCCGCTCGATTGACGACCTCCATAAGAAAAAATAAGGGGTAATTCGCGTTTTGTTGACACCATACGCCTTTAGGGCCAAAACCGCTCAAATAGAAAGGCAGCTTAGCCAAAATAGAAGGCCCAAACAGTGTACGTTGTTCTCTAGCTCGTCGGACCGAGCCTGAGCCATCGGTGCGAAGTTGATGGCGGGGCGGCGCTCAGATCGGTTGCTGCGGGATCGCCAAGGAGTTCCCGCAGCACGCGGCATGCGCGGCCGTAGCGGTTGCAACCCGCCCACCATCGCCGCATAGATGTACTGTTGGCGCAACGAGCGGTCACAATGTCGGTGGTTGACAGTCGTGGGCTTACTAGAGGCTACAACATGGGCAATGGGCCGCGCGATGTGCGCGTCGCGTTGCCGCATGTGCACATTGTACCAACGGCGGGAACCCACATATCGGATCCCGAATTCGGGCAGTTTTCGCAATATCGCACGGGTTACCTCGGGAAGTGTTGTGGTATGATATGGAACTAGTATATATGGGAGTGAGCTCCGCAGCTCGGGGGTTGGTGAAGCGGCTTGCCGCCATCGTGACTGCTTATGTTCACTTCCCCGAATGACAGGTACACGTCACAAAACGTTACGGATACTCGGGATGACGGGTGACGCTGCTGATCGGACGGCTATAAGATTTCTCAAGTGCCAGTCCGCCAGCCCCGCCGCCACCGCCGCCGCCCCGGAGGCGATACATCGACACCCCGGCGGCACGTAGCAGATCACCACCGTGGGTTTACAAGGTTTCCACGTCCGTAATGCTCTATGCATGCTCTGCCGTGGTTGAGGACGAGCGAGGCCCTCATCACGTCGAGCTGGCCGAACAAGATCCGTTCCTTGCATGTGACAGGGAGACTGCACACCTCACTTTAAAGCCGAGAGTTGTTGGCGTGGTCAACGAATGCCGCGAGGTCCTTTTGCGATCCCGACGCAGCCTCCGCGTCCCGCTCAGTTACGCGGGCGGCCGCATCGCGGAGGTGGCCAGTAGTAGCCGCCCAAAGGCGCCCCCCCACGCCTCGCGCATCGCCGCGGCGTAGCTCGCCGACCCACGAGGATCGTTGAGGAGGTGATCGTACTAATTGGCGGGCGGAAGAAGTTGCGATGAAGCTGCCTCGGCCAAGCACGGACTCAAGCCGGGGGTCAAAAAAACTAGGGATGGGCGTGTTGGTGACGGAGCTCCTAGTGAGGAACTTGGGTAGGATGCCGTTCATGCAACCGATGAAGGCGGGGCATCGCGGACGATAGCGATGCGGCGGATGCCAGCGCCCTTCAAGCAACCTAATGGGAGGTGAAGCATGCTTCGCGTTCTGACCACTACATCCTCGCTCAAAGTAGTAAGCCGCCTCGGCTGCCGTGGGCTCAGGATCGTCCGGGTTGTGCAAGAGCTCCGCCAAGATGTCGGTAACCACGTCCGGGTTAGTGTCGGTGCCGTACGTGGAGGGATCAAAAGAGGCCTCTAGCACCCGCTCGACCGCCGCAATAACGGTGGCATCCACTGCGTCTGCGAAGGCCTCTACCTCGGACGGGGTGCAACTGCGGAGCCAATATCCCGCCATGTGTTGCATGCAATGCTTGAGCAAGGCCCATGCATGGTGATGCAAGGCATGGATGTACCGCCGACTGCTAGCCTTGGTTTACAAGAGCTTGCTCAAGCTTGCGTCCACCTCCTCGTGTAGCTCCTCCGCCTTGCCACGCATGTAGGCATGCACATAACTTGGCGACCCGAGGGGCATGTTGAGGACCGGGATGCCGTGGTGGCCGTCCAACTCGGACGGCTCGACGTCGGCCGGGGCTTCGCGCCGCGGGGCCTCCATGTTCGCGATGTACGCGTGCATCTTGTCGAGGCGCATCTCAAGCCCCACGAACGCCTTCGATGTACGTGCGGAAGGCATGAAGGGCCGGCAAGACGTGCTCCGGGATGCATACCAAATATCCATCGTCGGCGTTTAAGCGCCCCCCCCCCCCCTAAGTGGCCTCCAGCGTGTTGTTGCACTCCTCTGCCTCGTGGTGAATCCCGACGCAAAATAACGTCGTGGCCAACGGTGCGCCATGTTGCACGCCATCCTCTGACCGCACAGGGGCGGACCGATCGTCTACAAGCAGAAAAAGCACCCGTGGAGAGGGCCTCGAGGTCACATAATTACACATGGGCAGTCACGAGGGCGCCATGCCGTTCCACCAACCTCCGAGCCGCGGAGCTCACTCCCATTCTAGCTTCATATCATACGATTTCACATAGATAGGAACGGCCCTGTCCTTACAGCTCAACCTTCACTCGGGAGCTCACTAAATGCACCCTCTCAAGTGGTGAGGGACTGTATCTTGAGCACAACGGTACCCCGCCGCACCGGCTTTCGTCTAGTCTCTTAACTTTCCCCTTCGAAGATATTGCGTGTCATACCCAGGCACGAATCTACACTCGGCCGTAGGTGGAGGGGCTTGACTGCGTGTGGCCCGATCCTGGGGTGGCGCATGTATTTCGGGAACGAGGCACTGCGCGAAAGTGTAACTCCGTGGCCCTCTCCCGCGTTGTGCCCATACCCGAGTTGCTCAACCTCTCGGAACCTGTAGTGTTGTGTTGGAGGGTGGGAGGGGGGCTCAAGGGGTTTCCTCGTAATTTGAAAGCCTGGCCTTGGAAAAAAAAACTCCATCACGGATTAGAGCTGGTATTGGTATTGGTACCGCGTACGTATGGTCATCGTTAAATATATAATGATAATGTTACCCGGGTAGTGCGTATCCGTACCCGTTACAAGATGGCAAAAAAATGCACGGCGGTGCCGCCTGCTTGCCCTGTTTACCCTTCTAGCATCTTATTTTCTATTTTGTTCTTAACCTGTTCATTTTTTAATATATAATGACCTCGAGGCACCCTCATCGAACGCCACATCGATTGTTCTCCTCCTCACCCCGTCATTCCTGCGCTCCTGGGCTCCCTCTCGACGGATGCGCTTCTGCTTGTGGACGATCGGTCCGCCCCTCCGCGGTCGGAGTATGGCGTGCAACATGGTGCACCGTTGGCCACGACATCTCATGTGTCGGGATTCACCCCGAGGTAGAAGAGTGCGACAATACGTTGGAGGCCACCGGGGGGGAGGGGGGGGCTTCAACGCCGACGATGGATGATTGGCGGGCCTTCCGGAGCACGTCTGGCCGGCTCTTCACGCCTTCCGCACATCTATCAAGGCGGCCGTGGGGCTTGAGGTCCCCTACGACAAGATGCACGCGTACGGCGCAAACATGGAGGCCGCGCGGCGCGAAGCCCCGGCCGACATAGAGTGGCCCAAACTTGATGGCCGCCACGGCATCCCGGTCCTAAACATGTCGCTCGGATCGCTGGGGTATGTGCAGGTCTACATGCGCGGCAAGTCGGAGATGGACGCCAAGCTGAGCAATCTCCTGTCTGTCGAGTCCAACCGCTGGTACACCCATGCCCTGCATCACCAAGCATAGGCCATGCTCAAGCAATGCGTGCAACACAGGGCGGGGTATTGCCTCCCGCCTGAGGTAGGGGCCTTCGCCGATGCGGTGGATGACAACGTCCTTGCGGCGGTCGAGCGGGGGCTAGGGGTCTTTTTTCGATCCCTCCACGTACGGCACCGACACCAATTCGGTGGTTATCGACTTCATGGCGGAGCTTTTGCACAACCCGGACGATTCTGACCCCACGGCAGGGGAGATAGCTACTTTGAGCGAGGATGCAGTGGCAAGGGCGCGCATAAGGCTTCACTCCCCCCTAGGTTGAATGGCGTTGGCATCCGCCTCTATCGGATGCCGCTACCGTCCGTGATGCCGCCTTCATCGACTGCATGAACGACATCCTGCCCAGACTCCTCACTAGGGACTCTGACACCCCTCCACCGAGCCCCCCATCCCCCACCCCCCGCGCGGGAGCCCCCCACCCCCCACCCAAGGTTTCTTTGACCCGCAGCTTGAGTCCGTGCTTGGCCGAAGCAAGTTCAACGCAATTTCTTTCGGCCGCTAGTACGATCACTTCCTCAACGATCCTCGTGGGTCGGCCAGCTACGCCGCGGTGGTTCGAGGGCCGTGGGGGCGTTGTCAAGCGGCTGTTGCATGCCATCTCAGCGATGTCGACGCCCGCGTGACGGACGATGTAGCGTAAATTGCAATGCCACGGTGCTGATGGATAGAATTGCGATTCCCAGCTGCGGTAGTGACTTGTCAATATGTTTGTGTTTCTGCACCAGTGACAGCTTCTCCATAGATATTCCGAAAGGCATGAAGTTCATGTTGGGACCAGCACGCATTACATGATACCAGATTTTTTTACACATGTTTTCGACTTGTGTGCTAGTGTATGTATGCAACAAATACTGCCGGAGTAGAGGGAAGGGGCGGGCGGCGGCGGCGGGGGGGGGGGGGGGGGGGGCACCATGCCTCCTGCGATGAACCGCGATGTATTTAATTGTTGAGCTAAGCCTTTAGCTCAGCTCAGAAGGGATCGAAAGCTTTGTGCTTGTCTTTCCCATTCAGCAACCGCAGAAATTGAAATTGATTACAACGTGCTAGTCTGCTGCTACCCACCGCCAAACCGAGTTGTTCTTAGGGCCTGCCATCTCTAACCATAGTAGGGAACACCCATAGTGTATTTACAGCTCAAGCTGCCGGCCATCCTCTTTCGTTTCCAAACCCCGCCTCCTTCCATCACGTGATCATTAGTTGTGTTATTTCCAGATAACTACACGCGGTCACCAATACGAGTGACTACAGCTAATCGGCAATACGGGGGTTACGTATACAGTACTCGCCATGCTTCATGTAAAAGGGTTTCATGTACATCGGTGATGCACCGGCACCGCCCAATCTTCGTTCGTGGTGCGTCTGGGCTCCACCTGCCGCCATCGCTGAAAGTATCTCGCCGGTCGCGGCGCTGTTCGTTGCACCGCGCCGGCTGTGGCGGTCCGCCTACCTCGGCCGCGGTCCGCCGATGCTGCGTCCATCTCGCCCGCCTGAGCTCTTGGCAATGCGGTAGGATCCCCGAGGGGTACTGGAGGGAAAACGGCGGGGGACCCCCCCCCCCCCCCCCCCCGCCGCCGTGTCCGCGTGTCGTCGCTCCGTGGTCGGCATGCCGGTCCTGCTCGCCCGCGCGCCGCTTGCCTCCGCAGCGCGCATCGTCGTTGTAACCGCGCGTCCAGGGCCAGACCGAGTTGGCCGCCAGCAAAATCCTCCCGCTGCATGGCTGCGACTACCTCAGGGCACTCCGGCTCATATCTCCTGGCCCCTAAGTCGCTGCCCAGCCTCTCCGCCCCCGAACGCCCGCCTCGCCGGGCTCACGTCTCCTCTCGCTCGGCGTTCTCTTGGGGCCGCTGAGTGTTTCCCGGGTGTTCCGAACGGGTCGGCCGCAGGGCGCTGCCGAGCGCTCCGTTTGCACTAGGTCGGGCGGATTTTTTATTTTCGATTTCGCAGGTGGAACACAAACGGCTGAGGGGTACGCCAGATCTTCTGCGGGTCGGTCGCGGGTTGTAAGGAGGTACGAGAACACGCTTTTGAACAGCCCTCCCGGGTAGGCTGCCCCCGTCGGAGTCGTACACACCCCCTCATCCCCCCGTAGGCGGACCTAGGAGAGGCCGACGCAAAGCCGAAGTCGTACATGAATGTTTTTAGCAGCCCCCGTACAGGGCTGCTGCCCGGCGGCGCCAGCGGCGCTACCGGGGGTACGAGTATTGCTGTATTTGAAAAGCTCCCGGTAGGGCTCCCCGGTCGTCGCAGGATGCAAGGACTCGCAACAGCCGGCCACCCCGCTCAGCCCCCTGCCGCACCCAGACGGGCACGGGTCCCGGGGGATACTAGCGCCCACCACGTGGAGGTGGGGGTGGTGCCGGGGGAGGGGGGGGGTGGGGGGGGCTGCCGCTCCCATGATCCTCCGCTCCTGATGGGCCGCTGCCTGCCAGCGGGCGCAAACCACCGCACGTCATACACCAAATCTTGCATCCCACAGCTCAGAGCCATGTGTGCAACCGAGCAAGCTTCATCGCCATCGGCAGTAGTCTCCGGGAGTGAGTGGCCAATGATGAAGCGCCACACTGCTCTCCCGGCCGGCTGTGCTGTGCACAAAGTTCGGCTGGACCAAAGATGCCACATAGGCGGTGCGCACCGCTCTTGAGTAGTGCTTCGTCGGATGCCTGCTCAGCACGGCGACGTTGGCAGCTGCCTTAGCTTCCCCGGCATGTATCTGAGCGTCTCTCTCGGCGACTGCGGCAGGGTCGCCCTCGATACGCTGTCTTCCCTTTTTGTGCGGGATGCACCTCAGGAAGCGCGACGATACGCCCGGTGCACTGCCGCCCTTTATCCAGCTCCATACCGAGAAAGGGTAGGACATGCCGTCCTTGAGAGGAAATATGAAGTTATGACGCTGCTTGGCATTCAATATGATCGTGTAGTCGTTGACTCCGATGATCTCGTACTCGACGGTGCTGACCGCTTCTAGCTTGCGGTCCAACAACGCCATCGTCGAGTGTGGAAGTTCACCGAGGGGCAAGGCCTCCACAGTGGAGTACTTGGCGGCGGTTGTCACCCCCTGCTGTGGCGCCAATGCGGTATGCACCTTAGCGTGCTTGTGGTTCTGGTTGCCCAGGCGCCAACTATAGCGGTCGACAGACCTCTGGAGGTCTTGCACCATGACGCACACTTCAGACATCTTGCGCCGCTCCATCAAGGCCACGTTCTAGGTGTTGTTGAAAGCCGATCCGAAGTCGATTGAGCTCGCGTCGAATCGTTCCATGACTTCTGTGCCATGCTTGCGTTCCTTCTTGTGGCCGAAGAACTTCTTCATGTCAGGATCAGAAAAGGGTTTAGCTGCGGTACGAACGAGAAGACACAACAAGTGAGTGCCATGAGTAGGATAGAGGGAGCAACCCACAACGCGGGCCGTGTAGGGTTGTTCACGAGAGGGGACAGGACAAGACGATACGCACTACGCGGAGGCAATGCACGAAGCAGAGCAGGAAGGGTAGCAAGTTCGAGCAGGGGAAAGCAAACATAGGGTACGTGCCTGAGTTCTTGGGGTCCGACATCCTGTCGAACATTTCCGCTATGAGAGGGAACAAAGCCGAAGCTATATGCTGCATGAATATCTTCCCCTCAACGGCAGCCTCCGCTTTTGTCCACCCAGCCTTGCTCTCCATTAGCCAGTCCAAAAACAGGTTGTGAAGCTTCTCTTTCGCATCTCTCGGGGATCTTGCAGCAAGGTAGTGCATGTGTTTGTTGGTGTGGGTTGCTAGCAACCAAGCAGTGGCGTCTGCCACCCGAGTGCGGGCGCGTTGGACTTCATGTAGCGTCACGTCGAACTTGAAGTGCCGAGTGGGCACATCTCCCATCACATCCCACAAGTTGTCCTGAAGCATGCAGTTGCCCCCGGACTCGCTTGTCACACGCCGCCTCTTCTTGCTCGAGGACGGCGTGCTGAATAGCTCATGCTCAACGGCGCCCACTGCAATGTGTTCAACGAGATCAAAGGATAGGCTCGGTCTAGGTCGTTCACTGCATACTCTAGCATGCCGCGCACGGTACGGGCCTCTAGCCCATCCTGCTCTAGCGGGTAGAGCACGGGCCGACGGAAAGCACCATGCCGTCCCACTTCACCTCCACCCTCACGGTGTGCTTGGCGGATACCAACATGATGTCAGCCACCCAGCAAGCCGAAGGCGGGCGACGTGAGGTAGGCGTGGTTGTATTTGCGCTCGGGCCGACAACAGCATGCCGGCCAAGCCGCGCCGGAGGCGGCGCCGGCGGCGACAATGCCGGCCAGGGTTGTGCAATTCGTACGGTACGGCGGTTAGGTGGAGCCGGTGAGCAAAGCGGAAAGTACTAGCATCAAAACTTTGGGCCAGGCAGGCCAGCTATCAAGTTTTTACCCCCCCCCCCCCTGAGTGGAAGTGTTCGGAGCATCTTACTCTGGGAGCAGCGAGCCGGGCTCGAGCTACGGGGAATGTGGACATGAAGAGAGTGAAAGCAGAGCGCCCGGCGGGCCGGGAGATAGGTACGCGCGCGCAAAGGCGCGCCGGACATGTGTCGGCCGGTGCTAGGGTATCGGGCAGATTCCAACAGCCCCCTCAATCGCACACGGGGGTCATCTCCGTCTGACCGCTGTGTGCAATTGGAAAATTTGGAATAATGATCGGAACATGGAATACAATACTGAATTGTAGCAGTAATCAATAGCGACTACCCTATACATCCTTGATAGCTTCTAGGCGACGCGCTCCCACGTGCAATGCACTCCATGCTGCAGTGTCGCCCCGCTGTGGAGCTGGTGAGCCGGTGTTGGCTGGTGATGAGGCCGCGAACATCTTCGTGCCCTTGGCGATGCATGGCAGTGCGCTCCGCAAGATGATTTTGGCAGCCTCTCCTCGAGCGGTGGGGCTGCTGAGCACGAGTTGCTGATAGCCAACGCAGTCGGGGGAGCACATGGCGGGCTGCTCATAGCTGAGCTGCCGCCACCCAGTAGAAGCGCTGCCTCGCGTGCGCTAGCCCCATCGCGCACGCACGCCTCCAGGTAGGCGCATGGATGGGTAGCCGTAGTCGGGTGCTCATACGCAGACTACTCGTAGGCGGGCTGCCTCGAGATGTGTGCTGCGATGTTGGGAGCGCTCGGATGTATTGTCCCGTGTACTCGCGGTCGAGGAGTGGCCAGAAGCACCACATCGGTCGTCCACTCCGGCGAAGGTGGCAGGCGGGCAGCACCACAACGGTCGTCCACTCCGGCGAAGGTGGCAGGCGGGACGTTCCACTGTGTTGTCGCTGTCAGCGGGGTACGGGGATGTAAATCTAAAATCTAAAAGCTAAGCACGGTGACTTGTCCCGGAGACTTGTCTGTTGAGCGTAGCCCCGGAGGCTGGCTCTCTCGGGCCGGTAGGCGGAACCCCGATACGGTAGGTTGAGCGCAGCCCCGGAGGCTGGCTCTCTCGGGCCGGTAGGCGGAACCCCGATACGGTAGGTGTCGGGAGGGTTGTGTACTGGCCCCGGAGGCTCAGCGTGCATCCCTCGCCCCTTGTGGGCTAGTTTTCGGCGCCCTTGTGGCAGCCGCCTCGGTCGTTTTTCGAACGACTCCGGACGTGCGCCGAACACACGGATTTCTCCCTGCACCCCGCTCGCGCGCACAAGACGTGTGAGGCCCCATAACCTTAACAACTCAACTGATGGTGAGTGGAAGTGCTCGGAGCATCTTACTCTGGGAGCAGCGAGCCGGGCTCGAGCTGCGGGGACTGTGGACATGAAGAGAGTGAAAGCAGAGCGCCCGGCGGGTCGGGAGACATGCACGCGCGCGCAAAGGCGCGGGACATGTGCCCGGCCGGTGCTAGGATATCAGCCGGTGCTAGGGTATCGGGCAGATTCCAACACCTCCCCCTCCGTTTTGAGCGAGATATGGCACCTAAAACACACTCACAATTCTTACTTGCCTTACAATTCTAATTTACGAGGCGGGTTCATTGAAGAATGCCGCCTGGTCTACGCTGCCCCAGTAAGGCCAGTAAGAATTGTAAGTATGATTTAGGTACACCCCCCTCTGATCTGACCCCCCCGCCCCCTCCATAAGCTTCGTAGCTGGCTAATGGACTGTGTAAAGTACTATCAACATTAGTGTCCGGGAGAAAGTGCTGCAATTGTCCGTATATTGTGTAGGGGGCAGTTGCCACGCACGTTGGTGTGCATGTCGTGGCATGAAGGCAGCATTTATAGCACAAGCCAGACGATTAACGCAGTAGTGTTATATAGCTGCCCCTCCCCCTTCTGGCGTGTGCCCACCAAGGGAACTTGAAGTGCCGAGTGGGCACTCTTCCATCGCATCCCACAGGTTGTCCTGAAGCATGCGGCTGCCCCCGAACTCGCGAGTCGCACGCCGGCTCTTCTTGCCCGAGGACGGCGTGCTGAATAGCTCATGCTCCACAGCGACCACTGCAATGTGTTCAACGAGCTCAAAGGATAGGCTATGGTCCGGCTCGTTCACTGCATACTCTAGCATGCCGCGCACGGTACGGGCCTCTAGCCCATCCTGCTCTAGCGGGTAGAGCACGGGCCGACGGAAAGCACCATGCCGTCCCACTACACCTCCACCCTCACGGTGTGCTTGGCGGATACCGACATGGTGTCAGCTACCCAAGCCGAAGGCTGGCGACGTGAGGAAGATGCTCCAAGCACTTCCACTCACCATCACGGTTGAGCCGTTTAGGTTATGGGCCAGTGGAAGCGTGGAGGGCCCATAACCTAAACGGCTCAACCGCGGAGGTGATGGTGAGTGGAAGTGCTTGGAGCATCTTACAGTGGGAGCAGCGAGCCGGGCTCGAGCTGCGGGGGCTGTGGGCAGGAAGAGAGTGAAAGCAGAGCGCACGGCAGGTCGGGAGACAGGCACGCGCGGGCAAAGGCGCGCGCGGGACATGTGCCCGGCCGGGGCTCGGGTATCGGCCGGCGCTAGGGTATCGGATAGGAACCCTCACCTATCACCTGAGATTCCAACAATTCCAGCAGATTTCAACAATTTGCGCTCGGGCTGACAGCAACATGCCGGCCTAGCCGCGCCGGAGGCGGCGCCGGCGCCGGCTGTGCTGGTGAGGGTTGTGCGGTGCGTCGGTACGGCGGTTAGTTGGAGCCGGTGAGCAAAGCGGAAAGTACTAGCATTAAAACTTTGGGCCAGGGAGGGCTAGTTATTAAATGCCCCCCCCCCCCCCCCCCCCCCCCCGCCCCTCGTGTGTATTGAGCGAGATATGGCACTTAAAACACACTCACAATTCTTACTGGCCTAACTTTTCAGGGAAATGTAGGATTTTCGATATCTCAACAGAAGCTTTTCCATTAAAATAAAACCCCTAGTTGACAATATCTGAAAGGGTCAAACTCCGGACACTTTTTGGTTTTTTAAGCGTATGTGCAGTACATTGCCGCATCTGCAGTGCACCGCCGTCATAGACTACCAAAAGTCCCCCGAATTATTTATTTGGGGGGAATGCCCGACTGAACATATTTACACCCTAACATGGTTCTTACAGGTATAGTTACATGAGCTAGCTGCAAGAGGCGATCAGAAAATCACCCGAAGGCAATATAGGAAACGTCCTACATCAATTGCGAGGTGGAAACAACACCATAAGAGGGTGCAAAATGACCACGGGCAGACGTACGCAACAGATTGGCCGTCTGCACTCCGTCTTACAGGTGGTTGCTTGTGCCACACGTTCAGTGGGAGCCGGCGGTTGAGCTATAATTCCAGCTATGGCGTCGGGCCCTCCCTCACATTGCCTTTTTTGTTGCACATGTATCGCACTCCCGAAATGCTTTGCTCCGCGGGTTGGGGCTTGCCCCAACTCGCATTACTCGAATGGGCCGACGCCCAAACGGGTAGGGCGGACCTTTCGTGGTCAGTGCCGGGTATTTTGATGCAGTGTCTTAGACGGTGATCCAACAGTGTTGGAAATTCCGTCACTGGCCTCTAATTAGTCTTGAAGAATGCTTCGGCAATTTGCTTGATGACTATAACGGAGCGTCGCCTTCCCATGGCTTTCCGTCACTGGATTGCTGCCTATGTACGGCCGTCGACGCTGCAAGGGTTTCACTGGTGCCACTCCTGTCCCGGGGGCGAAAAAAACATTACCGCGCAAGGGTCGAAACCAGGGTTGGGCTGCAGTCCACTTTTGAATACTGCAGGCTGCCGTGCAGTGCTGGGGCGGCACCCAGCGCGAGAACAACCGTGCCGTCTGGTCTTTTTTCGTGCCGCATGACACTAGCCTACCGCCCGACGTGAGTAGGAAGTCGAACGTCCTGTGTTGTTGGCTGTGCCACTTAGCCGACACGGGCGGCCTGCACGGTTCACTGCCCCACGAGGGCCCCCACGCCTTGTCACCATGCACTTAAGAATTAGAATGAACCTGGATAACATGGGTGCCTGCGTCTTTATTCAGAAGAATCTGGATTTGGATGCCAAGGTCAAGGAGCTACTGGCGTCGTACTACGGGGAGGCTGCTTTCAGCGCCGTGGCGGCGGATCTACTCAAGCCATGCGGGGAGGATTGGCTGGCCAGCCAAGTCCTTGATGGCGAGGGCGAGGGGGAGGCCAGCCGCATTCAAGGGGAAGCGGTGGAGTCCATGCTGGAGCAGTATGAGGAGGCAGCGCCAGCGGATGAGGAGGCGGGGGATTAGAGGGTTTTTATGCCATTATGCTTTTTTACGCATTTTTCACTATGCATGCGTGGGGACAGCATCATCGTTGGACACACACAAATGTACACACAGTAGGCTTTTCCCCTGTGTAGGCAATTTAATGATGTATTACAACTTCCACCACGATTGCTGCCCCTCTGCATCCGCCATGGCAACCCCTTTGCCCTTCACTATCCCGCCCTTCCCTTCCCTAAAATCAGCAAATGCAGTGCTACTGCAGCCTGCATTGCAGCCTGCAGTACTGCAGCCCGTTGGCTGCAGCCTTAACTGCAGGCTGCACTGCAGGCTGCAGTACTGCAGCCTGCACTGCAGCCAGTTTTGCCAAAGGAACAGTTTCGGTGAAATACACCAGGCTGGGAGTGGAGGGTGGGTGTTGCGCAAGCAACAACAAAAGGGATGGACTGTGCCGAGTCCGTGTCCCGCCTAAATAGCCAGTGCTGTCGAAGGGTCTAGAGCTGCTGCCACCAACCCTCCGGTGCCGGGGATGCCGGCGGCCGTTGTACGAATCGGCGCAGGAAGATTCCGGAAATTTCCGGAGCATCGCACACGGCCTTGATTGCACACGGCCGACTAGGGCTGGCACCGCTATAGGATTGGGGCATAACTACTCGGTTGTCATTTTCAAACCTCAGTTAATACTTAATAACAACGATTAAACTACTTCCATGAGCTGGCAAGTAGGCACGTTCGGCGGTTGTCTCCACGCTCCCCGTCCATCGCTTGTGCGCAAGCTGCGGACGCTCCACTTGCCGAACAACGAGCATGGCTTGCGCGACGCATAGGAAGCGCCGCGGAGCCGATCGTGAAGGCGAACGCAGGACGCCAGGCTAACGCATGGACCGCGGTGTCGCGACGACACGCGCAAGAAGATGCGATTCGGCCCCCTCTCCAACGTCTCCGAGATTCGATCCACCACGAGGCGCTCGAGTAACGCTCCAGTGACACGTTGCGCGCGATAAGTAAGATGGCCAGTAATTTCAGAAGAAAACTGCGGAGGCGCCATACGTCGGTAGCCGCAGTAGAAAACCGGCCGATCAGCGCACGACGCGCCGGGACGTCAGCAAGGTAACAGCTCGGGTGTCGTCTCGCGCAAAGGTGACGGAACTCCCGCCACGCCGAAGGCAAGCAGAGGTCGGAGGGATCCGGGCTTCAAGCACCATGGACGGCAAATGCCACAGGGGTGTCGGACGTCACGCTGGCGGGCGAGCAACGCGGGGCCGGCGCGCGATGGGAAAAGCGCCGGAGTGCCGCGCCATACGGGCTGGCGGGGTTGGCACGCCCGTTTTGCGCGACTGGGCGGCCCATGAACATCCTAGCAGCGGAACGCCATCGCTGCGGAGGTTTAACGTGCACCGATGATGCCGAGCACACGGTCCCTCACGGCGCAGTGCACCGTGCGATTGTGTGTGTTGCGCAAGCAACAACAAATAAAAGGGATGGATTGTGCCGAGCGAGTCCGTGTCCCGCCAAAATAGCCAGTGCTGTCGAAGGGTCTAGAGCTGCTGCCACCAACCCTCCGAGCTGCTGCCACCAACCCGGCCGTTGTACGAATCGGCGCAGGAAGATTCCGGAAATTTCCGGAGCATCGTGGCGCCGATTGCACACGGCCGACTAGGGCGGGCACCGGATAGGGGCATCACTCGGTTGTCGTTTCCTAACCTGTTGCTAAACAACGGTAAATTTTATAGCAGTACGGTACTGATACTTGTTGTGAGGGAATGTGCGCTGGTGGTGGCTATTCCGCTATGGTGGTGGTCAAGTATGATCTGATTACAGGCCGACAGGCGCCGTGCCTGATATATCAGGCGGCGCGATGTGGCCGACAGGGCGCGGGCGCAGCCCGTCATCTGACGGGCGCGCGCTACGCGCCTAATGTGCTATGATGATTAGGGCTAGTGAGGGTATAGGATATATCCTCACATTCCACCCCGCTCTGATGAATCTGAGTCATCGGATTCACTGTGGAAACCTTTGCGGGTGGCTCGCCTTGGCAGCAATGTATGCTGGCGAGGTCGAGATATGTTTGAAACGTTCAGTCAGCATAAAATGCTGCATAGGCGGTGAATACCGCATCGTTTCATAGGGCATCCAATCATCTCCGGTTGCCAGGAGATTGTGAGACCTTACTTTAAACAGCAAGGTTTTGCCCTTTGCATATATAGTCTGGGATATAGTGCCAACTTACAGTCTGCGGCGTCCGCGAGAATTTATAGTCAGGCGTTGTGTCAGTTTTCCGCCACAGAAAACGGTATGATTAATCACAATGACGCATTGCGCCTGTGTAGAGTGTCTGTGTGAATATTGGCAGTTTCCATAGTGAAAGCGCAAAGATGTCGCGCCAGCAGCTGTAGTTGTATTTTGCAGGCCTGAGGACTCACCTGCTCGATGGCCTCATATGGTCCTACATATCGTTGTTTGAGTTTAGGACATGTTTGTCCGCTTATAATCATATCATGTCACATCATATCGTATCATATCATATCATATCATCATTATTTTATCACCGATTCGAAATGTGATCGGCTGCTTATTGTTTTTATCATGGTAATGCCTTTAATATTCTTTGGCAATTATAATATTTTCATGCACCAGATTGTGTATATCCTGTATTTTCGACAGAATGTCTATGGTAGTCTCTCCCACTCCAGTTTTGGGGTTTACAATATTTATTGGCAACCGAGGATGGAAGCCATATATTGCCTGGAGTGGAGTAAACTTTGTTGTTGACAATTCTGTGTTATTGTAATTGAACTCAGCGAGTGACAGGTAGTTCACCCAGTCCTGCTGGTTATTGTAGCAGAAAGCTCGCAGCAACTGCTCTATTATTTTGTTCAATATTTCAGTCTGTCCATCAGTCTGCGGATGATAAGCAGTACTGAGGTTTAATGTTATACCAAGCTGTTTGAACAGTTCTTGGAAATATGATGATATATATTTTGTGTCCCGGTCTCCAACCATGCAGGTACTGAGACCGTGGAGTTTGTATATATTTTTGATGTATGATTGTGCCAGTTCAGGAGCCGTGATGGCTTTCTGGCAGGGTACAAAATGAGCCTGCTTTGTGAAGAAGTCCACCAAAGTGGCAATACAGTCATAACCATCCAGTGATGGTAAATTTGTGATAAAGTCAAGACTGAAATATTCCCATGGTATAGTTGGTGTTGGCAGTGGCTGTGAAGCCGCTGCTCAAGCCTGTGTGTGCTGTTTTGTTAGCTTACAGACTTTACAGTTTCGGATATATGTTTCTATGTTTTGGTGCATGTGCGGCCAGCCAAATTTTCTTTTGATCAATTTCTCAGTTTTGAGAATAACGTTATGGCCAGCCGTCTTAGTATCATGATGTTCTTTGATGATATGGTTCAGATCAGTATGGTAATTATGGTGTTCTTTGATGATACTCTTTTTGAGTTCATCATCTGCAGGAATATATATTTTATCAGCTATCATGTATAGTTCAGTATGGTGATCATATCGTACTCCAGGGGATAGCTTTTCCCTGGTCAATTTTGGGTCCTGCATATATTTTAATTTGATATTGTTGAGGAATTGTTTTTTTTTCAACTGTATCGAGACAGTGGTAAGGTTGAGCCATTCAGTGATGTGCTCCAGATCCTCTTCCAAGGTCTGCATATAGTATGCATCTAATGATGCCTTCAGATCTTTTAGATCTGGCCTCCTGCTCAGTGCATCTGCCATATTTTGAGATCCTTTTTAATAGACAATGTCCATGTTGTCCATATATGGTGATATAATTTGTGACCAGCCAGCATGTTTTCTGCTGAGCTTTTCCTGTGTTGGCGGATGGCGGAGGATGGTATAGTCAATGATTATGGTAAAATGTTTACACCCATCCGAATAATGTCGCCAATGCTGGAGAGTAATCACTACTCCCAGAAATTCAGTATGATAAGTGGAATAGCGCAGTTGCGCACCCCTCAAGACCTTTGCCAGGTAAGCTACTGGACGCAGCCGTCCGGCATTGGGGTCTTTTTGCATGAGCACCGCCCCCACAGCATATTTGCTGGCATCATCTGTGACCACGAACTCTGCGTCCGGGCCAGTGATGGGACTCATTAGAATCGGGGCGTGTGTCATTTTATATTTTAGGCGATCAAAAGGATGTTGGTGGGTGTCAGTCCAGGCCGGAAATATATAATTTTTGTCAGATCAAATAGTGGCTTTGCTATGCCAGCAAAGTCATCAATAAATGATCGATAATATCCCACAAAGCCGAAACAGGCTCTCACATCTGTGACAGATTTTGGAACCGGTCATTCTGAGACTGCTTTTATTGTATCAAGGTCAGGGAATTTACCCTTTTCCGTTATGCGGTGACCCAAGTATATTATTTGTTTTTTGCCCCATTGTGATTTTTGGGGGTTCAGGTACATATGGTGTTTGCGCAATCTCGCAAGTACCTGATCAATATGATCAATATGTTGCTCCGGAGTGTCGCTGAATATGATAATATCGTCAAGTTACCATCAAGGATATTTGCATCCTGATGTAAGTCATCAGCAGTCCCGTTGCAAACTGCGTTAACATATGATATTATTGGGATCCGCCTGGCGCTGTTTTCAGGCCAAATGGCAGGACTCTCATCTCAAATTGACCCAACTGAGTGATGAAGGGTGTCTTATAGACATCTTCCTCCTTCACACGGATCTGGTGGTATTCTTTGGCAATACGGTCCAATATAGTATCAATTCTGGGCAAAGGATATTGTGTACCCAGTGTTATTTTGTTCAGCGATCTATAGTCAATGCACATCCGGAGAGTGCCATCAGATTAAGTGGCAAGCAGCACTGGAGCTGCAAATGGTGAATTACTGGGTATGATCCAGTTTTTCTCGAGGTACTGTGTTAGCTGTTTTTCAGCTCAGTTAGCTCCGCATGAGACATTTTGTAAATGTGACCTTTCGGCGGGTTATCATCAGGTATAGTAGGTATACTGTGATCATATTTTCCTCTGCTCGGTGGCAGGTCTGTTAAGGTATATATCATGGCCATATTATTGTTTGATTATATTCAATATTTTTTCATCATATTGTGGGCCAAAGTCAGTGTGTACCTGCAGATCATCCGTTTTTGTTTGTGATGTCTGGGTAGCAATAAAGTCTTCTTTCAGAGTGGCTATAAAGAATGATGCCGCCTCTGCATTGTTGATTGGTTCAGCAGAGATGTGTAGCAGCTTAGCCATCTGATTTGCCGACAGTATGCTGACTACTGCTGGTCTGGGTTGGATCTCACAGCCAAACAGTGTAGCATCTGTTTGTCTCTCGTGTATATAGTTCCATCATCCCAGTGGATATCTGGATTATTTTTTCTGAGCCATGGAATGCCCAATATGACATCCCAGTTATTGTTACTGGGGAGGCAAATAAAATTAGCCTCTATGGTATAACCAGCCTCAAAATGAAGCGTTAATGTTACATAATGTCGAGAGATCTTATATGTTGTGCCATCTGCCAGTTGTATTTTTATTGCTTGATTCAGCAATTTCAACGGCAGGTTATATTTTTGTACAATATCCCACGAGATAAATTCTCGCTGGGCAGCACTGTCAATCAGTATTTCGACTTGATCCGACAGGGTATCATTATTGGCTTTGATTTTAGCCTTTGCCTTCAACAGATCTGTTTCAACAGTCTGAGAGGTAAATTATGCTGTGGGGATTTGATATTGTGTTGTTATGTTGTGCGCTTTGTCACGCACTCTATCCTCCACAGTATGATCAGCCAAGTACACATCGACTGAGAATGGAGTCGGACCCATTGGTATCCGCTCTTTATGGTTTTTGGGATCAGGGATGTCATACAAGTATGCACCCTTTGGATAATGGTGGATCTTACGGTATGTGTTCAGAATGTGCTGAACATTTTTATTGTTTTTCCACTTGGGAACTGCAATTACTGCAGAGATATTGTATGGGTTCTGCCTGCGCTTCCTTTCGAAGCCGGCAATAATATCAGATTTTCTCAAACGGTGGGTTCAGCCACATATAATGGTTAATAATGTCAGCATCAAAGAAAGAATTAGTTGGGGAACAATAGGTATTCATTACCTTTGTGGTTTCAGCAGTTGCCGCCCCATGAAGGGTGAACGGCCCCCATATCATGTTCAATTCCTCCCAAGCATTCTGATTGAACGATGGGCAGGTGTCATGCTGGGGTGTTGTGACTGCTGTTATGGTTGCCGTTGCATCGTTATGATCAGACCTAGGAGTCATTGTCCTGGTCATACTGTTATTATAGTCAGATATGAGCTCATCAACTTGAGTCTGCATATCCCGGATGTTGAGGGTTTCCGTTTGTGCAGCATTATCCACCATGGTTGGTGGCTTCTGCTGATATATTAATTGCTCAACTGGTTCAATTTGCGGCGCTCGAGGAGAGCTGCCTTTCTGGCCAGTGGCAAAGTGATGTTTATTGTGTTTGCGTCTTCTGCGCTTTTGTGTCTCCGGTACATGATGCACAACAGGTGTATCCTGAGTGTCATCGACCCTACGTTTTCTACGCAGTGGTCCCACATCCTCTGTAAGGGCTTGTTTTGGTGTTTTGCCCATTAATACTCAATCATACAGTGGTGTATAGTTCAGCTATTACAGCGATATGATCAGAGAGATGTGTTCGTCGGCCGACTTTAATGAACTCTGATTGTTGGTGAACCTGCCGCAAGCGACAGGAGCAGGCTCACGTTCAGGATCACTCCAGAGCGTCCCCTGGCACAGATCAACTGAACGGCCACAATCCACATCACCGCGAATCAAAGCTGCTGCCAATTCAGTGCATTACTACGGTGAGCTTATGCACTCTATGGCAACATTTAATCATACAGTAGGAGACATGCATTGGCACAATACATAGCAAAGGTAATTACATGTTTTACCTAGTTGGGATGCTAGATGCCAATGTTTTCTATTATACTGCAGATTTGTTTGCAGTTTGCTGGGTCGGTGCCTCAGCAGATATGCTCTTCTGTGGAGCGTTGCGGACGAGATTGTTTTCCACTATTTTAGTGGATGATTGTAGATATGGTGGCTCATGGGTGTTCTCCACCTTGACCGCCCCGGCCGCGGTCAGCATATCTGCCGCCGCCTCTTCCTCCAGAGCGGCCGCCACGGCCTCCACTGCGGCCTCCCCGATCACCACGGCCACCACCACCATCATGCTTTGATAGCATGTCTGACATTACTGTTGTGGTCAACAGTTGCACTGAGGGTCCTGGCTACAAGCCTAGGTGCCTACTCAGGTTATCATAAGCCTTACGGCATGTGTCGTTTTCATGAATTTATGATTTCAATGACCTATTGTATGGTCTGTATGGTGAATGTTTACTGGCCTGTAATATAGATTTCGAGTTGCCTTTGAAACTCGATATTAAGATTTGCATTCTTGCGGAATTTTCCGTTCAAGTAATGCTTGATATATTTTGGGGTGCTGGGATGAGTATCATTGTACCCAATCAACTGCAGCACCCAACGGAAACATGTGGCCAAAGTATTACAGTATTTCTATGATATAATTTGCAGGCAAATTCCATTATGCCTGAAATATGGTGAGGGTCATGAGTACAGTTTTTACTTTGCATATGACAAATCATGTTCTTTGCCAATTGATGAAAATCACCAAAGGCAGTACCATGTATACCTCGCTTCTGGGCAAACATGGTTTCTATTGTTGTATAGTATTGGGACTGTTTGTTGATGGAATCAAGCACATATGTTTCTGACATGTAGTCATAGACATGTGCCGTTACGGTGGGTCCCACTCTGTCTATGAACTGTAGAATTTCAGTCAAGAACAGAGTATTATAATGGTTAGCATGCAACTTTTCCTGCCCCACCAACCGGGTCAGTTTCAAGTGCATATATGGTTGTTGTCGTGTTAAGGCAGCATATGTTGGGATATGTTCAGGCTGGCCACTCACATGGAGTGGACCCTCATGCCTGCGTGACTTATGTTTGGTCTCTCCAATTGGAGGATATGGTGGGCGCTTGTCCGCCCTATTGTCAGATTGTCCTGCGTAGGGGCTATGTTGTAGCACCGGATCAATGTCCATCGGTGCTTTCCCTACATCTTGTGGGTTTACCACATGTTGTTCATGTGTCGATTGAGTTATCATAGTATGAATTACAGAATGTTGATGGCAAACCCATCGATTGATTTGTAAACTGTTTTCTGGGATATGGTATTGCAGGAAATATGTTGGCGTTACTTTGGAATTTTTGTTGGATTTCATTGTGTCTCAGCTTTCACACCTCAAAGAGAGGCGTGAGCTGGTTAATGTATTTCATGACCCATTCTGTTTTGGATCCTGGTTTGCACGCCAACAAGAATATTTTACAGTATTTAAGCACAGGGATCTGATATATGAAAGCCCCTGGAAAAAAGTATCAGAGATGTACTGGCTGGTTTTGGTGTAGCAGTTGCTAGCACGCTGTCGATGTACTGCAACTGCAATATTGTTCGCTGCTGGGAGTCTTCCGCCCCCGCAGGTTGATTCAGTCTGAAACACTGTGTCATTATATTAATTGTCCACTTTGGGATACCATCAGCCAGTTTGTTCACAAGGCTGGCACTCCAGCCTTGGTTATGTTCAATATTTGCTGCCATATCTTTATACGGTGTCAGATCTGAGTCCATATGCGGAAGGACCAGTCCGCCTGCTTGTCTGAGTTTATTCATATTATGATTTGATTCACTGGATTGAAAACCCAGGATAATGTTTTGAATGTGGTTGCTGTCTTCACACAGCATATCATAATATGGGAACATATCGTCAGTGTTATGGTTGGATCATGTTGTCTTTTATGATTGGCATCAGAGTCATAGCTCTCATGGCTATGCTCGGAGATATGTTGACAAGATATTTGTATGTTTCGGCGAGGTTGTGCCTCACCAGCTGGGTTATTATGGTAATCATGGAGAGGTTATGATGTTATCTCTTCCTCTCCTGTTGGCAACATTTGTTGCCAAAGTGACCCTCAGTTTGGCTTGGATTATCATGCATATTGTGTTTTGGTCAGGCAAAGCATGACCTATTCATGATATCTCGGAAAATCATAATAACATGTGGATTCATCCCAACATGCAACACAATAGCAGCAACAAGCATTCGTTCGTTCGTATCGTGAGGTGGCATATCATCTAAAATATTAACAACATTTGCGAATTTTGGTTTGTCCTCATTCATTGAGGAGACATCGTTGTCGACCCCATTGGGCGACTGATTATCGTTTCGTCCGTAGCTGCCAATGACGCAGCAATATCGTTCAGAATATTGTCGACACAGCCAGGGTTCATCCTGCTGGATATGGTTTTGATTTCAGGCCTCTGTGGGCTCAATATATTTTTTGTTTCAGGCCTCAGTGGACCCAATATGGTTTCCGATGCAACAGCTTATGATTTTTGATACTGCATTGATGTTGTATGGTCGTTATGTTGTGAATATGCTTCAATGAGGGATGAGGCGGGATTAGGTTTGGAGTGGCTTACCTAATAGGCCGCTTACCTCAATTCGATTCATACACTGAGAAAAAGAATAACGACGCTCCGAGCTCTACAGGCAGCGACGAGCGTCCCGGTAATGTCCAAACTTCGGGCGAGAAAGTAGCGCCGATGTGGCGCAGAAGATATAGTAGGCGTATGGTAAGCTTCCGCCTTATGAAAGGACGGAGTTATGTTTCACTCGACTCGATGGCCGAGAAGGTTCGAGAATATAGTACTGCCTATTTGCAGTTCAGCTTTGAAACTGTGGCTTCCGAAAAAGCCTGTTATAGTATTTCTTCCACGACGCTCCGCATTTCTGAGGTAGCGTCGCGGCCCCGTAATCTCCAAGCTCCGGGGGAGAAAGTATCGCCAAGGTGGCGCAGAATATGGTAATATGGTATGCTTCCGCCTTATGAAAGAACGGAGTTATGTTTCACTCAACTCGGTGGTCGAGTAGGTTCGACTGTATCGTGCTGCCTCTTGGCAGGGTGGCTTCTAGAAAAGCCTCTTATGATTTTTCAGCGGGGTATTTGCCGACACCCGCAGTCGCCACACGACAAGCGCGGGCATTATATGTGAAGCGCTCCGAGTGAAAAGGTAGCGCAGAGGGTGAAAGATATATTGTATGCATCCGCTTCAAGACAAGGCGGAGTTATGATAAGCTCGACTCAGTGGTCGAGAAAGTTCTGGTGTATGGTGCTGCCTCTTGGCAGGGCCGTAGCTTCCGGAAAAGCCCGTTATGATCCTTCGGCGGGGTAATTGCCTGCGCCCGCCGCCGTGACTACGCTACAGGCGCGTATGGTGTGGTTGATGAAAGCTCGCGAGGGAGCGATCGAGTAGGTAGAAGCACCAAATGTGAGGGAATGTGCGCTGGTGGTGGCTATTCCGCTATGGTGGTGGTCAAGTATGATCTGATTACAGGCCGACAGGCGCCGTGCCTGATATATCAGGCGGCGCGATGTGGCCGACAGGGCGCGGGCGCAGCCCGTCATCTGACGGGCGCGCGCTACGCGCCTAATGTGCTATGATGATTAGGGCTAGTGAGGGTATAGGATATATCCTCACACTTGTACTGATACTGATGTGAATTACAATAAAAAGGGCAGTAATAAATCCACCTACCGCCAAAAGCAGTACTAAAAGATCGAGTAATCCTTATACAGGTTTTTTCCATACTTTTAGCAGTAGGTGGATTTATTACTGCCCTTCTTGTAATTCACACCAGAACAGGTACTCGTGTGAATTACAAAAAGGGCAGTTCCCCAGAATACACAGCAAGCCGCCTAAAAGCTGGTTGGTACTAGTACCTGCGCGCGTGCGCTGGCGCCACTACCGTACTACCGGTACCTTACCGCCGCGGCTACTGCTGACGAGATTTTTTTGTTTTTTTTTCCGCCCCCGGGACAGGACTGGCACCAGTGAAACCCTTGCAGCGTCTCTGACGAGATTATTCACCTGAGCGCGCCGGCACAGGCGCCGCGCCCACCGCGCCGGGGTGACTGTTCTGCGCTCTACATCACTACATGGGGATAAAGGCTCAGGACCGTATTATTAGTTTGGGGGCAGGATAAATTCGCACATGTAAAATATAAATTCGCACACAATATAGTGGACGTTTCCTATTGCCTATTCGGGTGGTTTCCTGATCGCCTTTTGCAGCTAGCTGATGTAAGGATTAACTATAAATTCGCACATTGCTGGTGGCGATGCCTGGTCGGTGGCTGTCATGGCGGTTCCCTCTGGTGACCCGTTGCTTGATTTCCTTCTGGATTCCTGTATGGAATCCTTGAATGTTGCAGCTAGCACATTATGTAATCATAAATTCGGCCATTTTTAGTATATTTTGCAAAGGGTTTCAATCAGGGTTGGGCTGCAGTATCGAGCTGACTTAAATATTTACATCGGGGCTTTCACAAAAACGCACTACAAAGAGAACTAAGAGCAATTATGAGAGGTTGCCAGCAAAAGAGATACTTAAGCCTGAAAACAAGGTCGAACAGGAGGACAGGGAGCCAATAGACAAAATCGAGCTGACTTAGATTGCAGAAAAGGACCAAACCCGGCCTTTGCAAAACAGGGTGCAATGACAAATTGCAAAACACGGCGATCCAGACTCTGCCACTCTTGGACTATTGCAAAACAGGCGGCGGGCGGTGCGACGGCTCGACCGTCGTCGTCGTCGTGCGATCGACCGATAAAGATGCGCGCCTACGAGGGTTCGGGTACAGGTACAGGCACCAATTACATGAGCTAGCTGCAGAAGGCGATATCAGAAAAATCATGCGATTATAGGTACCAAAATAATTACAGGTACCAGTGGTTGGTCTAAGTAGCGCCTACAGCGACTACATGTAGCGACTATGCATGGGTAGCATTTCTCGCCGGCGCCGGCCTGCGGTTGCGCCCCATCGCCGATCGGCCGATCCGACCCACCAGTCGCCTGTGCGGCGGTTCCTATGGGCGTGCGTGTTGGTTCAGCCTGCCGAACTGTCGACATGTTTTCACATGTCACGCGTCTATGCGGCGCGTTGGTTAGTGCCCCCGTCGTTGCCCCGCCGGACGCTGATGTGACGACGGACCGGGCTGCCGCCGGACCGGGCCGCCGGGCAGGCGGCCATCTACGAGTAATCCTTATTACACCCTGCTGTTCTGCTGCAATTTACCATACCCCCATTTGCACCCTGTTTTGGGACTACACCCTGTTTTGCAATCTGCTGGTCCTTGGGATTGCACTCTGCTTTGCAGAAGCAGGGTTTGAGCCTGTTCTGCCAAAAAAGTCAGAATTGTACCCTGTTTTGCATTTTTTCCTAAAATTTAAGCCGCCGCTTGCCGGATTCATCTTTTAGTACTGATCGATTTCAGCGTTGGATTTCTTAGGCCAGTAAGAATTGGCATTGTGTTTCCGGTGCGAACCCCCCCCCCCCCGCCCCCCCCGGCCTGATCTGACCCCCCGTCCATAAGTTTTGCAGCTTGCTGATGTAATGTGTAAAGTACTATCAACATCAGTGTCCAGGGTAAACGTGCTGCAATTGTCCATTTAACCATTGCGGGACCGCATTTGCCAAAGATGTGAATCTCTTACATTTTTGGGTGTGAGTAGGCCCACGGGGCGTACTGTCCGCATTGAAAAGAGTAGCATAGCGGGATGGGTGGGTTGCGCTAGCTGGTGCAAAGGATTGTACCATCTGGAGTAACCGTTAAATATCCCGTTTGGCAGGCTACGCCGGCCTTGCCACGCACGTAGAACACATACCTGGCAACGACTGCCATCACGGCGCGGAACAAGAGGATACGAGTCGCGGGTCGCGGTGTCCATGTGGGTCCCAACTCCTCATGCAGGGTCTCCGCCAGCCGCAATGTCCGTGTGATCAACTGGGCGGGCACGTCGGTGCGGACCCCAGCCAGGCCTGGTTCAACCTGCGATGCCGCGAGGCCCTTTCTCACCTTGATGATGAGGTCGCCTTGCGCCAATGGCTCCGCGCCGTGGTCGCGGTAGAAACCGTTGATCGCGGAAAGGTAAGGCTGCACATTGGCTGCCTTGACAGTCCCCCGCAAACCCTGCCGCGCGATGTGGCACCAAGGGCCGGCACACCTTGCTCAGCGCAGAACTGTAGGAATGGGCGGATGGCACTGCCGTACGTACTGGCGGTAGTCTCTGCCCACGCCGACGCGTACAAATGAAGCGCCGTTTCGCCGAGTTGGTCGTTGCCTAGTATTGAACGCATGTACGGACGCATAGTAGCTGCCCACGGGTTCGTGCTGCTCGTCTGGATGTCCAACAGATATTTTGCCTGCGGCACGCGTGGCGCTCGCGCGGGCCTGGCGACAGGCGTAGCACCTCGTACGGGGAACAACGCCAAGGTTGCGCTCACTGATCCGCGGCGCAGGTGCAGCCAGGACGGAATGGCACACGGAAGACACTCACTGCCCAGCGCGGCGCCCCGGGCATATCGCGCCCCGCCCTCCGCCCCAGCCGGAAAAGATCGTGGCGAGGCAGTACCACGCGCTCCGCCACCGCCATCTCGGTAAGTGCCTGGTGCCACACCTTGCTCTCCCAGCGAGGGCGGGGCCACGACGGTAGCGGCCGCGCCGCTCTGGCGCAGCTTTTGCACCAGGTCCGGCGGAAGCGGCCAAGGGGGGTTGCAGTAGATGTTCTCGCGACGCCACTCCGCATCGGACAGGTGCATGGAGTCCATCGCCTCGCAGCCGGGGTCCAACCACGCCGCGTTGTAGCGTGGTAGCATCGCGTTCATGGCTGATGCGAACCGATCGACGGAGTGCGCACCCCACATTGCCTCCAGCTCTGCGAATAGGACGGGGTCCATTTGCCAGTCGTCGCTGTCGAGGTGTCGGCTCAGTCGATCCGCCCAGACGTTCGTGGCAGACCGGATGTAGCGGGCTCTAATGTGTACGCCGTTGCTGTCCAGCAGGTACCATACCGCCTGCTCAAACGCTCAATATAAAAGAGACATGTTAGAATAAGTATTTTACCCCCTCCGAGACGTTACGCCGGTGATACGCCGCTTTTGCTTATTAGAGACCCCTACTAGCAATTTTCTGGGATTAGGGTTAGGATGGCGGGAAATCTCACTATCCTAAACGACTATCCTAGGACTCACAATGTGACCTAAACCCGTTTCTGGGACACGCGAACTGGGACGGCATTTTACCACGCCATGACGTCAGAATTTCACGTGCCGGTACGTTTTCTGTACGTTACCGGAATAAACTGTCCTGATCCTAATCCTAGAGCTCGGCCTAGCACATGCTAGGGGTCTCTATTCGCACGAGGATTGTTTTCTAAATGGATAAGCGGGTACCGGTTATTACCGTGCTATGCTGCCAGATTTCGAGGCTTATTGCCTATTGCTCCCCCCTATTCACGGACTAACGGTCGCGTCTACCTGTACGTCTACCTGTACCATTGCATTCCCTACCTGACGGCCAGGCTATCACCGCCGCGGCACGCTGCAATGGCGCGAGGGAAGGACGACGAACGAGGAGGTGAAGGTCGGGGCCGCGGTACGTCAGCTAGAGGCCGGTGGAGGCGGGAAGGGACTAGTGTTGCTTCCGCGCCATTCCGCGCACCCGCGCGGGCAGCCGCACCGCCAGCTGCCGAACCGACTCCACTCTCGCCCCAGCCGACCCCCCCCCCCCCCCCCTGCACACACACAACCGCTACTGAGAAGGCCCCGGCTAAGCACGGACGCGAGTCTGCGTGGGTGGCGGCGACTGGCGAGGACAACAACGGGCGCCAGGTCATTTACGACAAAAAGCATGTCGCTCGGCAACAATGGCATCCGTGCGACAGAACGCCACGATTGCAGCCCTGGACTGAGTCGGCCCGTTCTTTGCTGGGTGAAAAGGGGGGTGCTGCCGTCAATGGGTTTGGCTGCGGGTGTGGTTGACGGGAGCCGAACGTCACCGGTGCGCGGGAGGGATGGGCGGCCGCCGGGAGTTGGCGTTCGCAAGTTCCCCCACGCGAGTGGTGGCGGGAGGCCGGTTACCCCCCCCTCCCCCCCCCCCCCCCCCCCCCCCCCGCAGTAGATCCAGATGAGCCGTCCGATGGAATGGGCGCCCTCTGAAACGTGTTGACCGCCGTCAATTTCGCCCACCGGAAATGCGCGTTCCCGCGCAGTCAACAAGGAATAAATAAGCTCTTTTTATTCCGTATTGCGTGTCACGGGGGGCTCGTGGACCCCCCGCGTGACACACAATAATCATGATGATTATGCGTGGGCTCGTGCCCATTCTGCGTCTTCTCATGTGGCTGCTTCCACCTCGCAGTCGCTGTAGAGGACCTTTCTGATTGTCCTTTTTTTGGTGATTCCCTGATATCGCCTTCCGCTGCTGGCTCATGTAATTAATAATCATGATGATGGTTACAGGGAGAGCGTCCAGATAATGCACGGAAAGTACTGGGGAAGGAAAATCCTACATTTGAGCAGAACTCATTCAATAGAAATAAGGAATATGGGCTTATTCATCCTTATTCATTCCTTATTGATTTAGCGACTACGACCGTACGATTTACCGTTATGGTAATCGTACGGTCTCGATGAAAAGTTCATAACGCGAAGGCAATGAGCAAGAAGCGGCGTCGCACCTTACAGACCGGTGGCGGTACATATGCAATATAGAACAAGTACCCGGTAGAGGCGCGCTATCAGTTTGTGGTGTCAATTAGAATCGGACCAGATCGTTGCTGAGCTACAAAGCTTCTGCTACTGGCGCCGTTACGGAGGACAGTTCCCGAAGTGTCAGCTCCCAGACCATATAGGTTGCTCTTCTGCCACGACAGCTTCGCTATTTCCGGACGCCCGTAGTGCCCGTCGCTTCGGTACACTCCCTGCGCCGGTGCCATACAACAGGAGCCCCGACACGAAGTGACGACACTACTACAGGTACTTCGGGTGGAGCTTGAGAAACCAATGGCGGTCCTGGCTCGCGGCCCTGCCCGGCCCGACCTGAACACACGGGAGACAGCAGAACTCGCATTCCGGGAGCTATCTCTAAAAAGCGTGTCGTCAAGGTGTGGACCTTGCCTGCTCCGGAACGGCTGTTTGAGCGCGAGGGTTGCCCACACTAAAGTGGCGAGCGGGAGGTGTCAGGTGGAAAAAGACACTCGATGTCGGACACATGACCCTCCAGTTTACCTGACCACCCGCTGCACCTTTGCTTGCCGACCTCAGGAATAAGAAGAGCTCAGCCGCATCGGATCTATCGACCGGTGAGGCTGCGATAGAGTGCACTCAGTTATCGCTGCGCTACACACGGCGCCGACCCGGCATGCCTGACTTTCGCCCTTTTTTAATCGTTCGCGTCTACTACACCACAGGTTCGGAGGGCAAAACAAGCGCCGCGATGGGAGGGATTCCGCGCTTGTTCGACAGGTAAGGGCACACTGATCCCGTGCGGGCGGCAGCATGAATTGTGACCGCTTTGATCCTCCGCCCACGTCAGAGGTGCAGCGGAGACGAGCCCGGGCAGCGCTAACGACCCCTGTGGTTTTGTTGTGTGCAATAATAAATTTATAGGCATCAACAGCCTGACAGCCGTCCAGATACCCCGCTCTCTGTGGCGCCATCAGCCGTCCCCGGATCTTGTGCTTCGCCCAAAACGGCAACCGCTGTCCGCGACGCCGTGCCGGGCAGTCGCAGCGGTATGCGCCGCTGCAAGACAGCCGACGAGCGCACGCTGAAGAAGTGAGTTAAATTGCATTCCCACACCATCGTTCAGCCGTTCACCTCTACCGCAAGCAGTCATTCAGCTGCCGCATAGCCCGTACATTCACACAGTGCCGCAGATCGCCTCCCGTGGGGCGACTGCGCAGCCGTTGAAAGTGCCATGGTGTCCACAGTGCCACACGACGAAACCTTCGTTGTGCGGGCAGTAACGCGCATTATTCTTTTTGCCGGAAGGGCTAATGGGATGTGCTTGTATCGTGGAAATGAAGAATTGTTCAGGAAGGAGGACTGCAGTGGTCCTCGGGATTGGGCTCAGGCGGCATAGCATGCCCGGAATCAATGAAACGGGCTCGGTGGTGCGTCGACGACTACGTCATATTGAAACGCCTCTACACGGTAAGTGCTATACGACGTACGGACATACTCGGAATATCAATAATCTGAACTCGCCCTGGTGGTGGTCTTCACTGCCCATTGCTGAACATTTATGGCATTCACCCTCCAGAGCGACAGCTCCCGGGTGTACAAGGCGCAGTGCAAGAATTCCGGCGAGATCATCGCCCTGAAGTGCTACATTAAGCAGAAGCTCCACCCGATCAGCCACATCCAGGTCCAGCGCGAAATCAAGATTCACTCCTCCCTCGCCCACCCCAACATCATCAATCTGTACGGGAGCTTTGAGGACGATAAGTACTACTTCCTGGTGCAGGAGTACGCGGAGGGGGTGAGCGCCCCACCACTCCATTTCCCACATCCCATCGCTCTGCTACATGCACACACACACACACACACACACGCACACACACACACACACACATATATATATATATGGGTTGTGCGGGTTTTGGGTTTTTAAACCCTCCAGAGCGACAGCTCCCCTAAAACCCTAAACCCCTAAAATCCTAAAACCCCTAAAACCCTAAAACCCAACCCTAAACCCGTATATGTATATACATATATATATATATGTATATACATATATATATATATATATATATATATATATATATATACATTTATTCATATGTGCTGGCATGCGGCATCCGATGTCCAATTCGCCGTGGGTGGCTGCAACAGGGCGACCTCTTCGACGAGATCCGCCGCCATGATAGCTTCATGCCGGAGTCCACCGTGCTGTCGCTGATGGTGCGCCCCATGCTGTCGGCGCTGGACTACATCCACGGAGAGGTGCGCAGCCGCGCAATCATCCCCCGCAATCACTTCTTTGTCGCTGCTCCTCTTGCCACTTCACACGAGTAAGACGCCAATCGCGGCACTGATAATGTGGCTGCCGTCTGTGCACTGTACGCGTAGGGCATCATCCACAGAGACCTCAAGCCAGAAAACGTTTTGCTCACGAAAAGCCTCACCCTGAAGATTGCGGACTTTGGCCTGGCGGTCAACCAAGAGCAGGAGCGCCCAGTGACGCGCGCCGGGACAACACAGTACATGTCCCCAGAGGTGCGGACAGCATGCGGGACGCGGGTCTCAGCGCGGATGGCCCTCCACTGGGTTTGGATTGAGCACGCGCGCTGATGCAGATGCCACACGCTGCGCTGCTTGATCAGGTGCTGAAGAACCCCAAGAAGCGCAATCACGAGGATGGCAAGGACAACCCTACGCTCTACTATGATGAAAAGGTGCGGAGGACAGCGGGTGTCACCGGTAGGCGCGCGGCGCATGGCTGCTGTGCGGGTGCACGTGTGCTGAGGTATGCTAGCGTGTTCGGTGCGCAGGTTGACACGTGGGCGGTAGCTGTGATGGCATACGAGATGCTGTATGGATACCCACCCTTTGGCACAAACCAGGACCCACTTCTGCAGGCGAGGATCTTCAAAATGGAGGTCGACTTCCCCAAGGATCGCATCCTCTCAGAAGGTACCCTCCCCCCCTCTCCTCCCCGGTTGCCCTCCCTGGCTGTCTGTACATGCATGCTTATTTGCCAACATTCATTTGTATACAGGACATAAATACTATATATGTATATTATGTATGTATGTACTGGTGTCAGCAAGCCTGCAAGAACCCCAGAATATATACACAAGCCCCATGAGGGGCAGCAGCCGACCTGTTGGAACGTTCGTAATCCGTCTGCCATCGATAGGTTTGTCTACTACGTGCGACCTGTTGCAGACGGGGCGCGTTCCTATTGGTAAGGGTTGTTATTTTCGCGTCAGCACGCATACATATGCAGTTTTAATGACAGCAACACTAAAAGCGGCACCAAGAGCGCAGTAGAGCAGCAGCATGGCGAAACCTTTTGTACAACAATCCAATAAACAGCTTTGCACGATAGGATAATAATCGCAGGCGACGCGCATTATCATATATGCTACTGATTCTATAGAGCGGCAACTGCGGGGAGAATCACTGTATTTTGATGTCAGCCTCTGAGGCACTGGCACGCTTTTGCGCCTGTTTGTGTGGGTGCAGCTTGCAAGGACTTTATTCTCAAGAGCCTCTCCAAGGACCCCACCGGGCGCTTCACAGCCTCCGACCTCATGTGCCACAGCTGGGTGCAGCAGCAGAAGCTGGGCGCGCGGCGCACCTCACTGGCGCAGCGGCCCGGCCTTAAGTCCATCATTAAGTCCGGCGCCGGCAGCCCCAACCGACGCTCCGTTCAGATCCACGAGGAGCAGCAGCTTGAGCAAGAGGCGCACACTGGCAAGGACACCACTCTGTCACGCACCAAAAACACCTCTGGATCCTATGGCCTTGAGCGGCGCATCACGACACCCAACCTGGGGGCGCTGCTGGCCAGGTCAGGCAGCTCCTCGCCGAAAGCGTCGCAGTCGGCCAACCCATCCACGGTTCGCACGCAGGACAGCTTTGCGATGGCACCCTCTCCCCCTCTGGTGAAGACGCTCACGCACTCGCCATCCTTTGGGGTCTGCTGCGGCAGGAAGCCCGCAAACCTCCAGGTCCCGGAACTCCCCGGCATTGCGCCCTCGTCAACGCCGTCCCCAAGCAGGGTGGCGAGGTCTAGTGCGCCCGTGAGCCCCCTGTCTGCCGGGGCATCCTCTCCCATCCGGCGCAGCTATGGAGCAGGGCCGGTCTCCCCGAAGCCCCTCTCCCGCCAGAGCAGCCTGGACAGCCCCTCCAGCCTGCGCAAACCCTATTGCCGTGGCTTTCTAAACCAGTGAGGATCAGGCCATCACCCTCCGTGACAGACACCGCGCTGTCGACCCAATGCGCCTTGATTTCTCCATTGAATGGGGAGAAGTTTGAATTGGACTAATCCCGCCACATACGCAGCCTAAAGTGCCCTAGTCCCTAATCTGGAGCTGTGTCTCATGTTGCAGAGCTGCTTACTTCGCTAGTGACCAAGTGCTGCAGCCCTGATGAGCGCGCTGCGAGACGTGCAATTTAGTGTGCAGTGGACCAGTGGCAAATTAAAGCTGCTGAGTCAATTTTTCAACGGATGAGTTACTACCACTAGCAGTTAGCTCCAGCACTAGCTCCCGCGGTGCCCTGCCTAATTTGCAGGGTCGCTAGCAGAGACATGCACTGGCGGCGTCGGTCGATCCCTTTAACCGCTTTCTGTTTACCCGCTGCTGCTGCCACCCTTCCACCTGCACACACAACCGCACGGAGCCGTTGCGTGGCACTGGTTTCGGAGCTCTCATTTTGAACCTGCTTGCCTGCAGCAATTGTGTGAGAGACGGATTAGTTGTGACCTCAGTCAAAATGATGTCTTCATAGGGCGGAACCGCATCTCCTGAGACCTGCACGCTCGTTTGGATTGTCGGTCAGTCGCACGAGCACACCTAAAGCCCGCCTACGAGTCAAAAGAACAGGGGGTTGGGATCCCCGGAGGTAAGTGCTTGACTAACAAAGACCCTAAGGCCTGTGCTGTTCGCAAGGTCTTTGAGGAGACTGGTCTGGTTCTCTCTCCCGCTTTAGTCGAGTCTTAATTTCTCAGTGAAACGTCTTACAACAATGGCACGTTTGACGACTTGCACAGCTTTTCGTTAAGCTCTCGAGTCGTAACTTCGAACAAGCAGCTTCGTGACAAGTAGTACATCCGTAACTTCGACCGTGCAACTTCACAAATAGTGGGACGAGACGACGAGTTGACCCCACTGCCGCCTCTGACTCTGCCCTGCCTCCGCCTGGTTCAATGAACCCTGTCTCGCTCATTCCGGACCTATCTTTGCCTTCAAAGCGACAAATAACTTCGCTTTGTACCCCGCCTGCGCTGATCAGATTTGTAGGACATGTGTTGTGTAGATACGCAACCAGCAGTACTGAAACATACTACATGAATCATGGAAGTAAAACAGTTCGTCAAACCACAGCGTGTGCAAACACAAATCCAAGCACAATGTATACTTGTGTCACTGTGAATGCATATGGTCGTCACCCATGATTCTAAGACATCAGGACTCCTTAGCTACTATGCCCTGAGACGCTTCGGATATAGCATTATTACTGCTCGGCCCAAGCTTCCAGATACCTGCGAGTCCAATGGATAACACACTGAGGGCCCTATCTAGATAGGTCATGGATCCTCCCCCTTGTTTGTGAGTGTTTCATTCTTCATATGTTCAGATCAAGTAATGAGCTTGGACTGGGATGGCTCGTGATCAACTTGGTGGGTTCTTCATCATACCAGCTAGAATAGCTAGTTCTTGAGATGGGACATTCTACTCCGTGATTCCATGTATAGGAAAGCGGACGTGGCCCATCATGCTGCCTAATTCATTCCTTGGTAGGACGTGTGTACCTCTGACTGACTGACTGACTGACCATGAATGCCCGCCCTGAGAATACAACAACTCGCCCGGTGTACAGTAAAACGGTGGCAGTGAATCGTCATAAATGCAGGGATCGCATTTTAGCTGGAACCACGACCATAGTCTAATTGTGCCACCCTGAGGCCGCCCCTGCTGCGCTATGGCAGTCTCAAGAGCACGCAGCTAGCATTTATATAGGAAGCAACGAATTGCATTACACGTGTCCTACCGTTCAAGCAATTGCCTAGGCAATCGCTAGAACTCTAGAACGCTGGAGCGCTACCTTAGATAGCTAGGCAGCTAGGCTATCTATCATCCACAGCGGTAGGTGCTAGAAGTCATCAGTCTCACCTACAGTGGTATACATGTGTAGGTGATGCCTGGAAGGTGTGTACAAATTATAAGCGCGCAGTAGTATGCATGCAGAATATGTGGTAAAATCTACTGGGTTAAAAAGAATGTGAAGCGTTTCGACGTCGCCGAATATATAGTAGCACTACTGCTCGACTGGGAATGGACGACAAAAGAGCTCCGGATAGTATCTGCGAGCTATCGAGCCGATGGTGAATTTCGGCGGTGATACTACTCCACGTCCGCGAACAACCCGCAGCAGAATGTATATAAGTTGAGTTCCAAGCTAAGATGGCACGCTTCACCATATGCATGTATAGTCGAGTGAAGCGATAGGTTTTGATATCCATGGGTTGTTTTGATTATAGTCGTAGGCTTGCATCAGCTAAGCAGTTGAAGCTCTGTCTTGATTAAACAGCTGCGTCAGCAACAGAATAATGGATCTCTTCTACCCTGATTCAAACTACGGTCGAAGTTCTGCGAGATATTGCTACACTGTGCCCGGTGGTGGACGACTCGTCGCCGACTACGACTTCGCAACGAAACATACCGTTTAATACGAAGCGCTATATGGCTTCAATGACGGAAGAATGGCCACTGATGATGCGTTCAAGGCACTTTTGGGTTACGACGGGCCGGTACTGTACCTTTAGGCAGCTATCATGAGGGCGCCGGAAGTTATTGAGCCTGCTGTTGCTACTGGACTGGCAGCATAGCCGCTCGATTCGTCCATACCGCCTTTTCCTGGGACTGCTTGCTGCTTCACTCCTCTTCCTTCTCCTCAGATTGAGACTGCAAAACGTAACATCGTCGTCTGTGGCAATGTTTCAGTGTCAGGTTATTGACGTGTTTGCATAGCGCATTGCACGAAATAGCCTTGGGAGGGCGCAATGTCACTCAGAAGTAACAGCCGAGTTGCGACAAGAAAAACATGCGGCCGCCCTCGTCGCGATGTCACTGCCGTTCGATCAAACTTGATATGAGTATAGCCCTCGTTAAGGACGCTTGAAGGTGTAATCATCGCCTCTGGCAGAGAATGGATTTATCCGGCGCGGTCCAGCGCAGCTTGCCGTACATATGGTCATGGAACAGTAATGCTGCTGAGCCAGATTGGTGCTGAATGGGACTACTCTCGATATGTCTATTTACGTGATATGTTCGTCGTCGGTTCGTCCCAAGGCACTAAATCACAGGCACTGGGACGCTGATCTGAATCGGCGCCACGCCCAGCATTGCCCCTGCCACATTATTCCTGGCAAATAAATTCCTGGCAAACCGCCACTGCCATAAATTCTGCCACATTCCTGGCGATATGCAGTCGTCAGATCCAGGCAGTGCGATGTTATTGGAGTCCCGACATAGCGGGTCCGTAGCAGGTCCGTAGTAGTGTATTGCACGGATAGAGACAGCCGCGCATGGCTTACACAGCGCGTGCAGTAGATTTGCTGGGACGAGTACTGGTATATCGGCATAATTAAATGTGACAACTGTTAATATCGACACTGAGCGCAACGCGGCGCACAGTTAACGATGCCACTTGTATGTGTCGTGGCAGGAAATTCGGTATTCCTCATGCGAGGCTTGACTGAGCCTGCTGGCTTTGACATGTATCAGTGCTTGATGCCATCGGCGGGCCCTGTAGGGAGCGATTGTTTGTGACAGCGTCACAACAATACTCTGAGTAACACGGCACAGGAATGTCTTGTCGAATGTGCTAATAGTGCTGTCTATGCTCTCTGCTGTCTGTATGAGTTTACCAAGTTGGTGTCGTACCTGTGCGACTGCAGCACAAATAACGTTGTTGAGCTGGAATTGGTGGCACTTATTGGCAGGTGCTATCTACTTTTGCTGTCAAGGCGCAGAGCAAAAGGCAGGTAACTACTATCATTGCAACTCCAAACCCAGAATGAAGCATGGGTGTGAGGAAGCATCCCGCCGCACGCCAAACTACATAGCGGCTGCTGCATCCTCCAACGCTTTGAGGAGAAAGACCCGGCGTGGAGTTTTCTTCTGTCGCCGAAGCAAAGCGCGTGGGAGCTGAGCCTTATCTTCATCGTGTTCACCTTCATCACTAGGAGCCTCCCTGAGTCGCTTCCGATACTCTGTGACTGCACCAAAGGGAACGCGCCGCAGATACCGCATGTCAATGGCTGCTTGCCTCTCTTTGGTAGCATGTGCTGAACCATCGCGTGCCAGGACGAGAGAGTGGATCTCACTGACAAGATAGAGCTTCATCGGCGCAAAATGTGCCCCTGGATTGGGCCGTGTGACTGGATTGGGCCGTTTCATGTGCCAGAGCTGAGACAGATCTTTGATGCAGAAAATGCCTTTGGCCTCAGTCGCTGATACAAAAGATCCCTGACACAGTGCTCTGCCCAAATCAGCAATCCAGTCGAGTGCCGAGAACCTATGGCAGCGGAAGCAGGATCCAAGGTTTGCGTTGCACTCTTCATTGAGCTGCTGCTGATTTGCTGACTTGTGCACCATCGTCAAGTTTGCACGCTGGCGATGGTACTCAGAAAAGCCGGCAGCCAGGGTGGGGTCGGAGAACCTCCTGAGACAGTACGAGACCTGCATGATATCCAGCCCACTGCCATCCAAGAACGAATCGACCATGTTCTTAAAACTGTACGGGAAACCATGGTGGACGTGTGCATTTGATCTTGTCAACGCCTTGTTTGTGAGCGGACAAATAGAGGCATCAACAGTTTCGAAAATGTCAGCTCGAAACTTCTCAATCTGGCTGTGTACGGCCAGCCGGCAGGCCTGGAAAAACATCTCCCGTGCCACTTTCACACCACCAGGTCTGCGGAGGGGCCACAGAGATATCCAGATGTCCCGGCGTGGGCGATAGCAGCATGGGTGATAATGGATGTCTGCGGTGCGCAGTCGGCCAAAATCGAACGCCGCAAGCTTCAGCGTGGTACGCCATGCGTACATCGGGATCTTCTCTCCACAGGTCCCGCACATTGTGCGGCCACTTGCCGTACGCGTAAACTCATTCTCAATGTGCAGGTGGAGGCCCGATGCAGCCAAGCCAAGGTTGTAGCCTGCTTCTGTCGGCGAGTCAACTGCGCGTCAGGAAGAACAGTTAGATGCAGTGTTATAATTGGCACCTACTAAGCACCACAATTCGCCAGTAATACTAATAAACTAGTACTTGAAATCAAATGATTCTCACTGATCACAGATCATTTGCAGGACATATTGCAATGGTGTGTAGTAATAAACTACCAGTACTGAAACATTATACCTAAATCGTGGAAGTACAACACTTTGCACAACTCCAGCGCGTGCAAACACAAACCTAACGGCAATGTATACTTGTATCATAAATGCATATGGCCGTCAACCATGAATCTAGGCATTTGGACAGCTACCAGGCCTCGAGACACTTTCGAGATAGCATTACGACCTGACCCAAGCTTCCAGACACCCGCGAGTCCAAAGGAGAACACAGAAGAGTGCTCTATCTAGCTGGGTACTGCACCCCCCGCTGTGTTTGTGAGGGTTTCATCAATCTCAAGTTTCTCCGGTTAGAGTTTTCATTCTCAAGTTTCATTCTCAAGTTTCTCAAGTAATACTCGAGAGTCTGGGGCTGGGACATGTAATCGACCATGCGGATTCTTCATCATTCCAGCTTATTCAATGGATGAGACATTCTACTCCGTGATTCCATGCACAGGAAAGCGGAAATGACCCGTTATGCCTGGTCAATTCCGTGATAGGACGTGTGTTATACTTCCCATGAATGCCCGCCCCAAAGAAAAACAATACGATTAAGAGCTCACCCAGTGTAATAAACGGTGGCAGTGAATCGCCATCAATTCGGGGACAGCATTATAGCTGAAACCACGGCCGTCTAATTGTGCCACCCTGTTAGAGCCCCCCCCCCCCTAATGCACTATTTACAATGGCAGTCTCAAAAGCACGCAGCTAGCATTTACAAGCAACGAACTACGTATTGTACATGTCCTACCATTCAGACAAGCGATTGCCTAGAGTACCTGTCATCTACAGCGTTAGGTGATGAGAAGACCTTGCAGTCTCAGCTTTAGTGATATATACGTGTAGGTACTTCCAGAAGGGCAGTGTGTATCATAGGCAGTACGTATATATGGTAAAATCCCGGGTAAAACGACTGCGAATGTAAAGCGTTTCGTCGCCAACTATCCAGAATCCTGTATTCCTAATCAGTATATAGTATGGGAATAGCACTACTGCTCAACTGGGAATGGACGACAAAGAGCCCCGCATATGATCGTCGAGCTCATGGTCAATGTCGCCGGTGGTACTACTCGACGTCTATGTCTGCGAATTACCCGCAGCAGAGTATGTAGACTGTGGAGGTTCCAAGTTTGAGCGAGGACACGCGTCACCCTGTAGTCGAGTGTAAATAGTGATAAGGTTGTTATGGCGTGTCATAGGCTGGCAGCTTAGCAGTCAGCACTCCCTTGATTGAAGAGGTACTGCGTCAGCAATTTCAGTAGTTTTATAAAATCCTTAGCACAACCCTGAACACTGCCGGCTGCGAGATATATTGCTATATCATATTGAGCCCCGCGGTGGTTATTGACGACTCGCCGACTACGACTTTGCAACGAAACAAACCGTTTGTAAAACGCTGTGCATGGCTATGGAAGAATGGCTACCGATGCGTACTTTGTTGGTCACGACGGGCCACCACTGTACTGTCAGACTCGCCCTGGGCAGTTGTCATGATGAGGCGGTGAGGCCGCTGCCAGAGTCATTGCTGAGCCTGCTACTGGAATATTTAGTAGCAGAGACGCTCGATTCGTCCATATCTCATTTTCCTGCTGCTTTCTGCGTCGCTACTAGTCCTACCAGTACCAGTACTTCTGAGACTGAGACTGCAAATCGGAACGTCGTCGTCCTAAGTACCAATGTATCAGTGCCAGCAGGTCGACATATCAACCCCGTGTCGTCCAAAGCCAATGTCAGTACCGTACCGCCGATTTGCGGCGAAATGATATCAAGCTCGGTCGCCCTCGTCGCTATGGCACCACCAGTCGATTAAACTGATGAGTAAATCTCGTGTAGATGTCGTCCTTGCAGGGTATAGATTCTCTGGCGGTCCAGCGCAGCCGTATGGTCGTGGAACAGTGCTAATAAATTGCCAAGCTGCGACAGAATGTGAACAATCTCGGGAACATGGCTATACATATACGTTATTGGTTCGTCGCCGGTTCGCCCCCAGTGACTAGATCACATGCACTGGGACGCGATCTGAATCGGCGCCACGCCCGGCATCATGCTTACACTGCGGCCATGAATACTTCCCGAGTCCTGGCGGTACAGTCGTCAGAGTGTCAGACAGTGCGATATTACTCAAGTCCCGACATCGCGGATCCGCCGTAGCGTCGCAGCTGCGGATAGAGACGCGTACCATGTATATGGCACTTTAAATACAGCGCGCTGTAATAGACTGTGGTGCTTGCGGAAGAGTACTCCGGGTATATCGGCGCAATTTAACAGCAATGTTTCAACTCGAGGAGATCGACATGTGCCAAGGATAAAAGGCGGGGTATGCTGCCAGCCTGGCTACACGCGCTCGTCTGTGAACGAGTTCACGGTGCTATCTGCTGCCCGAGTACATTTCGAAGCGAATCATGTAATCAGTCCTGTCAGCCCAGTTCGAATGTAATGTGAGGAGATAGCAGTGATGTGCCCTGGTTGGACACCGCGTGCGGCTGCAGTATATTCGCCTACTACAAATGATGGGATCGCGATCCAGCAAGCCTGCCTGCCGCCCTACTCATCCCTGCATCTGCTACTTAGGGGCTAGCCTTGATGCCTGGGATCCCCATTTGTCCCGGCCCTGCCTAAGTTCGTATCAGACTGTAGACTGATGAGGCATGACCAAGTGTTCCGCAAAATGCAAAACTTCACTTATGCCCAACACAAACTGCTAAATACACTTGTCAATTGTCCAAGGCAAAGCATGCATGATAAATGTCTGGATCATAATTTCCGCAGCGCTAGGAGGAGGAGATTGTGTTTTTATATGTTGGGAAATTGTAATGATAACATGTCTGGATTTGAGAGGAGGAAATGCGAGATCTCTGTTCGGAATTGCGTTTTTGGATGAGCCAGGAAAGAGTGGCAAGACATGCATGGCGCCAGCTTCCAATTCCGATCACAGCCCTTCATTGGCCTACACTATTCCTGCCAGGCGCATGGCGCAGGCAGGCCACAGTAGCTTGTCAGTAGCCTAGAGGAGAGCTACAGGTGCCCACCATCAGCCCGGCCAAGCACCCGCTAGCACGTGCACATTCCTGTGAGCGATAGCGCCGTGCTGCCCCACCGGGTGGGCATAGCGGTGTCTGCCATCGGCAGAACCCACTGCCACCGAGGTGCATCAAAATGACTAAGATAGACAGACAGGGGGCGGGCCCAGCCGCGCGCGGGAAGACTTGTTGCCGCTACCTCAGCCGTAAACTGAGGCAGGCTCGTGTGGGCTGCTTGATGGCGCAGTGGCGCTGTTGGAGGGCAGCGTATGGCCGCCATCCAGGGCGCCCAGCTACCTAAGGCTATCCCGGCGCTTCCACGCAAAACTGGCGGGAAGGAGCAGGGCGGCTGTGCACCAATGCCCGGCTTGTAGAACGCCACATCCCCGTGTGTCACTCGTCACTGCGTGCCATCTCCACCAGCAGCAGGTGCGCCCCTGCGTCCAGGGCTGCCAGCGCCAGAGGGAAGTCCTCGTGCTGGGGCGCTTGCACCTCCAGCGCGTCACCCGCCGCAAGGGCCGTGCCCGCCGCCCTCGCCGCGCCCTCCATGCAGAGCACATACAGCTGCCGGCCAGCGTCGAGGCGCAACTCAAACGTGGTGCCGGGGTCACACTCAGAAACGTACACGTTGACGTCGGCGTGGAGCCGCCCGCCCGCCGGCAATCCGTTTGCGACGCCCTTCCACGCCGGCGCCGGCCCGCGGCCCGCAAGGATGTGCAGCAGCCGGTTGTGGCGCTCCTCCGGTGTGTGCACTGCCGAGCTGTATTGTGGCACCCGCCCCGCCTGGCTGGGCGTCAGCCACACTTGTACGTACCGCAACCGCTCTGCGCCGCGGTTGGCCTCCTGCCAGCAACGTGGAGGATCTCAGCAGAGGTGCGCATGGTTGGCCGCGCCAATGCAGCAGATGGCGCGCTGCATGCCTGCCTGGCATCTGGAACGAGCTGTAAGGCAGCCTATGGCTGCCTGGCTGATTAAGGTTTGAGCATGTATATCGGTGGGCAGACTGGCTTGTCATCAGTGCGATCATAGGGTGTGCGTGTCTGTGTGTGTTTGTGTCTGTGCGTGAAGGGGGGTGGGGGGCATGAGGTGACAGCAGCCGCTACCTCGTGGTGCGTGCCCGTGCCAGCGCTAAAGTACTGCACGCTCCCGCGCGCAAGTGCCTCCCATGCCGCGCCCGCCTTGCGATGCGACAGCTCGCCCTGCAGCACGTACGTGAAGATTTCCGCGTCGCGATGCAGATGCTTCCTGGCATGGCAGGATGAAAGAGGGTGGCTCATGGGACACCGCCTCTTCGCAGACGATGGCTGCCAGGGCTGCGCCACGTAGGAACAGCATGCGTGGGGTTGGGCATGGGTCGGGGGAGGGGGAGGGGCGCACCCAAAGTCCCCGCCGGGCGCCACCAAGTCGTCGTTCAGGACGCGCAGCGCGCCAAATCGGATGTTGTCGGGGTTGTAGTAGTCCGCAAAGGCGAAGTGCATTCGCGTCTGCAGCCACCACACCGGCTTCGACACCGCCAGGTTGCCTGTGCCGCATAGCAGATCAGCACAACTGGTCAGTCTCTCCGAGTAAGGGCATAGCTGGACGGGCCGCTCGCAACCCAGCCGGGGCATAGATGGACAGTGACTGGTGGGATGCGATGCTCAACCACCTGGCTCGGAAGTGGACCTGCTGGAACGTATGTTCGCAAAGGTCCGGCATTGGCGAAAAGGCAACCCCCCCCCCCCCCCTCCCCTTGGAGTAGCAGCCACCGTGCCAGCTTTCCGTTATGCTATTGTGCGCGGCTTCCTGATTGCCCTGCCCTTGTCCGCGGAGGTGGCTGCGCACCTTTGGGAACTTTCCGCATCGTACCGAAGCCCGCCATCCTTAGGAGCCCCACAGACAGAGCTGCTGCCGTCGTGCCAAGACCAACTATCCCGCTGTCGATCGTCGCCGCACCGCACGGTCCGTTGCCGAGAGCTTACGGAGAGGAGCAGGCAGCAGCCGGAGGCTGGGCGGAAGACACTACGACAGCATACGCGCTGTTATTTGGGCTCCCCGTCACTGTTGGTCGACTGCGGTACGGGCAGGGGCGCATCGATGTCGCCCCTCGCCGTACCAGTAGGGCAGCAAAAGTAGGGCAGCAAGATTGCCGTCGGGTTCGTACACTGACTGCTGGCACCAGAGGACGTGTTTACTGGGAATGGGAGATTTTTCCAGCTATGGCGTCGGGCCCTCCCTCACATTGCCTTTTTTGTTGCACATGTATCGCACTCCCGAAATGCTTTGCTCCGCGGGTTGGGGCTTGCCCCAACTCGCATTACTCGAATGGGCCGACGCCCAAACGGGTAGGGCGGACCTTTCGTGGTCAGTGCCGGGTATTTTGATGGCAGTGTTTTAGACGGTGATCCAACAGTGTTGGAAATTCCGTCACTAGTCTCCAATTAGTCTTGCGAAATGCTTCGGCAATTTGCTTGATGACTATAACGGAGCGTCGCCTACCCAGGGCTTTCCGTAACTGGATTGCTGCCTAAACGGCCGTCGTAGAGACGCTGCAAGGGTTTCACTGGTGCCAGTCCTGTCCCGGGGGCGGGGAAAAAAAGGACGTGTTTGCCTGTTCATCTGGCGTCCGTCCGTGGTTTTTTTTCGCCCCCGGGACAGGACTGGCACCCTTGCAGTGAAACCCTCTACGACGGCCGTTTAGGCAGCGATCCAGTTACGGAAAGCCCCGGGTAGGCGACGCTCCGTTTTGTTTTTTTGCTTGTTACATCAGGGCTTTGACAGATGCGCACTACAAACAGAACTAACAGCAACTATGAAAGGTTGGCAGCAAAAGAGAGACATAAGCATGCATGAAAGCAAGGTCGAGCAGGAGGCTAGGGAACCAAGAACCAAGGAAGAGCCAAAGGAACCACGAAGTCGCCGAGATTCCGGGACCCAAAGGGTCAAGGGAAGCACTGAAGCCAAGGAACCACCAGAAAGACCGAAAGGGGAACATGAAACTAATGGGGACCACCGCCCCGGGGTAGGCCATCAGCCGCGGCGAGTACGCTTGCAGCCAAGCAATGACCCGGGTCATAGCAACACAGGCCGGCGAGCGACGCGAAGCAGGCGCAGGAGCACCATCACGTGCCGCGCGCGCGGCCGCGACCCCGCCAAGAACGTTGTTTGCATGTGCCATGTGGATGAGAAAGGAGAAGCGGCGGCGCCACGCAGACAAGAGCTGGCCGATTTTTTGGCCAGTGTGTGTGTGGCTAGCTTTCGCGAGCTCCACCAAGAAGGTCTGAGCGTGCGGGGCCAGCGAGCCGAACTCGGAAACGGCGAAAGGAACAAAGCGAGGCATGCCGGCGGCGTTTCGGACACCCTCGTCACACTTTTGGATTCTGTGGCGCTCTGCAGCCCGCAATGCAGTCGTTGGATCCGAGCTTGACACGCCGAGGATAGGGGCAATGGTGGTATCGACAGCAACCGTGTTCCCGCGGATACCATCATACCCAAAAAGCCCAAACCAACATCGGCCGGCCGGCCGTCGCTGCCCTTCGGAAGAGAAACAAGCGCCGACGGGTCCGTGAAGATGTGGACACCCACGCCCAGGGCGGACTTCACATCGTGGCAAACGTCGGAAAGGCCATGAGCCGCCCACTCGTGTGCGGCGTGATTGGAGTCGCCCCTGAAGCAACGTACCACGTGATCAGCGTACCCGACCGCCCAAGCTGAAGGAGTGAATTCCACGCCATCTTCCTCAAAACGGGCCCAGATGCCTTGTACCGAGAAGGAGCAAAAAGCACAAGGGCAGGGCTCACCAAGGGAGAGGACAAAAGCCGCCGGAAGGCCAAATGGGCGGCAAGCGGCAATACGGAACATGGAATCGTAACACTCAATGGAACGCTCAGTCACGGACTTCACCAAGGCGACCCTCACTTGGAGGATCAGTCACCAAGAACGCTTTCGAAGCGCGTAAGAGGCGGGCCCGGAAGCGGTTACATTCAGGGCCGCTTGTAGGCATACGCGCAGCAAGCTTTGCGAAGAAGCGGACCGCGTGAATGCGGTGGCTCAGGGTTTCCTGGACTTTCCGCATGGAGTGCCAGGGGAAGTCCGAGTAATGCGAGATAGCTTGGAGGTCGGCCGCCGGGCGCATCGCAGACGCCGGCTCAGCCCCAGCGGCCGAGCAGCCGGCACGGGGAACGTGAGAGCGCTTGGAGGGGAGCAACTTTAGGGCAGAAGCCAACCCTACGGCCCCGCTAGATCCTCGAGCGCCGCGTCGCCACACTCGTCAACGACACGGGTATGAGCAGCGCGAAGCTCGACAGCCCACTCATCACCGACACATTGGCGCCGGCATCGGGCTCCAACGCTGGGGTGGCCAAAGCATGGTGAATCAAGGACGCCCCAACAAGATAGAGGCTATGAGTGGGCTGTCGGCTTGGAAAGGAACGCGCCGGCGTCGCTCAGGGTGGCGTGTTGAGCACGGAGGGAATAAGTCACAGCTTGGCCAACCACAAGGGCGGCAGCGCCGATGTGGGAGGCATCTGCGATAACCACATTATCCCCGATGCCCAGGTCCCCAAATTGGACCGGAAGGGACAGCTGCGTGCGCATGGAGGGCGTATCCAAGAGGTCGGGGCTAACACCCCAAAATGCCGGCGAGCGTTGAAAACGCGGCGGCGTCTGCGTCTTCAAGGAAGGACGTAATAGTGTCGCCATACCCGCCCTCAAAGCGACCCGAGCCCCGAGGCGTGGAGCGGAGATGGTGGCCGAAACGACGGCCGCATACTTGCAGCAAACGAGTAGCAGTGTGGGAGTGGAAGTGGTCGGCCAAACAGATAAGCCGGAGCCCAATTGGTGAATTTTTTCCGGCCGTTTTGTCCAGCATGTTCCGGGCGAAAGTAGCCGAGCCCACAGGGGCATCAAGCACCTTGATTTCGGACGAGGAGGCTGCAACACCATATATGCATGCAACAAATCCTCAAAAGGAAGGGCGCCGAACGGGGACGAAGAGCCAAGCTGACAATACGCATGTCGTTTGCGAATGGTGACGCTTAACCCAACGGCGACAAAAGCGGACGGGGCCACCCACGTAGCAAGCGCAAGTCCTTCACAAGTGCCGACCTAGTGGTTGGCGTCGTCAGAGAAGGCTGCCAACACCGAGTGACTAGGGGCAGCCGCGGCGATGTGAGCATACACTCGGGCAGCGACGGCGGCGAACATGATGAGGCCGAGGACGCAAGCCAACCCTGGTGGACCCCTCGACGGCTTGGAATTCGGAGAGAGGGACCGGGTTGGGAGCCGTCGAAAACGTACAGATATTGGACTCTTGACCATAGAGCATGATCGCCGAACATGGGCTGCCAAATAGGGTCCTCGAGCAGTGTGCGGAACATTTCGGAACGGTAGAAAGAATTGAACGCGTTCTCGGCGTCAAGCTGCACCAAGACGAGGGATGGATCCGAATCCAGGAGAGATCGCACAAGGAATTGAACGAATTCCACGCCATCACCCTTAACACCAAAATCGAACTGGCCGCGGGCGGCAAGCCATTGGGTGATGGGCTCGCCATGAGCGCGCAAGAGGACGCGCATAGCGTTCCGGACGAGCTCGGTGCCGATGCCAATGGGCCGAACGGACCCCTTTATGTCTCGAGCACTAAGTTCCAACGCATTGCGCTCCGCCGGCGTGAGCATATCTAGGGGAACCAAGGTAGCGGAGGAAAGGAAATGGGCGACGCCCGGAGGGACCTCCGCATTCGCGATGGCCTCAGCTATGCCGCGGAGGTGGGAGCGCGAGCAGAGGGCACCGAGAGCCTCAAAGCGGATGCCATCGAGGAAAGGGGCAGAACCATTGGGGCTGCTGGGCAACACCTCGCAAACGTCCACCGAAGCCTCAAGGAAAGTGAGGTTGTCCAACGAGAACGGATCCGGGGTCGCGCAAGGAACGGGGTCCGGGGTCTGGGGATGCAACTGGAGGAGCTCGTCGTGAAGCCGCGCGCGCGAGCGGGACTGAGTGAAGGGCGGCAGCTACGCGGCTGTACTCGCCCACCGCATCCAAGGCCGAAACCCGAGCAGCTCGGCGTTTGGTAACCGGCGGTGGGTCCCCACAATTGGCTGACGCCGGAGCCACGTAATCATGAGGAGTAGCCCGAACAGATGCATGCGTACGCGCGAGGGCGAACAACGTGTCTAGGTCACCACGCTCCCAATGCGACAGACGGTTGTCGCGGTAGTCCGCCACCGGGTCGGGGGGTAAAGACCCCGGCGGGCAGTCAGCCATGGTCCGCAATATCAACCCGAAGAACAAGATGTAGTCACTCCACGCAGCATGGGCAGCCTCAGATTGGCTCGCGCGGCCCTTAAACGAGAGAGCGTAGGTAAGGGCGGCGTCATGGTGGGGTTTGATCAGGGCAACCACGGACTTAGGGCATCCATTAGCGCAAGTAGCAGGCCGGAAGGACAGGAGAGTCGACTCAAATAAATCAAGTTGCGAGGCGCCGCCGCGGGCACCACGATCGAAACACCAGCGAGCAGCCGGGGGCATAGCGTCCAAACCCGCCGCGGTATGTGGCCCACCCCCCGGAGCGAGGGAGAAGGACGGAAGCCGGCTGGGCCGCGCCCGCCGCACAGGACCGAAGGTGCCGACCAAAGCCGGAAGCATGGAACCAATGACGCTCGCCCATGTAATGACGTTATGGTCGTCCGTGGTCTCGGATGCTGAAGGCATACGAAGGCATACATACGGGTACCGGTAGGTGGGACGGACTGTATATACAAACCGGGTTTGCATATAATTATGTGCACAGTACTTTGCGTTGTTCATGGAAAGTGATTTCTCGTTCATTTTAATTGAAATAATTTCTAGGCTGTGTTTTAAATTTAGGGTTTCCATGGGGTTGTTGGAGTATGTGCTCTGACAGGTCCTTCTGGCAATCTACTGATACCAATATCAGTAGATGGCGTGCTGCGCGCGCGTCCGGACTTCACATCCGACCCGAGCAAGACAAGACAATAGTACTGTAGATATCGTAGATTACAGAACTAGTATCAGCACGCTAGTGCGCGCGCCCCGCCCATCCTAATAGGCTCGGCCCGCGCAGCTGCTCTGCTCACTTCATTAGTCCCAGCAGCTCGAGCCCGGCTCGCTGCACCCACTGTAAGTAGCTCCGAGCACTTCCACCTTCCATCACTCATCGGTTGAGCCGTTCAGGTTATGGGCCCTCACACATTCTAGAAGTGTGCAAGTATATCTCGTCCCGGGCGAGATCCTCGAGCCTCCGAGGCCGAGTCGAGTCTCCGAGATTCGAACACAAAACTCCACTGTGCTTAGTTATTAGTTATTCAAAAATTTAGACAGACGTAGACAGAATTCGAACACCATAGTCCTCATCTATACCACGTTCTCTTTGGCTGGCTTGTATCCCTGGTGACTTCTGCAGCCGCAGGATATCAGCGTCAGCCGGAGCGGGGTGTGGTGTGAGTGACGCGCAACGCACATACATGCACCGGAGCTGCGGAGCGGGAGGTCAGACTGACTTCCACAGTTTGCTACTTGGTCTGTGACAGCTGGCTTGGCCGACAGATCGCGTTTCTCACTGGGGCAGCTGGGACAACATCGACATGGCAGACGACTCACCCACTCGACCAGGCAACACTCCTATTCCCCCGGAACTTGGCATTGCTGTCGACACTGGCAAGTCTCTTCCTGGATCTTCCGATCAACCGAGACTAAACCTAGTGACCAGGCTAGAGCATCAGATATCTAACCCGGAGCAACGACAAGACTTCCAGCACGGAGAGATGCAGAGCGAGATGCACGCTGTCACGGATCAACTGTCTCAAAGTCAGGCCGACTTTATGGCGGAGCAACGGGACCTGATGGCTGATGTCAGACGGATGTTTGCGTCCATGTCTCGACATACCCCGACAACTGGACAGTCTCCGACAGCTGCGCCGCCACCGCCACAGTCGCGAACCTCAGTCGATAGAGCTACCGGACGGACAGGCTACCTCGGCGTGTCCGCGCCTTATCGTGCACCCGCGAGACGCCAGACCATCAGCGCTGCGGACCTTGCGGATGGCCGCATCTGGGCCCGACGGGGACCACAACGAGGCATCGACCAGCTGGGTAGGGCACTGAAGTTCACTCCACCGATGCTCCAGAGGAGCTCAGACTTCACAACGTGGAAACATCTTTTCCTATCCTTCATCAACACTTCTGTGCCGGAGGTGATGGAACAGATGATTCTACTTGACCCGAACGATCCCAACATCGACCCACAGCTTCAATCATACCTCTACCACACGCTGGTGCAGATCGCCCAGCACCACCCGAGTGCCACCTCGGAACTCAAGAACCTCTCTCAGTCCACTGCGGTCAACCGGGGTGCGATAGCATGGGACAATATGTGCCATCGTCTCGACAGACAGGACGTGCACCACACCATGTCACTGCTCGACGAAGTGAATCGCACACTCGACAAGAACTCGACGGAGTCACTTGTCGACTTCCTCGACCGCAAATGGGAGGCTATCCAGGCATACGACGCAGCTATGGAACGGAGGTCACCGAGCAGCTCCGCGACTCCTTACTGATACCGACAGTGCTCAATGCACTTCCCGCAAAATACGATACTATCAAGACAGTCGTCGCAGGGAATGTCGACTTACATCGGTGTACCGCGGCAGAGCTGTTCGCCGAACTCCGTGTCCATGCCAAACTGTGTTCCACACCAGCTCCTTCAGCTCCCGCACCTTCGGTGGGTACTGCGGCATTTCTCACAGCTCAGAACCCGCCTAGGACTGCTCGCAGGATTCACAAGTCGCCATGGTTCGGCAAGTGTGGATCTTGTGGCGAGAAGCACCTAACTAGCCAATGCACTGCGAGTGACTCGGTTATTCTGACTTTTCAGCGCGCCAAAATCAAGGCCCTGAAAATCAAGTACCCCGGAGACTCTCAGACTAAGGCGTCGACCGGTGCTGCTCTCGCGGCGTTCGAGGACGACAACACTGCAGCTGTGACCGACCAGCCGAGCGACGACACCGACGCCGGCGACGAGCTGACCCTCGAGGAGGAGGAGATGCTTCTCAGTGGGGTGACCACCCTTACCACTGCTCCCCCAACCCTCGTGGCATTTTTCTCAAAACTGAGTAACGCCCCAAGTGTCAGCCATGCATGGATCGCAGACTCTGCTTGCGCTCCCCAGAATGTCACGGCACATAAATCCGACTTCGAAACATTTCGAATCGAGTCGAACAAGGGCGAACTTGGTGGCGTAGGCACCGTCATCGAGGGCGGCGGCACTGTGGCTATTAGGGCAACACTCACCTCTGGTGGCTACTGCACTTTGCGAATGCCAGCTGTTTATTGTCCATCCCTGCTCAACACGAATTCCATGGGTGTAGGCAGACTACTCAGCGTGTCATGGCTACAGAAACATCTACCTGGTACCATCCACTTTCCGGGTGGAACTGATTATGGCACTGTGACCATGGACGCAGGAGTGGTGCGCCTGAGAGGCTACAACAGCCTTTACCTACTGGACCTCGCGCCAGGGGATGGAGCTGCTCCTACCCCTGCTGGACAACAAGATAGCATTGCCATGCTTAGTGCTACAATCAAGGACTCTGCAGTCCTGTGGCACAAGAGATTAGGCCATCCCGGCATGGGCACAGTCCAGGCACAACATCACAATGGTGTACCTGCTGTACCTGCCTTTCCTACGGATGTAAGGAATCTCCCCTGTCATTCCTGCCTACTCAACAAAGCAACAGCCGCTATTGCCAACCGAGAGCCTACAGCCCTCCCTGATGCATGCTGCAGCCAACTCTCTGTTGACACACTGGGTCCTATCCACATCACATCACCAGGTGGCTATCGCTGGGCTATCGGCATCATTTGCCGCCTATCGAGGTTTCAGTGGCACAGACATCTGAGAACCAAAGAGGCAGCAGAAGTGCTGACAGCCATGCGTTCAATGCTAAATGAGGTCAGACACTATTACCTCAAGTACTGGGCAGAGTCCAGTGGTCCGTTTGCTCCCGAGGTCCGCTTTGATCGCGACTCCATCTTCGAGACAGATGCGATGGACGCTCTAGTAGGTGGCATCGGGGGACGTACTGAGTGGACAGCTCCGTACTACCATCATCAGCATGGCAAGATTGAGAGGCCATGGCGCACCATCCGGGACAGTGCCACTAGCATGATGGCAGACATGTCAGTGCCTAGCCGGCTGTGGGCAACCGCAATCAGCACAGCGTTCTGGCTGAAGAACCGGCGTGCTGTCACAGCGGCTGGTAATTCGGATGGCAGACAGACACCGCTCTCTGTACTGACCAAAGGCAATGTTGATTCACATATTGACAAAGCCAGAGTCTATGGCTGCAAGGTGTTTGTCAAGGTCCCTGATGGCACTCGCAAAAAGCTAGACTCCAAGGCCTGGACTGGCATCTTTGTGGGCTACCCTGGCAGCGCACCTGGGTGGATGGTCTTGAACCCCACCACAGGCAGGGTCACTGTCAGCGTCCATGTCCGTTTCCTCGAGAATGAGAGCGGCTTCGCTCCGGATCCACACACTGACAGCTCCATCATACTTGAGGCTGAGGAAGAATAGCCCACGGTGGAGATGGATCTAGATGAGCAACAAGAGCACCCAGCGCAGACAGCCATCAGTGATCAGCACAGCAGACCCATCCGGGAGAGACGACCCCCAGCTCGGTATCATGCCATGATGGCATGCGGCAGCATCTGTTTGGACCGTGACCCATCTGACCCCCAACCAGATTATGCCAGCTATCCTCCAGACCCCAGCGGCGAGAGCAACATGCAGCAGACAGTTGCACTCTTGAGTGCTGCGGGCATACCTACACCTCGCAACTTCAAAGAGGCGATGAGCCCAGAATTCCGCGACCTCTGGAAACCAGCCATCCACAAGGAGTATGAGGGTCTGATGGCCAACCGTACATGGGAACTAGTTGACTGCCCACCTGGTGCGACAATCCTACCCAATCAGTGGGTCTTTGTGGCCAAGGCAGCACCTGATGGCACCCTGGACAAGGCGAAAGCCAGAGCTGTTGTATGTGGCAACTACCAGAAAGATGGCGACACGTGCAAGGAAACATACGCACCTGTCATCCGCATTTCCAGTCTGCGGGTCTTCTTCACCATCGTGGCCGCCATGCAGCTCCACCTCCGGCAGCTTGATGCTGTGGCGGCGTACCTCAACGCTTCCATTCCGGCAGATGAGTATCTGTACATGCGACAGCTTCAGGGGTTTGATGATGGTTCTGGCAGAGTCTGCAGACTTCTCAAATGTCTGTATGGCCTCCGCCAGTCTGGCAGATACTGGTGCAAGCTGTTGGCCATGTGGCTAATCAGTGTCGGCTGGATCCAATGCAAGGCAGACCCATGCATCTTCATCCTACGGCAGGGAGAAATCTACGCTGCCATGGGAGTCTATGTGGACGACATGGAACTGGCTGGCAATGACGACACTTGGTTGGACAGCTTTGAAACTGACTTGCGTAATCGGTTCGTGGTCAAGAGACAACACGACCCTTGGGTTATTGGGATGTCCGTGTCCTACGATCGACCCAACCGACGCATCACCCTCACACAGACAGCCTACATCAAGGAGATTCTGGAGAGATTCGGCATGCTTGACTGCAAGAAGTCCGACGTACCTATGGTGGCCGACTTCTGCAAACAACCACTTACCAGTATCTCCGAATCACCCTTGCTGGACGCTGATGGTCGGTCACAGTACGTGCGACTGATGGGCTGCCTCCTGTACGTCAGCACTTGCACTCGACCAGACATCACGACGGCCCTCGGTATCCTGGGCAGTGTTCAGAAGGAGCCACGTGTGATGCACATGACAACGCTTAAGAAGGTGTTACGATACCTGAAAGGCACTATGCATCGTGGCATCACTCTGGGTGCCGACTCGACTGACAACCTGCGACTGGTCGGCTATGCAGATGCCGACTTCGCCGCCGACCTAATCCAGCGCCGATCCCGTGGTGGGTACCTGTTCCGTCTCGGAGATCACGGGGCATGCAGCTACAAGTCGGCTCTTATGCCCACGGCGACGCAGGAAACCGGTGGCGGCATTGCACAGTCGACTGTCGATGCCGAGACAGTGTCATTGGCACAGGCGATCAAAGATGGCATTCACCTCAAAATGCTCGTCTCTGAGATCCTTGGTAGTCCGGTGCAACCACTCATCATGATGGAGGACAACCAAGGGGCGATCAGCTACGCCACAAACGCTGTCATCAGTGATAGGACGAAACACATTGATGTCAAGTGGCACTTTGTCAAAGACCATGTGGAGGCAGGCACAGTCAGGGTCAACTACATCGCCACCGACCTCAACACGGCGGACATGATGACCAAACCCCTGCCTCGACCTGCACTGGAGAAGCACGCCCGCTTTGCTATGGGCTGGTGAGCACACTCCGGAAGTGACGACGCCACACGGGTCCCGTTCTGGAACCCCCGGTGTACCGTCGAGGGGGGCTGTTGGAGTATGTGCTTTGACATGTCCTTCTGGCAATCTACTGATACCAATATCAGTAGATGGCGTGCTGCGCGCGCGTCCGGACTTCACATCCGACCCGAGCAAGACAAGACAATAGTACTGTAGATATCGTAGATTACAGAACTAGTATCAGCACGCTAGTGCGCGCGCCCCGCCCATCCTAATAGGCTCGGCCCGCGCAGCTGCTCTGCTCACTTCATTAGTCCCAGCAGCTCGAGCCCGGCTCGCTGCACCCACTGTAAGTAGCTCCGAGCACTTCCACCTTCCATCACTCATCGGTTGAGCCGTTCAGGGGTAGCCACTCTGCTCTATCTACTAGGCGAGTGTCCAATCTGTCCAGCATGACAAAATAGCAGTAAGGCACGCAGTGAGTTCCAAAGTCGTGCGCAATTAGCAACTACCATGCAACGACGGACAGAGAGCGCTTATGGGCAGTTCCATCGCATTGCCTCCCGTAAATACCTGCCACGAAAGCCCGCATGCGAGCATGGGGCAACAATTGCGCATTAGTGAAAGGAAAGTGCCAAGCAGAGAATGGGGAATGCTGGGAGAGTGGCAAATAAGTCAGCTGTGAACAAGGTGCAATTAAGTATGGCGCTGAATCAAGGTGCAATATATGGGTTGCAAACAGCGGGAAGGGGCTCTCACCCTCCGTGTGCATGGCCCTCAGCAACATGACTGAAGGCGGCGACAGCCTCATCAGCCATCCTTTTGGAGCATGTGCGTTGATTATGGCCACGGGGTCCAACAGTCCCACGGCAACAGCCGCACACGGCCCTGGATTTCTTGCCCGCGGCGCGCCCCATCAGCACGGGCGGGGTCCTGAGCACACTGTCGCTGCGAAAATGTGTTGATATTTACATCTATTAGAATGCCCTCGCCATTGGTATCCGCAAGCTCGGCGGGAGCCGCCTGTGTTGCCAGACGATGCTCCACCTTATGCAACATCCAATTCAGCGTACAGGTCGTCTTGAACGGCGCCGAGCTCCCGCACCACCAAAGAGCACGAGGTGCGCATCTTGCCCCACATGCGCCCGTACATCACGTTGGCCTTTTGGGCCTCGCGGACAGAAAGCTCCACCAGCTGCCCTGTCGCCTGGTTCAGCACGGTCATCGTGACTCCAGTGTTATTGCCCAACGCCACTGGGATGAAATGGCAGCCCCCTTCACCATGCCAGAGACGTGATACATCTTGTTGTCCTTGTGGTGACGCCAGGTGCCAATGCGGGAGCACCCAGTGGACATAGCAACACATGTGGGGAAGAGTCTTCACCCCAGCAGCGAAGAAGTGACGGCATGGCAAACCGGAGGAGATGGACTCGTAGCAGGTGCACCACGTCATGCGGTACACGATCCCACCATCAATGCGAATGGGGTAATAGAGAACCAAGTAATGCATCGTAGGATGGGCGTTGTGTTGAACATGGATGACCGTGTAGTCCTGCCCCTCCAAGTCGTGTTGCTAGATAAAGATCCGAATCGATGCTCGACGAGGAGTCCATGTCGCCCGACTGCTGCTGCAGATTGTCTAGGGACCTGGCAAACCGCTCGCTGAGATTGATGGTGTCGATGTCTGCTACTCTGCTGGCATCTCAAGTGAGCACGCTTGAGACAACTCCACATCACCGGAGGGACAGTGGTACTCAGAGGCTTCCTTTGGCACCGTGGATGACTTGAAAAGAGGTAGCACCTTGTAGAACGCCTCTCGCTGCATCTCCTCCGCGCATCAACCATACCCCTTGCCAGTGAGACGGTGTCACATCGTGCTCATCGGCCCAATTAATCATCAACTGTACTCAACTCTGGAGCATCGAGATTGTCAAGGTCCTTCGCGACTCGGGCCGTGCCGTTCAACAAGCCCGGCTGTCCAAAAACGACAGTGTCCGGCCGGGCCTAGCGGGTGCCGGGCATTTTTAGTACGATTGGGGTTTGGCTGGCGGCGGTTTGCATAGTCGCTATATTATATGCAGACCCGGTTTGTATAGTCTTTCCCCAATTACAGCAGGTCAGGCCGATAGCGCTCGCCCCCGTCATGAAAACCCATGCTCCCAGCTGATGTCGTCGCTTTCTAGGTTCGCCGCTACTGCTAGTCCCCTAACACGTGGACGCCGGGGACTGTGCGGTGGTTAGATCGACTAGCTAGGGCGAACGTAGGGCGAACGCACCTTCCACTTGAGTGGAGATCACTAGCCGCACGCGATGCCGCTAAACTAGTAATGGCATCGGTGTGGGCGTGTTACGAATCGTCGGCATCGTTAGCACGCACTACAACCTGCTGTGTATATATGTCCATGCGTCTTATGCATCAAACCCGTTGCCACAATACGGTGTGGGTGTCCCCGTGGGGGTTGTGGCCGGGCTGCACATTATGATACAATTACGCACTCGAGTATTTCCCGCTGCCCGCCGATTGGCCCGGATTCATGCCATGCCTGAGCGGTTCCTGGAACACTGCCATGCATATGTGGCGGAGGTGAATCTGAGACTATCGAACATGTGTTGGTTGAGTGCCCGCGGTGGGGGTATCACCGTCATAATTTTTGGTTGCTAGTTCCGGATGTCAGGTTATTTCTGCTACACATGAGGACTGAACGGCCTTTGTTTTGGGCGGGGTCCACTTACCCTTTACGGCGCCCCGGATTTCACTGGGAATGGGAATTTTTTCCAGCTATGGCGTCTGGCCCTCCCTCACATTGCCTTCTTTGTTGCACATGTATCGCACTCCCTAAATGCTTTGCTCCGCGGGTTGGGGCTTGCCCCAACTCGCATTACTCGATTTGGCCGACGCTCAAACGGGTCGGGCGGACCTTTCGTGGTCAGTGCCGGGTATTTTCATGGCAGTGTTTTAGACGGTGATCCATCAGTGTTGGAAATTCCGCCATTGGCCTCTAATCGTTGTTAAGTACTTAACTGAGTTTAGTCAGACGACGGACCGAGTTGTGCGGTCAAACGACTACCACCTGGAAAATATAGCACAGTAGCCAGTCATCGGCTCTGTCTAGAATCTTCCAGGATGGGACAGTGAGCAGCGGACTCGCGACCGCACCAGCTCCCGACCTGTTTCCCTGCCTGCCTGCAGCTACTACTTAGCCAACTGTCTAGACCATAGCGCTCATCCCTTTTGCTGTTGCGCTTCACGCACCAGCAATCGCGCGGCACCTGTGCCGCGAGGGGAAGCGATCCTTGTCGATATCATCCGCCTGCGCTAGCACGACGCCCTGCGCACGGCATTGTCAGGGCTCAGTATGCCTGACAACTCCGGTGACGCCCCTGGTGGCCTAGCCGAAGACCGCATCGCCGCGCTGGAGGCCGGTTTCGCGGGGCTTACGGAGCTTCTGGAAGCCCTACGAAGTGACCTGCAGCGGCCTAGTGGTTCTACTCCTACCGAGCCCCGCGCGCCCGCTAGTAGCGCTGCCGCGGCGAGCTCCCAGCACGACGCACCGGCTCGCGCAGAGCAGGTTTCCGTGCCCCAGCCCCATCGCGGTGGCCCTAGTGCCGCTGCCCCTTCCTTAGTCTGGGAGGAGTGGGCTCATTTAATTGGCCCCGGCTTTTCCGTCCGGCCCAGCCCCGGCCTCTCTCCGATTCCCCAGCTGTACGACATCTCATCTGACGAGACGCACCGCCAGCTCATCGCGCGTCGGCACTGGGCCACTTTGGATCAGTACCGCTCTCTGTACTGCTTTGGCTTCTACGATGCGGTGGCCCACGCGGCTCTCTGCGAGGCGCTCGCGTCGATTGAGAGAGCGGCAGCCCCCTGGTGAGGAGGACCTTCGCCTCCTTGAAGCGGGCGTGGCGGCCTACGACGCCTCAAATAAACACCGGCGCGACTTCCTGGCGTTTATCCGCCTCAACGCGTCGAACGATGCGGATGCGCGGACCAAGACAGTCGCACAGGTGGTTCGCCGCAGCCTCCTCAAGCCCGGTTTCGCGGACTATGGTTCGGAAGCAGTGGCGCAGCTCAGCGACGAGCTTTTGCGCCGCGAGGCCGAGTACAGCGTCACGGCGGCGGCAAAGGCAACCGTACAACAGCGCTTCGGCGTGGGACCAGACCCCACCGAGGAGGAGGACAACGACGACGAGCGAGCCACCATCCAGAGCGCGACGGCGCCGGCTTAGTCTTGAAGAATGCTTCGGCAATTTGCTTGATGACTGTAACGGAGCGTCGCCTACCCAGGGCTTTCCGTCACTGGATTGCTGCTGCCTAAACGGCCGTCCTAGGGTGCAAGGGTTTCACTGGTGCCAGTCCTGTTCCGGGGGCGGAGAAACAAACGACCCTGGGACAGGTACCTGTACTTAGGGTCTGTGGAGCTTTCCCCCGCCCGCCGGCTCGCCCCCGCCCTGCGTGCCGCCCGTAGTAGTACTTTGCCTTCGCCCGACTCACCCCGTGTTACCAAACCCATATCATTACAGCGCAGCAGGTATCGTCGATATCCGCCTGCCCGACGAGCGATCGCGTCGTTGGCTCGGTCTCTCATCCGCCGGCTTGTCGGCCACTTCCCCCATGTCCAGCGCGACACCGTGCTACCACTCTCAATACAGGAGATAATCGTGACTGAGGTAAGAGCGAAGCATGAACTTCACCTTCGCGCACACGTGCTTCGGTCGTGGTTCGGAAACGCGTCCGTAATATTGCGGAAATAGACAACCCTACGCATCAAATAGATTATACAACGTGTCAGCCGCAGCCGGTACTCCGACCCTACCGGGCTCCCGGATCGTGGTTGAGGCCCTGTCATCGCCCGGCGGATCACGAGTAGACAGCTACGTCTGACACCCCCCCCTACCACGAGCCTCTTAACAGCCTTACTTACAGATGTGTGCGTGTCATCGCCCGGCGGATCACGAGTAGACAGCTACGTTTGACACCCCCTCCCCCCCCCCCTCTCCCACGAGCCCCTTCACAGCCGTACTTACGGATGTGTGCGTGTGCACCGACTTCTAACCCAACGTCGGTGGCTCACTGTCGCTCGCAGGACAAAACACTGCCTGTCGCGACTTGGCTACCATGGCTGCCTCGCGGTCTTCCCTCGCCGCCCTACTTCTGCTAGCGCTCCTCGTGGCTTGCGCTACAGGTGCTTCCGCCTGGCGTAAGGGTGGCTTCATTCCCGATGAGTTTGTGGGTACTTGGAAGTGCACGCAGCGCAACCACACGCGCCCGGAAGGTGGCGGCGCGGACAACCCTCTCGGGGAGCCCGTGAAGAAGATGGGGACGGTGGGCTACTCCGGCGCGGCGCTCTGGCTCGTGCGCGACCATGAGGTTCGAACCCCAGGATTCCACGCTGGAACCTCGACGCAATTTGTGAGGTTGTTGGCCTGAAAGCCGTAGACGTGCACATTGCCTTCTCAGCCGTACCGCGCGGCCCTCTGCCCCTCCGCAGGTCGACAAGCTGTATACCAGCGTGGACTCCCTCATCTGGTTCGACGAGATCAACACTGAGCGCAAGGACATCAGCAAGCACCACTCCTCCGAGTACATGACCAAGTACAAGCTTTCGGTGAGCTACCTCATTTGATTGTCTGCAGCAAAGTGGAGGCGGGGCAGCCTGACGAGCAGGGTTGTGAGGGGTTGGGAGGCTGAACGACATCAGTCGTTTAAAGCATCCCCTGCTTCTCCCCAACCCCTATGTTGCAGCTGTACGAGAGCACCCCCAAGACAATCCCTGACCCCACCTTCAAATATGCTTGCCGCCTGGTGACTATCGGGAAAGGCCACATGGACATTTTGGGCAACTACGGGCTGGAGGACTGCGAATTCCCCACCGGCCCGAAGGACGCCCACTTTGTGTCTCACTGTAGCAAGGAGATTGAACCCTTCCTGATGGATGAGGATGCGGACGACGTCGAGCTGGAGCTGGCGTCCATGGATGCTTAGGCATGTACTTGCCCTAGCATCCCTTCGTGGAGATACCACCGTTTTTGAAGACATGACCCTGCGTCTGGTCAGGCATTGGTGCGTCCTCAGTGGGTTCCATGTCCCGCTTTCCTAGTTTTTCGTGCTGGAATTATTTTGTAGTCCATGACTACATGTCACTCTGCAATGGCCAGTCATCATTCAGAGAAGCAAGGCAGCATGCACTGGCTCCGTGAACAACAAGAGCGACCTTCGGCGCAAGAGAAACTGGAGAAAGGGGCGTCTGGAAGATGCCATGGGCGGTGAGGGAAGCTGAGCATAACGAGCGGCTTCCTAGCTGCGCGCTGATTACACCTGACTTGCATGTGGGGGCATGAACTCCAGTGATGGGGTATACAGCATGTACGAGGTGTGTCACTGTGTGCTAGTTTGATTAGCATTTCTCATATTGCGCCGATGGACTGCTCGGGATCTCTCCACCATCAGCCACCCAGAATAGACCAGGATTGGTGCCGTCGCCACTGATGGCCTTTGCTCTGTCTTCCCTGTCACCCCTCCGCGCCCTGTTTTTACATGAGCTAGCTGCAACAGGTACTGTTATAATCAATATATCCTCCCCGCATCCCGCTTTGCAATTTATAGGGTGATATGTATGCTATGAGATCCGCTACCATCACAAACCAAACCCGATAGTACAGCAGCATCAGGGTATATCATCCCCGCCGAGAGCACGCTGCCACGGGGGGAGATACTAGTCGGTATGGTATGGTTACAACGCGCCCAGCCCGGGGGCTTGGAGGTTGCTAAAGGGCATCACCCGACCCCAATGGCTCAGATGGCTACAGTCCTATCAGAGTATCTACACAACATAGGCACCACAGACAGTGTGCCGTGGCAGGTACTCAGGGAAACACAACAGCCGGTGTGTTCTGCTTGGCAGACACAGCGCGCTATGTGACTGTGGGACTCTGTGGATCTTATTGCCGAACTTGGACGAGCGCAGTTGTCCATCTCCCGCATCCCCACTCTCCGTGACTTGCAATCGCCACCCACCAATAAACTCCCTGTCACGGACTGGAAGTTCATCAGCGCTCGCGTGGGCCACAGGTGCTCCTCTCTGACATGGCCGTAGTATGAGCATGGGTTCCGCCGCTGCGGCATTGAGATCCTCTCCGGTCCGATGCGCCAGTGCGGCCAAGTTCGGTGATGTGCGTCGCCGGTGGCCCAGTCTTCAGGGCGAGCAAGCCCGAACCCCAGCTGCGGCAGTTGTGTTGACCGTTTCTCTTATGAAGCACTGAGTGCGGCAACATCCGGGAAGTCTCTCGCTTTCTCTCCCTCAAATGTATGATTGGAATGCGTCTGGCATGCATGCACCACGGTGTTTGTCCCTCATCGGTATATTTCAAGGATTACGTTCATATATTAATACGGGATTCTGGTGGTGCTTTGCTTGCTCGAGTGATGCTGCGCTGTTTTCGTGCATCATACGGAGTAGCGACTACAGTATTTATAAGCAGCAGCAGTATGAGACTACCTGTAGCGACTACATATTACAATTTCTGCTGCCGCTACGGGTACAACATCAAATAACCGCATTTCGGAAATAGATGACTGTTTTTATATAGGGATAGTAGTATATTTTCTAGACGGCTGAGTCACACCAGCCGTCGCCCTGTTATGAGGACCTTTCTGATTGTCCATTTTTTTGGTGATTTCCTGATATCGCCTTCTGCTGCTAGCTCATGGAAAGATAGTAGTATGGTACGGGTTAAGACAGGGATGGGCCCGCGGGAAATCTATGTGACGCCATACCCAAGAGCGCGGCCTCCGACACGGGTAGCTCCCTCACCTGGTTTTCCACATCCTATTTAACATACTTACAAACAGAATATAAGTATTTAAGTATTTAACATACTTATTAGGACAGAAAGAACAGTATCTCGCGCTACTCGCGCGCGTATCTATGATCAAAACTAGTCTATGGGGTTTCCTCCCTTGACCTAACCGCTTTTCAGCTACAAGTGCTGCTCAGTGGTACGGGAACTAGGCACCTGTCGTTGCGCCCTTTTTTGGGTGCAGCACGAGTAGACATAAAAGCAGCCATAACAGTTGAGCCTGCCATCTTTCAGTTTTCGCTGCGTTCCACGCAGCGATGTTTAAACTGTCTCGTAACCTGTTGCGAGCAAGGTCACCCCAGGTTGTTCAAGACCACACCCGGCTCACCACCCGTGTGTGATATTCTCATCCGTACGCCCGTGCGTTACCATGCCAGATGGAGAAGAACCCGTCGTTGAGCCGACGCTCGAGTCGCTACACGCAGACGTGAAGGCCCAGTCTACATTACTGCGAGAGCTTGCTACAGCGATGGCCCAATTGACGGCTCGTGAGCGCGTTGGTGATGGAGAAGGAGCACATGGTTCCGGTTCCGGGCAGCGCATCGCGAGACAGCCGACAGGCAGCGGGGGAGCCGCAGAGCGCCCCGACTTGCTAGAGCTAGCCCAGAACGGCCGTGTCGGAGCAAAATCCGTGAGTGACGAGGATGACTACCTCACGGTGCCAGAACTACTGCAGAGAGCAGAGTCTGGTTACGAGGCCGTTCGACCGGTCAGCCGAGTGCCTGGCCTCTTCCCCTTGAGCACCGACCTAACGAACGAGTACCTCAAGCAGGATGACCGGCGTCTGCCGGCCCAGGAGGAGTATCTATGGATGTCGTGTTTCGGAGCCCACATGGCCGCACTTTTCGTGGCTCTCGACGAGCTGCTGCCTTACGTCCCTGCTGCAAATCAGGACTTCGCCCCCTGCCTCGCGAGAGCTCGGAACCACGCCGAAGCCATCGACAAGGCGTTTCGCTTTCGTTTGGCCTTCCTACGGAGGCTTAATGAGGTCAAGCGTGTGCACGGTGACCAAGGTGTTGCGAGCTCAGCACTTTCAGCCTGCTTCTGAGCATCTGGGTTCCGCGATTTTTGGGGACCTCATGAGGGACTACGAGCGTCGCGACTGTGGCCAGCAGCGCCAAAGCAACCGCTATTGCTCGGGTGGCGGCAGCAGCTTCAGGTCGCGGACGTGGACGAGGACGTGGCGGTGGACGCGGGCGTGGCCGCGACGGTGAGCACGAGTGACGGTGTGGGGCGCCTTTCGTCGGAGCTGCTGGAGCCTTGCGAGGCCACCTTTCGGTGACCGCCGCAAAGCGCACCCTTGCAGCTCAACGGCGGGATGAGCGCCATGTGTCAGGACCTGACCCCCCCACCTTACAGACTTCATTTATGCCTTCCTTGGTGCGGCGCTTCTTACAGCTACAGCCGAGTGCGGCTCAACCATCCGCACACCTGCACATGGCGGCTCAACCAACCGCCTCCCGTACCATTCCATCACTGCGTCCGTCGGTTGTTACACTGCGTGTTACATCTGGTTCGCAACGATCAAGCTTCGCGCGTGTACGTTACGCGCGTGACAGGCGCTACGAGCGCGAAGGGCGCGCGGGGCGGCCCTCCTACCTGAACCTAGCCCCGCAAACATGTACTGGTGCTACTGCAAACCCGTCAAGCAACTACCGGCCAACCGCCGGGAACCTAACCGCTGCTGCCGAGTACTTTGCAAAAGGTAGTCGCCGCACCTCTGGAACTCTGTCGGTAAAACGACGCACTTGCGTAATTGACGAGCCCGAAGATGTCGCTCCCTGGGCTGCTTCACTGCGATCTCGACTGCAGGATGCTTTCAGCTCAGACGAGCTAGGACAACGGACACTCGACCTACTCTCCAACTCCCTCACCGCTCAAACACTCAAGAGCTACGCCGGCATACTGTCTCAGTTCGCGGAGTTCTGCCACGACTCCGAGAACATCAGCCCGCTGGAGGCGACCGCTCCTACTGTCGTTCGGTACGTTGCCTGGATTGGTGAGCGAGGGCACATTGCAGCTAAGTCACTGCAACCCTACTTGTCTGCAATCGACACGTTCTTCGAGCTGCACAACCTCGACCCAGTCGCCAAGGACAGCCTACACCTCACTTCGGCAAGGCGTGGGCTGATGCTGCGGCAGCGCTGTCTGGAAGCCGCCCCTTGGCGAGTTCCGCTGCCTGCTGATGTAGCTTACCGCTTCGTCACAAACTAAGGCCGAGCTTATTGTGTCTGCTCCCACCCCAGAGTACCAACACGACTTCCGAGCCCTCGTGGCCTCGGTTGTCAACTTCATGTTCTTTGCCAGAGGACTTACTGGCGTCTCCTGCCGAGTGCGGGATGTGCATGTCGACGATTACAACACCATGCAGGTGTACCCTGCATGTGTACCGCGAGAAAGGCCGCGCTGGCCGACGGGGGCCCGACGACCTGCGCGTACTTGCTTCTCCTTCCGGTGTCAGAGCACCCCCGAGTTGCACGTCTCCTGCACCACTTCATCGACAACGTACAGTCTGTCCCCCTTGTTACTGTTGCCTTGGCTGAAACAAACTTCTGGGCGGTCACCCCGAGCGAGCAGTCAAAACCTTGGACTGCCGCTACAATGTCGGACTGGCGGTTTTCAGCCGTCCGTCTTGTCGGTGCTGCCCCTCCCGTCGGCACTTCCTGGACCTCACACAGCCTTCGCAAGGGAGCAGCGTATGCGGCCAACGCCATCGGAGTACCATTGTCCCACATTCGCTACCAAGGCGGCTGGGCCACTAGCTCCGACGTCGTTCTGGACTACATCGGCCCCAACGTTCTTCCTTCACTTGGCGCATGGTTCTTCTTTGGCCACATCGCCCCCCTCCGCCACTTCCAAGTCCAACAGGACTCCGCAGCGGTGGCCTTCCCGGTGCCTCCTTCATGACCTTGGCGCTACCCCTTCTCCGTCAATCCACCGCTCCCTCTGTTCGCTCATGACTGGCAAAACCAGACTCAACTTGAAATGATCAAAACTAGTTTATGGGGTTTCCTCCCTTGACCTAACCTACCGCTTTTCAGCTACAAGTGCTGCTCAGTGGTACGGGAACTAGGCACCTGTCGTTGTGCCCTTTTTTGGGTGCAGCACGAGTAGACATAAAAGCAGCCATAACAGCTGAGCCTGCCATCTTCCAGTTTTCGCTGCGTTCCACGCAGCGCCCCCCCTGACCGTTTTCCCTCCACGCTTTCCTAAACCATCCTGCCAATTTCGGCTCTTGACCGCGTAAAAGAGCCTGCGCGACCTTTTTGGCAAAACCAGACTCAACTTAAAATTTAATGTCCAGGCGCCGTTTGATGGCTCACAACGCGCGCGCGCACACTGCTCAAGCATCCGCGGGCGAATGCTACGGGTACTGCTCATGTATGCTACGAGCTTGTGGAACGTCCCTGTACCTACTGTGTCCATCCTAATGTACGCTACTTCGTGAGCTTCGGCGCGCCGCGCCGCCGCCGCCGCCCTTCGCCGCTCCCGCCCCCAAGAGCGGCCCCCTCACCGACTTGACGTCCCTCTCCCCGCAACCCCTCGGCCGGCACCGCAGCCAGCTCCACCGACCGTTTTCGTCTGCTGCTGTTGCAGCCAGAAGCCAGGTGAGGCCACTTTCAACAGCGTCCTCACCCCGCCTCCCCTGATCCGCCAGCCGAGGCGTGCGCGGGCGGGTTGTGTGTGTGGGGTGAGGGGGCGCTCCGCGCGCGCCACCGCCGCCGCCAGCCAGCAGGCGCCGAGGCAACCCGCAGCGAGCGGCTGCCTTCCCCCGAGCCCCTGCGCCTGCCGCCACCGCCGGCGCACCGTCTCGATGAAATTCTGCCAGTGGTAGTGCCGGTGGCCACTTGACCCCCTTGGTTGCGTCGGCGAGCGCGGCATCACGGGGCGGCGGCGGCTCGTGGCGGCAAGCGGACACGGAGAATAGAAAGTAATGAAGTAATGCGCGGGAAATGGTGGTTGGTTTGGGAAGATTGGGGTACGGGGGCATTCTGCCGGTTCCGTGCGCGCTGCGTCGAGTCACATCCACCTTTCTGAGCTTAGCAGGGCTTGGCCAGGCGACCCTGCCCGCTCAAACTGCCTCTTCGTAGGCGCTGGACAAACAATAAATATGACTGGAAGGAAGGGAAAAGACGAGGGCGCGGCCCCAGGGGGGGGGGGGGGGGGGTTCAGCTGTGCTTAGGAGCCCATGCGTCACCCGCAGCCAGGCTGGGTATACCTCGGAAATGGCGAGACCGACATACAAGGAGACGCAGCAGCTGTGCACCGGGTGCTGCCTGCTGGGGGGCGCAGTAGCTGAGTGCACTGGTGGGAGGGTTGCTGCGGAGGCATGCCGTGTGGCTCTGCCTGAAGCCCCCTGCCCTGCTTCCCCCTTTTTTTCGCCATCGGCCCCAGGCACCATGGCCCCCAAGATGGACCCCAGCGCGATCATTGAGGTGTACGTGCGTGCCACCGGCGGAGAGGTGGGCGCCGCCTCGTCCCTGGCGCCCAAGATCGGCCCGCTCGGCCTGTCGCCCAAGAAGATCGGCGAGGACATCGCTAAGGAGACCGCCAAGGAGTGGAAGGGCCTGCGCGTGACGGTGAAGCTGACCGTGCAGAATAGGCAGGCCGCCGTGTCGGTGATCCCCTCCGCCGCCGCCCTCGTCATCAAGGCCCTCAAGGAGCCGGTGAGGGACCGGAAGAAGGAGAAGAACATCCAGCACTCCGGCAACATTAGCATGGACGACATCATCGAGATCGCGCGCATCATGCGCAACCGCTCCTGCGCCAAGACCCTGGCGGGCACGTGCAAGGAGATGCTGGGAACCGCCGTGTCCGTCGGCTGCACCGTCGATGGCAAGGACCCCCGGGACGTCCAGGAGGAGGCGAGCAACCCCCCCCCCCCCCCCCCCCCCCACCTTACACACACACACACATACACCCTCTGCTGTGCTGCCTGCAGGTTCTGAGGCACGACTGACTGACCCTGGCTGCCCCTGCTTGCAGATCGAGGACGGCGAGATCGAGATCCCCGAGGCCTGAGCTGGGTCTGCTGCTGCTGCTGCTAGCGCCGCCCGACACGAGCGGAACAATGTAACAGAGGGACATCGCGCCGACACATTATTCGCAACACACATCATGCCCGCCCCCGCCATGGGGGGCTGCTGCCCGCCTTAAAGCCCCGCGCAGCCCCTGTAGGGTGTGCCTTCTTGGGTCAGGGCAACTACCATGGCAGCACCCTGTGTGGAAAGGCGGGGGGGGGGGGGGGGGGGGGTTTCTCTTACAACACTGGCTCCTAGTCTCCCTCTCGAGGGCCGGCAGCTAGAGACACATTGGGGGGCAAGGCAGCGCCGGCACAGCCAAGAGTGTCACCGGCGCACTCAGCGGTCGCTAACTCGAAGCCAGTCCGCCAAACAGCCGGCCGGCACCCCCATCCGCCAGTGCATCTCTCAAGCCTGTCTGTACCGCCTGTCATGCTTGCATGGCCCCTGCGAAGACGCACCGCATCTCAGCATCCGGCACCCCCCCTCCCACCTGAGCCCACAGGACCCCACACTCACCCACTCCCTCGTGCGCGGATCATTGAGAAAGTGCGTGCGGATTGTTTGACAACGCCTGGCAATCAAACATACAAGATGCCCAACGCGCCTGGCGATCAAAATCACAGTGCTGTTACTGAGGCAACAGCGGCCGGTATCTACCTGCCCTGATGCCGTGCAGGAATACGCACCAGACCGAAATGTATGGGCACGTGGCCTGTGGTCAACCTCAGATTCAAACGACGGTACCCACGGAACAAAAAATAGGGCGCCGGTGCCATTGCTGCCCGTCGTGACATGGCGCAGCTTTGCCTGCCCTAGCCCCTACCCTAGCCCCTACCCTAGGCACCTGGCCTGCCACACCCTCTGCCACACAGGACACATCGCGCGGCTGCTAATGTACACCCCACGGCGCGACTATGTGTCTGGTGTCTAGCAGCGCGTCGGCCGGCGAGGACGGCGGCCTCCGGGGCGGCCGGCACTCCGGAATCTACCACGAGAATGGTAACACATACGCAGTGAATCGTCGTGGGGCACGCCATGCCAGAGGGCGCCTGGCTGTCTTGCACACGAGTCCCCGGGGAGGGGGTCGGTGGCCGTGGCCGTGGCGGTGCGGTGGGGGGCGGCGCGTGTGTGGGCGCCGGGGGCATCGTTGGGATGGAAAGCGGGTTTGTCCGCAGCCGGAGCGAGAAAATACGGAAACACTTCACCCCCCCCCCCCCCCCTCCCTGGCGCGAAGGACGGCATCATGAAATAACGGGTACGGTGCCTGCTGTACGATTTATCACTGGTTGGAACGTCTAGACAACACGCGGTTATGTACCATAAAGCATCCAGGTATGTCGAGGTTTCTCCTTGGTCGTCCATGAGGAGAATTATAGATCCATTGAGGTCATGCACAGCGCGGCGGGCCGCGTGTTCACAGGTATGGGCGCCTTCTTTCAGGTCGAGAGAGAATGGCGAGCAGGCACAGGAGGGGGGGGGGGGGGGGGGGGGGCAGCCTCTGCGCGCGCCGCGTCAGGTGGGGGGCGCAGGGGGCCGCAGCCTGTGCGTCGACCTGGCGCCCCGGAACGGGCGGGGAGCCGCGCGTGCGTGGCGCTGGAACCGCTGGACTGACCTCAGTGGGGGGAGGCGGCATCAGCGGGGGCGGCCGCGGCAGAGCGCACGCCCAGCCCCCGCGCGTGGGGGTCCCGGCTTGCTGCGGTCTGGATGCTGGGCGGCGCCGGGCTAGAAGTACCTGCGCGCCGACATTTCGCAGCGCGCTCGTGAGGTCAGCCGGCGGCTCCGCACCCCCCCTCCCCCCCCCCTTCCCGCCCAACTGACTCCACCCTTCAGAACGCCGGTCTTTCCGGCATTAAAAGCATGCCCGCTTTTAAAAACGTGCGGAGGTCTCACGCCCGCCCATGTCGAGAGCGACGCCCGCTCATTGTCACAAAGCCCCTCCCCTACCGATGCGGTCTACCACAGCTGATCGTACACATGTTGGACCACGGCCGCTGGCGCAGTTCACAGAGCATCTGCTACGGGAGCCGGCCGCGCCGTCCGGGGGTCCAACGGGGAGGACATCGATAACGAGCAAGATGGGAACATATAAGTTACGAGCAGCACGCGGATTCGAGTTGGGGGTACATTGTTCGGGGTTGTTGCCGGCGTGTCCGCCCCTGAATCCACGCTGCAATCCTGTCTGAATGATTGCAAGGAGATGGTCAATGCAGGAGGTACTTCACCGAGGCAAATGGCCTCCCAGCAACATCATGGTGCACATGTCCGGGTGCCGACACGGTACTGACAACGCTGCGAATATAAAGAACCCTCCCTGCCTGCCAGCGGCCAAATGCAGACGAAACTACAGTGTCTATGGAAGCTACGGGTCAGATGTGACGATTTGCACGCGCATCATATGAGAGTCACTGGCATTCGGCCTTTTGTTTAGTTTGCACACTTGAAACGCGGCCGAGGGAGGTGGCTCACATTCGTCTGTGGCAGTCTGAGATAATCGGGAGAGGCAGTCGAGCACGGCGTAGATCAAACGCTGCAGTGATGTTAATGTTGGGGGCGGGTTGTTGTCGTCCATTACCGTGGATATAAATATGGTCCGCGGGGCCAGAAAATAATGAATTGTTTGGCATCTTCGCATTGGTATATTCGTGATGCATTCGTGGTGTGTTCTGATTCATTCCTCCGTTAAACACTGTTTCCTCTTTGCAGTGAGAAGGGGGGGGGGGGGGGGGGGGGGGTTAAAAAGGTGATTTCTCCGCAGACCGTTTGTGTCTGTACGGTACTCAGCCTGGGGCAGCCGGGGCCACCTGGGTTATCTACCATGCGCAGATGACGTGATTGTGCGGCAAAGTCAATACTTGCAAGAGCTGTGGATGGGTTATCGGTGCTCAAATACCTATTCGAAAACGCGAGTGGAAGGGTCACGTGCGACCTCACTTCCGCTTCAATAGACAGCAGCGGAGACATAGCAAATGTTTGTTATAGGTTGCACGCAAGCCCAGTCGGAGGCTTGCAATAGTCAGGGTTCGTACATATGCCTAGGTAGGCTCCAGTAGGTGTAGGTAGGCCGCATCGACAGGGGTGCCCAGCATGCGCACACGGCTGGCAGCAGGCAGGCAGCTACCGGGCACGGCGCGCGGGCCACGCACCTGCCGTTGGGGTGCAGCCCCGCGGCACGCTGCTGCTGCTCCCGCGCCAGCCGGTCGCGCTCCTCCTGCACCTTCTTCTGCGTGGTGCCCAGCTTGGCCTTCTGCACCTGCGCGGCCGCCCCCCGGGGGGGAAGGTGGGGGGGGGTACGCAAGGGGAAGAGAATGTCAGCGCGCCGGTGGTTGGATGCAACCGCTGGGCACCGGCACCCCCCCGGCAGGCGGTGCGCCCCGGAGGGCGAGGGAGGGCGCGCAAACCGCAACACGGCCGGGTGGGCGCAACGGCGGCCGCCCGCTGCGGAGTGCTGCCCCTGTCCGGCACGAGAGGCATCACAGCGCGGGCGCTGCATCCACGTGGGTCGCTATTCTTAGCCCTGTATCGGTATGGGACTATGGACCCGGGAAACACATGAAACCTCATTTACTGAAATATTGGTGTCGGGTTCATACTCGGAAGACTCGTTTCGCGCATTCGGATTGGGGCGTGACGGGGATGGGGATGGGGATGGAGCCAGGACTTCGCACGTCGGCAGCCCTGTCCCTACGGGTCTACACGGATCCTGGGTCTGCCTGAAACCTCAGATTCAGGGTCAGTTAGAAGAGGAGGGCTTCCAGGTTATAGGAGGGCTTGGGGTGTGTGACTTGAGAGAGGGGGGGGGGGGGGGGGGGGGGTCATGCGCATACGGACCGCTATATGTATGAAAAAAAATTCAAGTGCGCCGACACGCATACAAGAACCCGTATCGTGAGGCGCAGGCTGGGCTTGCATGGCCTCTTATAACGCAACCCATAAGAACATGCGCTGCAGGTCCGTCTGCATTTGACCTCTGGCAGGCAGGGCGGCTTCTCATGCGCAGTGGACTTAGCACCGCGGCACCCCCGGCATGCGGACTCACTGCCATGTGCGATCAGGTGGGTGCCCAGGACGACGCAGGACGTGGAGCTCACCCCGGGTTGCGTGGGGGTGGGTTTGTGTGTGGAAGGGGCGGGGATGCGGATGGGGGGGGGGGGGGGGGGGGGGGCTCAACCTGCTTGTTGAGCTGGGCGGCCATGATGCGCTTCATGCGCTCCGCCGGCGTCTCCTTGGCCGGGGCGGGCGCGGCCGCGGGGGCCTTGCTGGACGACGCCTCCCTTCTGGCGGGGCTGCGGCTCCGGTCAGCGGGCCTCTCCGGCCGCCTCTCCGCCCCGCGGCTCCAGCTCCGGCTGCGGCTGCGGTGATCTCCGCTGCGGCCCCGGTCGCGGCGTCTCTCAGGGCTGCGGCTGCGGTGGCTCCGGGAGGGCCGGCCGCGGCGCCCGTCAGGGCTGCGGCTGCGGCTGCGGCTCGTGCGGCGGGACTCCCGCCGACTGCGGCTACGGCTGCGGCTGCGGCTTCTGTCACTGGAGCCATGTCGCCCAGAGCGGCGTCGCCCCCGCCCAGCACTGCGGCTGCGGCTGCGCGAACGGCTGGAGGAGCGGCGCCGATCGCGGCTACGGCTGCGGCTCCTGCCGCGGGAGCTGCGGCGCTTGGAGCGGCCGGGCGGATCGCGGCGGCCGCGCCCAGGGCTGCGGCTGCGGCTGCGGCTGCGGCGGCTGCTGCCCGTTTCCCTGGCCGCCAGCCACTCGCGCTCCCGGGCGCGCTCCGCTGCGCGGCGCTCACGCTCCAGCTGAGCCTCCCGCTCCGCCAGGTCCGCCGCCCTGCACGGGCCGGCAGCGCCGGGGTGCGCGGCTCAGCCCCAGGCGGCAGTGGCGCGGGGTGAGGAGTCGCTAATGGGTCATCCCGGAGGGGCATGCCAGGTAGAACTCATTCGTTTGTGAGTGCAACGAGATCTCCTTTACCAGCAGCACATACTTGGGTGTATATCAAATTTGCCCCAAATAATGAATGGCCATCTCTGCATCCAGTCAAACGGTCCGCGCCATATATGCGTGGTGTGGTGGGACAGACTTCCAGATCAATGCACGAGCTTCCTTGCAAAGGAGCCAAACACAACCAAATACGGGGAACACAGAGCATGGTCAACGGGTATGTACCCAGGTACAGGTGCGAACCGTCGCCACCCTCCACAGACAGGGAATCACAGGGACAGACACACAGACACACACGCACGCACAGGGACACACATGCCCGCGAACACACTGCCTCAAGTACGGCCTCTGGGGCCACCGCCACCGCTCGCTGGCTCCGCGGGACAGGCGGGCGCCGCACCTGATGCCATGGACCGTGGAGCCCGCAGAGGGCAGCGCCACGGGACCCTCCACGCCGGGGTCCATCTTGCTGGGCATCGCGTCCCGGAAGGCCGGCCTGCAGGGGCGGACAGGACGGCTGCTCAGCACAACATGGCCCGGCACAGCTGTGCGCCCGCGGAGGGCACACCAACAGGAAGCGGGGGGGGGGGGGGGGGGGGGGGGGGGGGGGTATATGGGTGCCGACGCGCCTATAGGAACCCCTACCACAAGCCTCTGATCGGGCTTTCATGCAACCTATAAGAATGTTCGCTGTAGTCCAGCTATAGTTTCATCTGCATTTGACCTCTGGCAGGGAGGGCGGTTTCTGATTCGCTGTGTTATTAGCGCCGCGTCGAGGCCGATGCGTCCAGCCAGGGTTGTGCGCAGCGCGGCGGCGCAGTGGGGCCCGAGGCGCTAGCTCTGCAGACAGCCCAACATCCCATCCAGGTGCGTGCAGCCCTGTGGGGACTGTGCAGCTAAATAGGGCCGCGATGTGTTTCCGAAAACACAGCAGGTTTTGGGGTGGTTGACACTAGCTGTAAGGATACCACACAAATCCCCATGTGGGTACCCAGTGCCTGGTGCGTTTTGCGCGGTATCCTTACAGTGTTGCTAAGTACTAGCGGCGAAAGTGTCATGTCAGCTCCAAGTGAGTTAGCATGGGAGCTGTAGGTAGTACCCTGATTTCGTGGCACAACAGGTCGCGCCTGTATAAACACCTCAAATGCGTTCGGACGCAGATACTCGCACAGGCGACCGTACGGTATGGTTCACACACCAGCGACCCCTGCCGCATCACCGAGCAGGCATTTGGAGGAGTTATGTGCAGTACTTAAGACATAGCATGACTTGGACCCGAGGTGGCCGGAAGCGGAGGCGTTGAATGGGGCGGCGAGGCGCCTGCCCCCCCCGCGGCGCTCACCTTGCGGCCTGCCCGCCCGCGGGGCGCCGGCTCTCAGTCTCCACGTACGGCTGAACGCGCAGGGCGCTCTGCTCCCCAATGGCAAACTCGGTGATAAACTCCACCTGCTGCGCCTCCCCGCCCCGCGCCAAGCCCTTGGAGCTCGCGTCCTTCGCCCTGCATCATGCGTGCGGCATGCCGCCATGACACAGCGTGAGGGCAATCGGATGGGCACTGCACTCCCAACCCCCTCCCCCCCTCTCTCTCTCTCTCTCTCTCTCTCTCTCTATATATATATATATATATATACATGTGTATATATATCTATACATATATATCTATACATATGTACATATATATATGTATATATAGAGAGGGAGAGAGAGAGATGTGTAGAGAGAGAACGAGATACAGTGTGTGTGTGTGTGTGTAAGGGCGTCGCCGGTGATATAGGAACAGTGTTTATACGAACCTGCACTACCTGTCCGAGGTCAAATGTAGACAAACCTACGGAACTACGGTGACTGATGGGTTATGTGTTTAAAGGCTTTACAGTGCATTACAGGCTGATAGATAATAAGGCTTCTTATCGACGCAGCATATGTATATGTGTATGTGTATCGATGCCCCGGCGGGCCCTGCCCTTCCCTCGGCGGGACGCCAGGGGCGGGTCGCCCGGGGGCCGCACCGAGCTTCCGGGAAGGCCTCGTATTCCGGGGAGGCGCGGCTCCGAGGCACAAAGTCCCGCTCCGGCAGCCGGTCGTCGCGCCAGCGGTACGACACGCTGTCCTTCTTCATGCCCGCGTACGGATCCAGGCCCTGCCCCGCCATGCGCCGCGCGCGCTCCGCAAACTTCTTCCGGCTCTTGTGCTTCCTGGCAACCAGTCAAAGGGAGGGGGGGGAGGTTGGGGATGGGAAGGAGAAAGAAGCCGGGGGGGGGGGGGGGGGGGGGGGGGGGGTTGCCTACCAGCCAGCCAGCCAGCTGAGGGGCTCAAAAACAGTAATGCACAGCGAACCTAACGAGTGGATACGGTACCTCTTTTGTTACTACCTTTGTCAGAGGGAAAGACAAAGGGGAGCACAGGGGGGGGGGGGGGGGGGGGGGGGGGGGTCGCACTTGCGTGGCTTGTGTTGCCCGAGGCCCTCCGCCTCCTCGCGCTTCACCTCCCGCCTCAGGAGCACCTCAAAGTTGGAGAGCCCAAACTCCTTCGCCACCTGACATGCAATTAGCAGGACTCGGGACCCAGGGCTAACCCCCCTGTCCCTTGTGCGCGCTTACGTAGCCGAATGAGCTATGCGCTGATTGGCACAGAGTGCAATTGCTTGGGGATGGGCGGCACCTCGTCCGACGCGGGGCCCACCGCCAGGCCCACCGCCTCCTCCTCCTCCTCCAGCTCCATGTCGCTCCCGCTGTCCTCCTCGCTCGAGCTGCTCTCGGCGACCTCGCCCCCGTACTGGAAGCCCACGGCGCCCAGGCTGGGCGGGAAGGCTGCGCCACGTACACCGCCGGCCTAAGTCCGCCCCGCCCCCAACCAGCTCCAAGGAGGGGGACAGAGGCCGGGCGGCAGGGTCAAGGGGGAAAGGGAGGGGCATGCAAGCTGAGCCCACCTGGCGTGTCAGCGGGCATGCTGGGGCGCTCGGTGATGCCGGCCGCGGCGTTGGCAGCGGAGCGCGCCGAGGCGCGCAGCGCCACGTTCTGCCGCTCCGCCTCCAGGATGCCCTGCTCCTCCGCCAGCCGCTTTTGCATGAGGGGAATCAGGTCGCGGTAGCTCTCAAAGTCGACCATCTGCAGGTGCGGGGGCGGAGGCGGGGACGGGGGCGGGGACGGGTATGGGCAAGGGGGCGCTTTGCTCAGCTGCGCGATGGCCTGCGTGGCTGCGGGCTTGGCGGGGTTGGTGGGTGCGAGCGGTTGCTACTCGTACAGGCTGAGGCGGCAGTGGGTCCAGCAGCCCCCCCGCGCACCTCCTCCAGCTCCACCTCCTCGTCAGTCTTGGGACGCTGGACGCCCGGGCGCGGCGGCACATACATGTCCAGCATGGCGCGCCCGTCGAAGCGGTCGATCAGATTGTCGCCACCGCCGGGGCCGCCCTGCCAGGGGATGAGCCCCTCCTGGCGCTCGATCGCCTCGTATTGCTCCGTGCTGGCGTGCACCGCGCAGGAGCGCCCGTCCAGGCGAAGCGCGTGCAGCGGGTGCTCGTTCTGCATAGCGCCGGCCCGCATGGCCGCAATGGGGGGAAGAGGGACCGGGGGACGTCAAGGGGGGGGGGGGGGCGGGAGAGTGAGTGGGGAGGGGGGGCAGTAGCAGACAAGCTACCGCTGACTGATTGATAGACTGATGGAACAGCCACAGCATCGCGTACACAGCACACCAACCCCCCGCCCACCACTCTCCTGTATCACCCGAGCAAAGACCTCCCAGCTGTGATGTTTGTACGCGTTTATGGACGGACCTGAAGCTCGCTCGCTCGCTTCCCCTAATGTCTCTCCCTCGCCCTCTGACTGAGGCCTTCCGGGATCACAGGGAGCATAAGACCGAGGCGCGAGTTCGCGAGCTGGGGCGTCGAATGGTGGGTGGTGCAGCGCGGGTGAGAAAGGACGCGCCAGTGTGTTTGTGTGTGTTGGTGGGGGGGGGGGGGGGGGGGGGGGGGGGGGAGAGGGGGTACCTGCGCCTCGAAGAGCTCGGCCCGCCGCTCCTGCCGCCGCTTGTTGTCCTCCGTCATCTGCTTCAGCGCCTTCACGTGGGCGCGCGCCTCATGGTAGTAGCTCATCGCGTCCCAAGGGGATAGGGGAGGAAGGGGGGCGTGGCCGGTGCCGGAAACTTGCGCCGAATCGTCAGGCAGAATGGTCCCCTTCAAGGGCGTGGGCTGCGCAGTGGGCCGTGGGGCTCAGCGTGGCACGCCAGTATGGGCAAGCGACGCAAACGGGGTGGCGATGCAGCGCGAAGCTCCGAGAAGAATAGATTTCGAAGTTTAGCCTGGTTTTGCCAAATAATGTCGCGCAGGCGTTTTACACGGAGTAGAGCCGGAATTCGCAGGAAGGTTTTGAAGTGAAAGCGATGAGGGAAAACGGATTCAGGGGGGGGGGGGGGGGGGGGGCGCTGCGTGTGACGCAGCGAAACTGGAAGATGGCAGGCTCAGCTATTATGGCTGCTTTTATGTCTACTCGTGCTGCACCCAAAAAGGGCGCAACGACAAGTGCCTAGTAACCCGTACCACTTAGCAGCAACGGTAGCATGAAAAGCGGATAGGGAAAGGAGGAAACCCCATAAACAAGTTTAGAACATTTCAAAGTTGAGTCTGGTTTTGCTAGGGATGAGCGAACGGAGAGAGCGGTAGATTGACGTAAAAGGTGTAGCGCCAGGTCACAAAGGGAGCACCGTGAAGGCCACCGCTGCGGAGTCTTGTTGGACTTGGAAGTGGCGGAGGAGCGCGATGCGACCGAAGAAGAACCACGTGTGACAATTATACGAGTACGATATACTACGAGTTAGTACCTGTGTGTACTAGTACAATGTGTACCTGAGACTACGAGTATATGTACTGTATAATGCTGCCGTGTGGTAAGCGTTGTGAAGCGTTGTGCTTCGTAGCCGGATTGATACCGCCTCAATTGTTACAAGGCGCCAGCATCCTGATGTAAGGTTCACCAGTTCGAACCCCGCTGATGTCGAGAATTGAATTCTCGCAGGGGGGGGCGGAATGTAGTGTGACAATTATACGAGTACGGTATACTACGAGTTAGTACCTGTGTGTACTAGTACAATGTGTACCTGAGACTACGAGTATATGTACTGTATAATGCTGCCGTGTGGTAAGCGTTGTGTTAAACAATTGTTCTATGCTGAAAAACACTGTAGCCTCTCGCCTCTGCACCACCACTGCACACCCACCTTTGTTTGTCCTTGCAGTCTCTATCCGGCTGAGACTGTCGCACACGCGCCATGCGGAGACATGACGCTGGGGTCGATGTAGTCCAAAACGACATCGGAGTTGGTGGCCCAGCCGCCTTGGTAGCGGATGTGGGACAGTGGGGCTCCGATGGCGTTAGCGGCAGATGCTGCTCCCTGCGAAGGCTGTGTGAACGCTAGGAAGTGAAGGCGGCCGGGGGGGGGGGGGGGGGGGGGGGGGGGGGGGGGCAGCATCGACAAGACGAACGGCCGTAGAGAGCCAGTCCGACATTGTAGCGGCAGTCCAAGACTTGGAATGTTCGCTCGGTATGACCGCCCAGAAGTTTGTTTCGGTCAAGGCAACAGGGGCCAGGGGGTAGACTGTACGTGGTCGATGAAGTGGTGCACGAGACGAGCAATGCGGGGGTGCTCCGACACTGGAAGGAGCAGTACGCGCAGGTCGTCGAGGCCGCATCGACCGGCGCGTCCCTTCTCGCGGTACACTTGCATGTTGGTGTTGTAATCGTCGACATGCACGTCCCGCACTCGGCAGGACACGCCAGTAAGCCCCCTAGCGAAGAACATGAAGTTGACAATCGAGGCCATGAGGGCTCGGATGCCGTACTGGTACTCGGGGAGGGAGGAAACACAATTAACTATGCGCACTCGACGAAGGTGTAAGCGACATTAGCATGCAAAGGGGCTCGCAAAGGGGCAGCCTCCATGCGGCTTTGCCTTAGCAGCATGCCACAACGAGCCGCGGGAAGGTGCATGTTGTCTTTGGCTATCGGGACGAGGTTGTGTAGCTCAAGGAACGTGTTTATTGCTAACAGGTAGGGTTGTATCGACTTAGCCCCAATTTGACCCCGCTCACCAATCCAAGCGACGTACTGGACGACAGTAGCAGTGGTCGCCTCCAGCGGGCTCGTGTTCTCGGAGTCGTGGCAGAACTCCGCGAATTGAGACAGTTTCCCGGTGTAGCTCTTGAGCTTTTTAGCGGTGAGGGTGCTAGAGAGTAGGTCGAGGGCCCGCTGTCCCAGCTCGTCTGAGCCGAACGTCTCCCGTAAACGAGACCGGAGTGAAGCAGCGTCCAAGGGGCGACAGCTTTGGGCTCGTCAATTACGTAAGTACGGCGCTTGGGCGACGGAGTAACAGGGGGCCGGTTCATTTTAGCATAATATATTCGGCGGCGGCGGTTAGAGTTCCGGCGGCTGGCCGGTAATTGATGGATGGGTTGGCAATAACACCAGTACGGGTTTGCTGTAGGGCAAGGTGCATGTAGGAGGGCCGCCCCGCGCGCTCATCGCGCTCGTAGCGTCTCTCAAGCGCGTAACGTTCACGCACGGAGCTTGGTCGTTGCGAATCAGTTGTAACACGCAAGGTAATAACCGACGGACGCAGCGATGAGATGGTACGGGAGGCGGATTGTTGAGCCGCCATGTGTAGGTGTGCGATGGTTGAGCCGCACTCGGCTGTACTTGTAAGAAGCACCGCACCGAGGAATGTCTAACTGAAGTCTCACTGTAAGGTGGGAGGGTCCGGTCCGCCGGACACATGGCGCTCATCCCGCCGCTGAGCTGCTAGGGTCCGCCGTTCGGCGGTCACCGAAAGCTGCCCTCGCAATGCGCCAGAAGCTCCGACGAAAGGCGCCCCATACCGTCACTCGTGCTCACATTCGCGGCCACGCCCGCGACCGCCGCCACGCCCGCGTCCTGCGGCCGCCGCCGCCACCCGAGCAGTAGCGGTAGCTTTTGCACTGCTGGCCACCGTCGCCACGAAGACGCGCGCGGCGCTCGTAGTCCTTCATCATGTCCCCGAAATCGCAGAGCCCAGATGTTCGGCGGCAGGCTCGAAATGCTGGGCCCGCAATACGTTCAGAACACCTTGGTCGCCGTGTACACGCTTGATCTCGTTAAGCCTCCGCAGAAAGGCTATAGACAAAAACGAAACGCCTTGTCGATGGCCTCGGCGTGATTCCGAGCGCGCCCGAGGCAGAGGCTGAAGTCTTGATTAGCAGCAGGGATGTAAGGTAGCAGCTTGTCGAGAGCTACGAAGAGAGTGGCCATGTGGGCTCCGAAACACGACATCCAAAGATACTCCTCATGGACCGGCAGACGCCGGTCGACATGCATGCTTGAGGTACTCGTTCGTTAGGTCGGTACTCAAGGGAAAGACGAGCCCATGCACTCGGCTGACCGGTCGAACGGCCTTGTAACCATACTCTGCTCGCTGCAGTAGCTCTGGCACCGCGAGGTAGTTGTCCTCGTCACTCACGGATGTATTTGCTCCGACACGGCCGCTCTGGGCTAGATCTAGCCAGTCGGGGAGCTCTGCGGCTCCCCCGTTGCATGTCGGTTGTCCCGCGACGCGCTGCCCGGACGGAACTACAGCCATGTACTCCGTCTCCATCAACAACACGGTCACGAGCCGTCAATTGAGCTAACGCTGTTGCAAGCTCACGCAGCAATGTAGACTGCTAGGCATTCGTGCATGTCTGCTTGTAGCGATTCGAGCGTCGGCTAAACAACTGGTTCTTCTCCATCTGACATGATGACGCACGTATGTACGGATGAGAATTTCACACGCGGGTGGTGAGCCGGGTGTGGTCTTGAACAACTTGGGGTGACCTTGCTCGCAACGTGTTGCGAGATAAATAATCGTTTGGTGTAACGCAACGAAACTGGACGATTGTAGGCTCGGCTATTATGGATGCTTTTATGCCAACTCGTGTGGCACCCAAATAGGGCGCAACGATAGGTGACTGCCTAGCAACCCGTACCACTTAGCAGCAACGGTAGCCGCAATAGCGGTTAGGGAACGGAGGATCCCCATAAACAAGTTTAGAACAGAATAGAGCAGAAGAGCGCGCGCGCCGTCATTCATTGGCTCATCAGCATGGATGTGCGCGCTGTTTTTTTTTCCGCCCCCGGGACATCAGGATTGGTACCAGTTCACCCTTGCAGCGTCTCTACGACGGCCGTTATTTTGGCAGCGATCCAGTTACGTTTCAACACGCAATCGAGTATGGTTATGCCGAAAAGATAGTGGAGGCTGTTTTACACGAATAAGCGCAATTTTGTATGGCTAGGAAGATTCAGGGAAAGGGGGGGAATGTCGGAGGAGGAGCCCGCATGGCGGAGTCGGAGACGGGAGGGCGCTGCTGAAGGCAGCGAGCTGGAAGATGTCAGTCGAGCTGCTGGTGGCTGTCCTACGTAGCTCCCCGGCCGGGAGCGCAGGGCACGCGTGCGATGGGGCAGCCCGTACTGACGAAACCCGATGGTATCAGATATTTAACTGGTTGAAACGCGTACGGGTCGCACTAGGACAGTTGAATTGTTAGGAAACCTCATAAACACGTTTAGATAATTTCAAAATGCAATCGAGTCTGGTTTGCCATTTTGCGCCGGTAGTTCGTTTACGACTGCGAGCGTGGGCAGTCGGCATGCGTGCCGACCAGACAAAGGCGGACGATGTCTTGAGTCGCAGAAGAGGTCTCGCGCCGAGAGGCTACGAATCTCGATCGAGGCGCAGGCGCAGATTATACCCGGACGGGAGATGGTGACGCCGGCGCGACATAGGCCGGACGTGTTGCGGAATTAAGGTGCCGTCTCCCGACGGCGCCCTAAAGCAGTTGCCGCGCGCCATGGTGGCGTACGGCAGCACAAGCCGGAATTGCAGACTAGTAGTAGAAGCGGCCAAGTTGGCGACGAGCGCCCAGCAAATAAGCAGCGGCACATCGGACACCAGTAGGACGAGTACAACTGCGCGCACGAGCGCGCGAGCGCGCGAGCGCGCCGCGTACAACCAAGTAAAGTAGTACTGATACGCTGTACGCGACGCGATGATAACTCGGCACTTGAACTGGCGATGCACGTTACGAGGGGTGGACAGGGAACAACGCGCGATGACAGCGGTGTAAGGCCGCTGCCATCACCAACGGTGGTTGTTTCGCCGCCTCGCGTGAAGGGCGGCGGGTGAAACTCACAACCATTAGGGGCGCGGGAACGACGTGGGACCGTATGTGGTCGTTCGTAGTGTCGTACCGGCTCTTAGGTGTGTCGGATCGGTTGCCAATGACGTCGCAGAAGACCCGCCGACTCGGGAATCTGTCGCCGTGGGTCTTTGTCCGCGGAGAGCGGTGAGGCGGCCGCCGCTGCTTCACCAGCGACGGCTGCTGACCACCTCACAAGGCGTATGCTTAGGATGACGCCACGAAATGCACAAGTCGCGTTAGGTGGCAGAGCTGTCCCCCGGCACGGGCAGCTCGTGTTGTCACAAAAGATGTCGTGACGTCGGGAGCGGGTTGGCCGGCGTAGAGGCCCGTTGCAGCCTATGCCGGCCTGTAACGATGCTGCCAATGATGTCGGGGCGAGGGTGACGAGGAGCCGGCCGCTGCTGCTGCACCATCGACGAGCGTCGAGGTTCCAAATCCAGAGTCGGCTAAGGGTAGTTTGTTACGGACACCACAAGACGCTAGGCGGCAAGCCTAGTGGTAGAGCTGTCCCCCGGCGGGTAGCTGCTGGTTGTCGTGATCCTTATGACGACGACTTTGCAGTAGGAGGCGTCGGAGACGCGTCGGGACGAGCCGCACAAAAACTCCTCACTGCGACCACAACAAACGTTGTCGCAGCATGATTACGGCGAGGGCAACGAGCCCTCTCAAAACACCGGCGCATGCTGAGCGGCGCCACCCCCGTATCGGACCAATTACGCGGGTAGTTACGGAAAACCACAGCGTGTAAACAACGTGTACCGGTGATGCCACGACGCCTTGCTGCGAGGACATGCGGACCGGGTTGAAGTGTCTTGCGAGACAACAAATGGCCGCCCCGACGACACGGACGTCCTTCTCCGTCCGCGTCGATTTGTTGCGGTAGGCGGAGTTGTCGTCGTTGACAACCGTGACGAGCAACGGTCATGGTGCCGAGCGCGTCCACCTCACCTAACCTCCAGAGTTGACTAGTGCGAGAGTACGCTCCACTGGGGAGCGCCCCGCGAAGGTTAGTACTGCGACTCGACTTCGGTTGTTGAGGTGTAAACCCCCCAAACGGGGACTCCCTAGCTCCAATTCCTTGCCGTGCGCATCGCTACCCGAAAACCTCCCTGCTGCAAAGCCAGGACAAACACGGAAAATGACCTCGAGCGCACAAGTAGGGAAAACCACATTACCGAGGGGCTGTCTGTCGCTGCCGATGATGTCACGCATGTGCGTGGCACGACGACTCACTACTGGGTGGATAAACCTAGGTGCGGACTTGTTCAAGCAACCTCTGTGACCCTCGCGCGCACAAGTACGCGAAGCCGGACGGTGCCGAAAGATGGCATACGAGCTGCTAGTGGCTGTCGTAAGTAGCTCCCCGGTCGGGATCGCAGGGCTCGCGGGCGATGGTACCAGTTATTTAACCGGTTGAAACCGCTAACATATCGTACGGGTCTCGCTAGCTAGGACAGTTAAATTGTTGAGAAACCCCATCATAAACACGTTTAGATCAGAAAGCCCTGGCCTGGGTATGCAACGCTCCGTTTCAACCATTCAACTGAGTCAACAGCAAGCAAATTGCAGAAGCATTCTGCAAGACGAGCTAGACGCCAGTAGTACGGAATTTCCGCGCTGTTATTGCGTGATTCCTCCACCTGTGCGGTCACTGCGTGCGGCGCGCGCGGATGTATGCACCGATCGTTAATTAATTCGTTACATATTTATAAATATTGCTGGCCCGGTCATGATGGTCGTCGCGGCCTGCCCCGGCCTCGCCCCCTACTAGACGAGCAGCCCCTGCCCTGGTTTGGGTCAGACAGCGGAAGCAGCAAAGAACTGGAGCAGAACTTCCCCCAAATACCTCTTCCGCCCGAGTAGCAGGAGCTTCTATCTCCATGCACGACAGTCCGAGCGCTGTGTAAGGTGCGTTAGGCTGCCCGCTTGACGGCAAGGGACGCCGATTTATAGGGCGCCGGCGGGACGTCGACAGGGAGGTTAGTCCAGAGCCTCGCGGTGTGCGCAGCGCGGCCGGGAATGCTGTACGGCGGGGGCGGGGCAGGGCAGGACGGGGGGGCAAGGCAACGGGCCGAGCCGAGCCGCGGTGTCGCGCCGCGGGTGGCGTTCAGGAGAGGCCCCATCAATCGCAAGTGTGTGTGTGTGTGTGTGTGTGGGGGGGGGGGGGGGGGGGGGGGGGGGATAGTATCGATTCTCCATCTCGAGGCCGTGTTCATGGTCTGTTTCCCGGTCAGGGGCGGCGCCAGCGCAGAAGAGACCAGCCGCCCGCGCCGGCCTGGTCGCAGCTGCCAGCGTCAGTTGGAAGCTGTGCCAATCCGCACTGGCGTTCATACTCTCACCGGCCATACCCCTCCCCCTCTTTTCTCATTCAACGCCCTTTTTAACTGTCCTGCTGGGGAGCTCTCAGGCTTCAGCAGATCAGGGCACAGGGTGCACGGCCGGCACGGCATACCGATGCCAGTTACGCAGTGGTCGCAGTCATCGCCCGGGTTGCTAAACGGCAACAGCCGCACAGCAGGGTGTCTTGCACGCACCCATCGCTGACTGTGCCGCTGTTTGCCCGCCGATGTATGACATCTGGTGCCAAGGTTGAGTAAGGTAGGGCAAGGCAGGGCGGTCATGAGCAGCGCCTGAAGAGGAATCCGTGCCCAGGCGACTGCAGCAGCATCATGCGGAACGTGCACCTGCACCTCCACTTTCAGGGCTCGCTGAGCCCCAAGGTGCCCCCCCCCCCCCCTCATTTCCCAGACACACACACACGCATGAACATTGTCATCACCATCACCACACTTTCAGTTGCTGCCTCCCCTCCTTCGCCCCCCCTCCCCCCCCACCCCCTTTTGTGCATCGCTGTATGGCTGAGATCCCGGTTGTGACCATCATGGACAGGACCACAGCCGGCGTCGATCGCTGCGGCGCGTGCTGGCTGTGTGAGTGCTGCCATGCCCGCCGACTGTACGGTGGCTGGAGTAGGAGGCGGGAGGGCAGCATGGACGGATGGGCTTTGAGGAAGCAGACGCTACCCCGCTCGCTGCTGCCGCTGACACCTCTGCTGCCCTACCCTGCCCTGCCCTGCCATGTGTGCGGCCACAGCGTGTTGGATGTGGGCTTCTACGTGCTGATGGCGGCCGCGGTGATGAGCAGCCTGTGCCTCTTCATCTGCCTCTACACCTCCGACATCGACCCAAACGCCAACACGTACCGCGCGCACCTCATGCAGTACACCCCCAAAATCAAGCGGCTATTCCGGCGCAGCAACGAGATCGACGACATGGTCAAGGTGCCCCCCCCCCACCCACCCCCCCCCCCCCCTCTCCCTCATTCCCACCACTCACAGCGGAGGCAGCGCCTCCAAACGACCCTGCTGAGCGCGGCTAGGCCGCGCCACCAGGAGCTGAAGAAGCTGGACAGGTCCATCGGCGTCGATTCCAGCTTCAGGAACACCAGCTCCACCCGCTCCAGTCGCCACTTCCAGCAATTTGTGCAGCGGCTGCAAGAGGTGAGCGTGCCGATCGTGCTGTACCGAAATCGCTTCAATGAGAAGGACCTCAAGAACTCCTTCTCCTGCGGAGGCACAAACGTGAGCCCCCTCCAACCCCCTCCTTGTGAGCCCTCGGTGTTTGCCAGGACCACCTTGGCTGAGCCACCCGCCGGGATGCCGGCGCCACACAGGTGGTCAAGCTGCTCAGCTACCACACATTGCGAGGCGCGGGCCCCATGCAGGAAAAGCTGGACAAGGCGCTGCCGGAGGGTGACCCCCTGCCGGACAAGGCCTTCCCGCGCTGCGCGGTGGTCGGCAACAGCGGCAGCCTGCTGGAGGACCAGCGGGGGGCAGAGATCGACGAGCATGACGCGGTGCTGCGCTTCAACGCCGCCAGGATTGCAGGTGGGAGGCATTGCCATGCACTGGGCCTGTTGACTGCCTGCCTTGCCAAGTCCAGGGTACGTCTGATGGGCGGGGAGTGTGTGTTTGGGGGGGGGGGGGGGGGGGGGTCTCGCGGCTGGGTGTGAGGGCGTGGTGCTGGTGTGCAGGTTTTGAACAATTTGTGGGGTCCAAGACCACGATCCGACTGCTCAACAGCCCGGATGCCAGCTGGCCCAAGGACGGCGGCGAGGCCACCATCATGACCATCCGCAACCACGAGGCCGTGCGCGCCTTCCCTGCCCTTGCCCCGCCGCAAACCGCTGCGCGCGCTCGCCCAGGCTCACCCTCCTCCTTTAGCCCCCACTGGCGTGCCAGCGCCCCAGGCGCCCTCTCTGTCCCATTCACGCCCCCTGCAGCACAGCCTGCACTCATCAGCTTCTTGTGAGCGGCCACAGCCTGCCAGGTCCCATGGAAGCACCGGTTCTGAAGCACGGTCGGCTTGTTGGCAGCCGATGAGTGCGATGGTGGTTGGTGGTGAGCCACGGCTGACCCAGCTGCCTGCCTGCCTGCCTCCGCAGATTAAGGAATGGCACAAGGCCAACGACCGGGAACGGCTGGGCACCGGACCGGCGTACATGACGGACCCCGAGTTTCTGTGCCATACGTGGGACTGGGTGCAGCAGACGGGGGAGAAGCCGTCCAGCGGGCTGGTCGGGGTGGTGATGGCCATGAAGCTGTGCGAGCAGGTGCGGATCACTGTCGGCCCCGCAGAGCTCCCGGCCGTGCCGCCAACGCTTGGACGGGGCTGGCGAGGCCGTGGCGGCTGACGCCGGCATGGCTGCGGGCGCGCGTGTCCGTGTGCCCCCGGTGCAGGTGCACCTGTATGGCTTCCAGTCAAGCAACTACTTTGGTCGCTTTTCGCGGCCGCACTACTACGACTGGGAGCGGCCCAAGAAGGGGCGCGAGAAGGTGCACCCCTTTGCGCGAGAGGTGTGGCTTTACCAGCAGCTGGACAAGCACGGCTTCATCAAGATCCACTGAAGCTTCACCAGTTGGGATTACTAGCCAGTTCAGACAGCAGCGAGACCGTGTAGGTACACTATTATATATGAATTATTCGTATCAATAAAGCGCCGCGTGGGCAGGACTCGGCGACATGCGCCATCTTCCTCGCCGTTGAAACGCTGTAAGCGGCGTGTTGTGTCTAGTCTTACCCCGCATGCCCCGACACCCCCTCCCTGCTCTCCGCGTGTCAGTTCCCGCGTCCTTGGTACGCTGGTCTTGGCTCCTGCTCAGCGCTGATGCTGCCATACCGAGCGACCGCGATGATGGCAATTATTAGCATGAACGTGAGGCTCGACCCCGTGAGGTTGGCTATCCAGCTGAAGCCAGACACACGTGTGGCAAGGGTCAGAGATTTGTTCCGAGGCCGTTGGGGGCTAAGCCGCCACTGGGAAGAAGAGCGTGAGGCGACCCGGCAGGCGGCAATGACTCACCCGCAGCGCTCCGCCCCCGACATGAAGCGCCGGTCGCACACGGGCAGCAGCGCCCCTACGCAGCAGACGATGGGCGTCAGCACGCATCCGGCCAGGAAGAGCACCCACTGCACCGGGCAGTAGTTGTCCTCGGCGTATGTCACCTGCGTGGGGACGGCAGCAGCGGGTGGGGTAACGCCGAACACTCGGGGGAGCGCACGCTCGCGATGCTTGCTCAGACGGGAAGGGTGGGCGCAGGGGCACTGTACCACGTAGTGTGGGCGCAGGTACCCGTAGTGATGGTACGAGTATTGGGGAGGCTGGTGTGCCGGGGCGTAGCCGGCGGTGCTGGGCCACGCCACGCCTGGCGCTGGCGCCGAGGTGACGGGGTAGCCCATCACGGGCGGTGGAGGACGGGGGTGTTGCTGCCCCGCCGCTGTCGTCGAGGGGATCCCCGCCGAAGCCGGCCCGTTTGGCGGGTAGCTGCTATCTAGGGCCCCGACTGCTGTTCCAGGCGCCGGGTTGGGATATGGCGGCAGCTCCATCTCGGAGTTGGGTGGGAACGCAGAAATAAAGCGCAGCAGTCTGTGCGTGCTGGCACCGGTGGGAGGCTGGCGCTTCGGCGGAGCCAGCGCAGCGGGCGGTACGAGTAGCAGCTATATAGCACCGACGAACCCCTAGCGGGCTGCGGAAAGCGGGGGGGGGGGGGGGGGGGGGGGCTTAACAGCACCGCCTGCAGCACACGGGCCCAGCCTTGCCACTATTGTCTGCGGTAGTGATTGTCAGCCACAAGTATGAGCACGAGCGCGGGTTTGGCGACTACATGTGATGCAGCGCAGCCGTACCCGCGTAGTAGCCCCCTCACCTACTCCTGCGTCAGCAGTGATGGGTTTAGTTACAGGAGGAGTGTCCTACATTGGTCCTGTGCATGTGATCCTTGTACAGTACCCGGTACTACCTTTTAATTGTACCTCCCAGAGTCCTACAGTCCTCCTACAGACGGCTACAGTCCTCTAGAGTACCTCGCAGTCGCTTTAGGGGAGGACCTTTCTGATCGTCCTTTTTTAGTGATTTCCTGATATCGCCTTCTGCTGCTACCTCCTACAGTAGCAGCAGAGAAAGTAGCCTTCTGCTGCTACTACACCCCTCCACATAAGTCCGGGTTTTGCATTTTCGATCGCAAAGCGCATGCATGGGCGAGGATAACGCCGGCTGCATGTGCATACATGCTAACTACAGTGGGAATAGTTCGGGCGAACGCCTATTGTGCGCTTTATACCCACCCGCGCGACAACACGACCATTTGTGGGCGCCCTTTCAAAAACGCGAAATCAGTGCATGATGCGTTGGCGCCAGAAAGTTGTGGGTTGCGCCAACCGTCCAAACCTATGGAAATTGCGGCACTCGTCGCACCAAACTCGGTGGATACGGCCCTTGGCATAAGTTGCACACACCGTGCGTGTAGGCCACTGAAAGCATGTCGCTATAGGCACGACGTGACACCCCAACGACAAGTTGGCCACTGTGGGGAGCAGTTTCGGGGTGAAAATGCTGCTGTTTCTGTGGCGAACGCACGTAGGAGAGGCGCTCGATGGCCCCCTTGGTGTAGGGCAATGCTCTACTATGGGGGCGCGTGGTGGAATGCCAGTTGCACCGTTTCGTGGGCGGGGTGGCGCGGTAGAGGCGTGGATTGTGATTCATATGAAATTCCTTGAAAAATGCTGTGGAAAATGGCATTTTGGCTGGAAGATGTGTGTATCGCTAGGAGGTGGCACATGCCAAGTGTTGGTGGTCCGTGGTCATCCACATACATAACTCTCTCGCGCAACTGAGTATGGGGCTTAGACACGCACTTGGCGCAAAGCCACGAGCCCGATATGGGTGGGCACATGAGGCAGTGAGGGGCAACTTGGATGATCATCTTTGGGGATTTTTTTCGGGGACCAAAAAAATCGATTTTTGATTATGGAAGATTGTTTTCGACGCAGATTTGAACGAGGAATCGCGTGGTATTTTTAAAAAGTTTTTCTGAGCAAACCCTGAGAAGTTATAGCGTTTTAAAGCCAAGGGGGTGTTGCTGCGCGTGGCCGACACTGATGCCATGCCAGTATCGCAACGCGACATGTACTGGCCGCCGCCCACACGGCTGCACCCCAACCAAATGCACCCGAGCCCCTCGCCAATGTGTTTCCTCACGCGTTCATGGCCATCCCGCCGTTTGGTTGTCTATTCACGCACGTCGGCGTGTGCGTGATACCGACCCCGGTTTTGGTGCAGTTGCAGGCGACGCCCATCCACGCACCAAGTGCAGCGTGATTCCCTAGTCAAAGGTCTTTAAGCCTCGGTCTGAGCCACTCGTCATGCAGGTTTTATAAAACCCTCTAAGATTCCAGGGTTTCATCTCATATGCCCTACGTTCAGGTACCCTAGACTTCTAAAGTCTTGAGACTGCCGAAAAGGGACCCCAAACTTATGTGTAGGGGTGTGTTGGCCATATGTCATTCGGCCATATACGGCCGACGCGGCATGTTTGAATCACCCCAATGTTCCTACTGGCTGCATATGCCTATGACGCATCCACATGCGAGCCACGGGCTCGAAAGGGCTCACTGTCCCAAGACGCCTTATTGCGACCTCGTCGAGCGTGCTTGGTGCGGCGCACACCCCTCCACATAAGTCCGGGTTTTGCATTTTCGATCGCAAAGCGCATGCATGGGCGAGGATAACGCCGGCTGCATGTGCATACATGCTAACTACAGTGGGAATAGTTCGGGCGAACGCCTATTGTGCGCTTTATACCCACCCGCGCGACAACACGACCATTTGTGGGCGCCCTTTCAAAAACGCGAAATCAGTGCATGATGCGTTGGCGCCAGAAAGTTGTGGGTTGCGCCAACCGTCCAAACCTATGGAAATTGCGGCACTCGTCGCACCAAACTCGGTGGATACGGCCCTTGGCATAAGTTGCACACACCGTGCGTGTAGGCCACTGAAAGCATGTCGCTATAGGCACGACGTGACACCCCAACGACAAGTTGGCAACTGTGGGGAGCAGTTTCGGGGTGAAAATGCTGCTGTTTCTGTGGCGAACGCACGTAGGAGAGGCGCTCGATGGCCCCCTTGGTGTAGGGCAATGCTCTACTATGGGGGCGCGTGGTGGAATGCCAGTTGCACCGTTTCGTGGGCGGGGTGGCGCGGTAGAGGCGTGGATTGTGACTCATATGAAATTCCTTGAAAAATGCTGTGGAAAATGGCATTTTGGCTGGAAGATGTGTGTATCGCTAGGAGGTGGCACATGCCAAGTGTTGGTGGTCCGTGGTCATCCACATACATAACTCTCTCGCGCAACTGAGTATGGGGCTTAGACACGCACTTGGCGCAAAGCCACGAGCCCGATATGGGTGGGCACATGAGGCAGTGAGGGGCAACTTGGATGATCATCTTTGGGGATTTTTTTCGGGGACCAAAAAAATCGATTTTTGATTATGGAAGATTGTTTTTGACGCAGATTTGAACGAGGAATCGCGTGGTATTTTTAAAAAGTTTTTCTGAGCAAACCCTGAGAAGTTATAGCGTTTTAAAGCCAAGGGGGTGTTGCTGCGCGTGGCCGACACTGATGCCATGCCAGTATCGCAACGCGACATGTACTGGCCGCCGCCCACACGGCTGCACCCCAACCAAATGCACCCGAGCCCCTCGCCAATGTGTTTCCTCACGCGTTCATGGCCATCCCGCCGTTTGGTTGTCTATTCACGCACGTCGGCGTGTGCGTGATACCGACCCCGGTTTTGGTGCAGTTGCAGGCGACGCCCATCCACGCACCAAGTGCAGCGTGATTCCCTAGTCAAAGGTCTTTAAGCCTCGGTCTGAGCCACTCGTCATGCAGGTTTTATAAAACCCTCTAAGATTCCAGGGTTTCATCTCATATGCCCTACGTTCAGGTACCCTAGACTTCTAAAGTCTTGAGACTGCCGAAAAGGGACCCCAAACTTATGTGTAGGGGTGTACTTTCCATCGTGCATAAATACTAAAGTACCCGCTATGACATTTCACACACTAAAACTATATCGTCATCACGCATATTTATATGATAGGTTGCCAGCAAAAGAGAGACATAAGCCTGAAACCAAGGTCGAGCCGGAAGACAGGGAGCCAAGAACCAAGAAGGAGCCAAGGGAACCACGAAATCACTTAGCAGACAGGGACCAAAGGGACCCCCGCCCCGGGGTAGGCTATCAGCCGCGGCGAGGACGCTTGCAGCCAATGACCGGGGTCATAGCAACACATGCCGACGAGCGACGCGACGCAGGCGCAGGAGTACCATCACGTGCCGCACGCGCGGACGCGACCCCGCCAAGAACGTTGTCTGCATGTGCCATGTTGATGAGCAAGGAGAAACGGCGGCGCCACGCAGACAAGAGCTGGCCGATTTTTTGGCCAGGGTGTGTGTGGCTAGCTTTCGCGAGCTCCACCAAGAAAGCCTCGGCGTGCGGGGCCAGCGAGCCAAACTCGGAAACGGCGAAAGGAACAAAGCGAAGCATGCCGGTGGCGTTTCGGACACCCTCGTCATACTTCTGGATTTTGTGGCGCTCTGCAGCCCTCAAAGCAGTCGTTGGATCCGAGCTTGACACGCCGAGGATGGGGGCAATGGTGGTATCGATAGCAACCGTGTTTCCGCGGATACCGCCATATCCGAAAAGCCCAACATCGGCCGGCCGGCCGTCGCTGCCCTTCGGGAGAGAAACAAGCACCGACGGGTCCGTGAGGATCTGGACACCCACGCCCAGCGCGGACTTCACGTCGTGGCAAATGTCGGAAAGGCCATGTGCGGCCCACTCGTGTGCGGCGTGATTGGAGACGCCCCCAGAGCAACGTGCCACGTGATCAGCGTATGCGACCGCCCAAGTTGAAGGAGTGAACTCCACGCCAGCATCCTCAAAACGGGCCAGCATACCTTGTACCGAGAAGGAGCAAGAAGCACAAGGGCATGGCTCGCCAAGGGAGAGGACAGGAGCCGCCGGAAGGCCAAATGGGCGGCAAGCGGCAACACGGAACATGGAGTCGTAGTACTCAGGAGAACGCTCACGGACTTCACCAAGGCGACCCTCGCTTGGAGGATCAGTCACCAGGAACGCTGTCGCAGCGCGTAAGAGGCGGCCTCGGAAGCGGTTGGTGTCAGGGCCACTTGGCAGCAACCAAGTGTTATTTATATGATGATAATCCTTATCAGTAATATAGGGATTTATAACGATAACTATTGAGGGTGGAGCGACGGTACAGGTACTACAAGCGACGCAAAGTACCCGTATGCACCCCCATACACACACAATCCTATCATTATATACTTTTTATTAATACATCAGGGCTTTCAAAAATGCACATAACTAACAGCAACTATGAAAGGTTGCCAGCAAAAGAGAGACTTTTAAAGCCTGAAACCAAGGTCGAGCAGGAGGCCGGGGAGCCAAGAAGTCAGGAGCCAAGGGAACCACGATGAAGTCGCTTATCATTATATTTATATCCTATCATTTTATTTATATCCTATTAGGGGGTTCCCGCGTCAAATTGCAACGCCATATTGCAACGATACGCGGTACACGTCAGCCGTACGCCCGCGTACGCACCAAAATGCAACGCTCGCGGCGTTGCATTTTGGCTGAAACTGCAACGAGCGACTACTTCTGCAACGTCTGAGTTTGACCGTGATCTGGGTAGTCGCGGATACGGGTACGGGTGGATCCCGTACCCGGTCACCACCTGCCGGGACTCCGCCGGCGCCTGCGCCATTTCAAAACTGCTCGCAGCTCCCCGCCTCTCCCCCAGTCACCGCAGCAAAACCCGGCACCACCATGGCGGAATCCACTCAGGAGACGGCAGACGTAAAGAAGGAGAGCGCTCAGGGTGCGTCCCACGTGTGGAAACGGCGTTGGCAGTCGGACGTCCTGTGGATCGCGGCGCTGCTGACCGCCGCGGATCGTGCCAAGGTTGCTGCGCACTGGCGCGACACCAACCCACACGGCAAGAAGCTAGCTATGGAGGCTCGCCTGTACGACGCGCTCAAGGAAGACTGCCCTCCGCACACGGAGGAGCTCCCTTCGGGGCGGTCGCTGCTGCAGCGGCTGCAGCAGATGGTGGAGACCTGGCGCGCTGGCGAGGCGCGCAAGGACGCCATGAACGACAGCCAGTGGCAGGCAGCGCTTAAACAGCAGCGGGACGACTCGCCGCTGCGAAAAGGGCAGGCCGGCTACGCAGTCTGGAACAGCATCCACGAGTATCTGCTACTGTTGGGCTGGGTGGACGCCGAGTGCGACGAGGACGACCCGCTGTGCCCCGATGAGGTCACAGTGGAGGTCGTCGAGGAGTACCGCCCGCTGCTGCTCGGCCTGGACGAGGCGCTGGCGGCGAAAGAAACCAGGGAGAGCAACCGGAAGAACGACCGCGACAAGGCTGCCCGGGCGGACAACCGCAAGGAGAAGGGGGGGCGAGCAGCGGAGAGGTAAGCTACCTGCTGCTGGCCGTCGATAAAAGAAACATATGTTTCTGTATATTTTTTTTGTGTTTAGCAGCCACCGAGTTCGCTTCTTCTGCTGCTGCGCAGGCTGGCTACCGCCACGGGCAACAGGAAGGAGACTCTGGAAAGCATGCGCCCGGAGGGCCGCAGCAACGCGCCCAGCAATGGGGAGGAGGCTGAGTGGGAGCCCTCCCAAGGTGATGAGGGGGAGCTGCCAGAGCTGGATCAGGTGCTGGAGCTGACAGCCACAGAGCAGCGACTGCTTCGGCTCTGCAGTGATGGTGAGTCCTTCCACACCTTGCCACTGCTGTCAGCGGCAGACACAGAGCTGCCAGAGCCCTGGTGCGCGATGGACTGCCAGCACATGACAGAGCTGAAGGAGATGGTGGTGGAGAGGGACTTGCCCGTGCTGGTGGCACACAACATATTGCAGCAGCAGGCCGGCAGCGGCGGCAGCAGCAACAGCGGCAGCGAGGAGATGCTGCAGACCATGGAGAGGCTGGAGTCCCTGGCCCACTTCCCTTACAACCTTAAGGTTGGTGAGGGAGGTACTGTGCCGGGGAAGGACACCAGCCCGGAGGAGTTGGCGGCGTTCCGCGCAAAGCGCCGTGACACCGTCATGGTGGAGCTGCGCCGTCTCAAAGGCATGCGCCAGGAGCAGCAGCTACAGAAGCTGAAGTATGTAGGCTTGCTGATTTCGGAGGCGGCATCTAGGTCACTGCATGAAAGGTACGCTCCCATATTTACTCACACAGCCATTATACTCACACAGATATATACGTAATACTCACACAGGCACACACACACACACACACATATAGACCTAACATAAATGTGTGTTTCTTATGCGCAGGATCATAACATCAACTCCAGAGAGGAATCAAAAGTGGAGTGATGCTGTGCAAGCATGCCGGGAGAGCGGCGCTGGCAGTGGCAGTGGAGGGCGCAAGCGACAGCGCACCAGCCGCAGCAGCACCACCAGAATCACTAAGGCGGCGGAGCTGGACGAGCAGCTGCACCAAGAAATGATTGAAGTGAGAGAATTTATGGCAGAGGAAAGGGACAGGCGGCAGGAGCAGACAGAGGTGTTTAAAGATTTGAAACAGGGCATGCGCGGCATGATTGACAGCTCAGAGCAACTACAGACTAAGATGATGCAGGGATTCACAGAGTTAAGCAATTCCCAAAAGCAGACAGCTGCAATTTTATCACGTCTAGGTGATATATTACAGGCAACACTGCCGCCGCCAGCACCTAGGCCTAGCTAAGGTATTCTGCTAGCGATGGGGGAGGCAGGTTAAAGTAGGACATGAAACTGCCTGCTCCCCTGTTAGCGCATGTAATGCAATTTGTAAGCAAAACTGCGCTCTGGTAAAACAAACCCACTGGGGTGACTGCTATGTTGTTTGCTGCCACGTCATCTACCCATGGGAATAGAGATTGCACTAGCCCAAACGCCCATTCCACAGATGTGCGGGGCCCGTTCATGCTCTTTGTGAGCCAATCCTTATCTGGGTCTGCCCTACGCTCATGTTTTTTATACCCTGTCATAATCACATCAGACTCTGCGTAAGCTGCATCTCCATATATCAGATAATCTGCACCTGTGCGCTGCTGCACCACACGGAGCACATCCTCCAGCTGGCTCTCCTCTAAAATTCTGCTGTCGCCACGCCGACCTTGGATAGGACCTGTAAGGTAAGTGATAAGTCCGTCTGGCACAGCAACAATTTGATATTTCAAACCGTGTTTTTTCTTGTGTCCAGAGTATATCGCTTCCTGACTGTATTTCACACGACGACATCCACGCAAAGTGCAGTCGATGAACCCGAAGACAGGCAGCATCACCCCCGACTTCCGCTGGATGGCACGCACGTATCCTGGCAGCCTGCTGTCGAGCGCACCGGTCATAACGACGTGGCCCCATCGCTGCGTGAGCCACTTCACCATGTGCGTGCATATCTTCGAGATACGCTTCGGATTCATGCGAAGCTTCGCCCCCAGGCTGTGCGCAGCGCCTGCCGTTCCTAGCCGTGCCAGCAAAACCAGCAAGCCGGTCGTTCCTGTGAACTTGCCTTGCCTACTTTCGCAGCGAAGCACATCAGGGATCTTCAGGTGCTCCAGCAGCTGGTCGAATACCTCAGGGCGGCACCGGTACGTGTCTTGAAAGAGCGCCTCGTCAACGCGCTCTACGGCGAGGTCAATGTTTAGCCGGTTGAGGTGGGACGGCCAGGCTCGGGATACGGGGCGCATGAGGCGACGCAGGCGGCGGCGGTGCCGAATGGTGCGCTGCAGGAATATAGCTGCGAGCTCCGGCTCAGGCGCGGAAATGGACAGTAGCCGAATCGCCCGTGACAGCGCCGTCCGGGCCTGGTGCACCTCGGCCGCGTTGCCTATTAGACGGCCCATGACGTAGGGTGCAGGGTTGTAGCGATTACCCGCGTGAAGTCGCGTGGGGCGCGAAAGATTGTGAGCTGCCAGAAGGGTGGTGGCGGCAGGGTGATGTGACGCATGCCGGCGCCGGTACCGGTATATACCCGCAGCAGTTGTAACGATTACATCATGACTCGGACACCGCGCGACGTGGCGGTATATTATGCGTTGCAATATGGCGTTGCAATTTGACGCGGGAACCCCCTATTACATCTTTCCGGCTAACTAACATACCTTGGTTAGCCCCTACAATACCTAGCGACTATAGGTCGCTACCCTACCGCCGTGTTGCTCTCCAACCCGCGGCGTACGCCTATCGGCTCCATCACCACCACGGCAAGGGCTTCATCCGCCTTTCTCCGGACGACGTGGCTGCTCCATTCAAGAAAGCGCCGCTCGCAATCCAGCCTGTGGAATTGCAGAACAGCAACAGGTCCTCTGTTAGCTCCGCCACGCGCGCCGACCTCGCTGCGTCTTCCCGCGCGACCCACCTCCCTGACCCCCGGCGCCTCCGCCTGCCACACGCACAGTTCAACTGCCTCAGTGGCTTTACAGCACGCACAGTTCCCTCCCCGACAGGCAGCGCGCGCGTCACGGCGGCGCGAGCAGCCCAGCAGCTGGCCGATGTCGACGACAGTGGTCTCAAGGACGCCGCCGGCACGTCGGCTTGCCGGTCGGCGGGCAGGTGAACGCCTGGCTGGCGCGGGGGCTCAATCGCTCGGCTCGCCAAAGCCGTGTCAGCTCCACAATTCCAAATTCCCATCACGCTCGCCGCTGTCGGACCCCGAAGTATATTGTGTCGCCGTGTCCTCACATCCATTAGCACCCCCCCCCCTCCACCTTCCACACCTCACTCCTGCACCTCCTCCCTCTCCCTCCCTCTGTCCCTCTTCGCCTTCGCTCGCCCTTCCGTCCAGCAGCGGTGCGGCCAGCCTCACCTGAGTGCAGCCAACTTCAGCTCCCTGATCGTGCGCGCCCCCCCTCCCAGCCGTGGCCAGCACAGGGCAGGGACCCTCCAGGCTGCTCCACCGACAGGCACGGTCTGCAGCGGCACGCTGGTGGCGCTCTGGCGGCGCTTGGCGCGGCGACGCCAGCTGCACCCGGGGCAATGCTGCGGGCGCGGCCGAGTCGGGCGCAATGGAGGCGAACGCGCACGGGGAGGCAGAATCAGAGGGAGAGGCGGAGGGGGCCCCGGCTGGCGGGATGTGGCGGCAGAAGGCGGCCACGTTGCTGCTGGCCGCGGCACTGTCTCTGGGCGTAAGCGCCCCATCCCCCTCATCAGCGCATCAGCCCAGAGCCTGACATCGTGCGGCAGCATGGCATGCCGGTGATGCGGCGACGAGACGGCGGATGTGATCATCAGCCATCTCCTCTCCGCCCCTCTCTGACTGCCCTTTACTTCCCCACTACAGTACCATGATGGTCCGCCAGGTGAGGGGGTGTTGACGTGGGTTCGCCGCGGTGCTGCAGGGCGTGTCAGCGCCGATGCCCGTGGAGGCCACAGCGGCTGTGAAGCGCCGGCTCACGCAGGAGGAGAAGCTGACGGTGGACCTCTTCAACCGCAACACCCCCTCCGTCGTCAACGTGACCAACCTCTCCGCCCGGCAGGACGCCTTCACGCTGGACGTCACCGAGGTGCCCATCGGCACCGGCAGCGGCTTCATGTGGGACGACGACGGACACATCCTGACCAACTGCCACGTGATCGAGGGCGCCCAGGACCTGATGGTCACGCTGCAGGGCGGCGCGGAGTACCGCGTCAAGGTGGTGGGTGCGGACCCCGATAAGGACGTCGCGGTGCTGGAGATTGTGCTGAGCCCCGAAGACAAGCAGGTGCGCGAGCAGCCCCGGCGGCAGCAGGCATATGGTCATGGCATTTGCTGACATATCTCGCCAACGATTACCATCCAGTAGCTAGCGCTTCGCAGCGGTATTTCTACGCGCCACACCCCTCTTAATGGGGAAAATTCAGCAGAGGGGGGATTGGGGGGAAGGTGTGCATGTCTGCGGCATGTCTGGCGGCATGTCTGGCGGCATGCGGAGTCCCGACCTGAAGTCCTAACTTGCCAGCTAAAGCGCTTTGGGAGGGGGGGGGGGGGGGGTAACAGTGAGACTGACCGGGCTGGGTGCCATCCTTTACGGCAGCCGGAGCTGAAGCCAATCACACTGGGGACCTCAGCCGACCTGGTGGTTGGGCAGAAGGTTTACGCGATTGGGAACCCCTTTGGGCTGGACCACACGCTGACGACAGGCACGTCCCGCTGCCCCCCTCATCTCTCCGTGCCCTGGGTTAAGCCACTGCATTGTTCCGCCGTGCAGTACCTGCCAGAGGTCCTCCCGCAGGGGACGCCTCCCTTTGCTCTCCGCACTGCCTCAAGCCAGCGGTGGAGTTGTGCGGTGTCCAGGGGTCCCCTTTGCTGATGTCCCATCCGCGAACTCCGCTGTCCCTGCCTTGAGCCTTCTACAACTCTCCACCCCATCTCTACTTTCATTTTCCTGTTATCTCTCCCTCCCTCTCTCTCTCTCTCCCTCTCCCTCTCCCTCCCCCTCTCTCTCCCTCTCCCTCCCTCTCCCTCCCGCCCGTCCTGTCTCTCTCTTTCGCTCGTTTACACACATAGCAAGACAGTATGCGATTCAGTGGGCGTGTGTATAGCCGAGTGGAACTTGCCCATGGGCCCAGCAGCAATTCTCCGATCCGCTCTCTCATCCCTCCTCTCCCAGCGCATGCACTGTTTTGTTTGCTTTCGCTGCCCGATTCCGCTGCGAGGTAGCAGTGGCTGATACGCAGTGGCAGGAGCATCCGCGCGCCAGAGACATCCTGGGACTGACACCCTTCATGCTCTGTCGCCACAGGCGTGATCAGCGGGCTGGGCAGGGAGATCAATTCTGGCATCTCCGGGCGCCCCATCCAGGACATCATCCAGACCGACGCCGCCATCAACCCCGGCAACTCTGGCGGGCCGCTGATTGACTCGGCCGGCAACCTCATCGGCATCAACACCGCCATCTTCTCCGCCTCCGGCACCAGCTCCGGCATCGGCTTCGCGATCCCGGTGGACGCAGTCCGCAGCAGCGCGGCGCAGATCATCCAGTACGGCAAGGTCACGCGCCCCGTGCTGGGCATCTCCTTTGCGCCGGACCAGGCGTCGGCGCAGCTGGGGGTGCAGGGCATATTGGTGCTCGACGCCCGCAAGGTGCGCCGCCCCCACCGGCCGGCCCACCTGCGACCCACCACTACCCGCCTTCTCTCAGACACCCACGTCCGACTGCACACACATACACGCGCACGCGCGCACACACGCGCAATGCTCCAGGCCATCACCTGTCGCCTGCTGGGGCGGCGCTGCAGGGCGGGCCCGCTTGGAAGGCCGGCATCAAGGGCACCACGCGCGATGACTACGGCCGCCTTGTGATCGGCGACATCATTGTCACTGTGAACGGGACCCGCGTGATGTGCGCCCCCCCCCCCCCCCCCCCCCCCGCTCCCCCATTATCCCTATCTACCACATTTATTTCTTTGCATGTACATGCACACGTAGGTCCACACGTGTACATCCCAACTGCCCGCTTCCCTTGCCCTGTACCCCCCCAAACGTGTATGCCAGTAAGGGCCCTGCACTCCCCATCAAGAGGGACAAAGTTGCTATCCTGAGCAGCGCACTTTCTGACTGCGTGTCTTATCTCAGCGTAAAGAGGCAAGCCAACACCAAACGCCGTTGCATGCTGCCCCGCTAACAATGTGCTGACATTGTGTCCGGCATGCTGGTTCATGCGGTGGTAGCCGGGGCTCGGACTTGTACAAGGTGCTGGACAAGAAGACGGTGGGCGACACGCTGGACCTGGAGGTGCTGCGCGAGCGGTCCAAGGAGCACGTGGAAGTCACGCTGGAGGAGAGCCCGACCCAAAAGCCGACATTTGTGATCCGCGCTGGGCCGTGACTGCGTGGGCAGGTCTTGTGCGGCTGCTTGTTGTGTGTAATGTTTTTTAATAGCGCAGCAGCAGCAGCAGCAGCAGCAGTGGGGACGGTCGTATTTGTGCCGCTGGGCGATTTGCCTTATTTATTTCAGTACTGTGTGACTGTATAGATTTATGGAAAAGTGTATGCTCACTGACGGAGTGGTTATTATTATGGATTGCTTCGCGACCTTCGAAGCGCTTCTGCTGGCAACACCAATGGACATATACTGAGAGATAGAGACTGAGACTGCCGAGGGAGAGAAACTGAGAGGCCTCACAGTGCAGCCTCACCATGTTTGTGCCAGGTGGTTGCCGTAACAGCTACGTGGAATTGTATCAAACAGAAGGAGAGGCCAAGCAAAATGAGAGAGCGAGGTAGACACTGATAGAGAAAATGAGAGAGCGTTCCCTTTGCGCGGTTGTGCTGCAATGTGTAGATGCGGCATTCAATGGTAGAAACTGTGCTTACATGAAGGTGTTGACATGCGACCATGGCACGAGCGCCACAAGCTATGTATGTTCATGGCTCGGAGGTTGCCGTCGTGCATCTGGCCGCTGTAGCAGTACTGGCGGGATAATACTGTGCCTGGCGACCACTGCTGACTGGTCGATGACGTCCCAGCACCCGTGGCTGGTTGATATGACATATGTACATGATATGCCGGCGTCATGATATATTATGACGCTATTTACTACTACTGCTTGCGGGCTTTTATAAAACATACGGGTACATGTATTATTGAACCACCTGCAAGCAGCCTCGCTGTGGCTATACCCTCGTCTATCTCACTGTATATTATTACCTCGTACTGCTATACTCTAGTTGCGTCGTATAGTACGTAGTATATAGTGCGTACAGTCGTCGTCGATCTCATCGTGCTATACACCTGACCAAATAAAGCTTGCCGCTCGCAGTTATATCACCGCCGGCAGTTATCAATAACATTAGTCGTTTCACCTGGCCTGCTTTACTCTAGTTGCGTCGTATAGTACGCGCGTACAGTCGTCGTAGTCCTCATCGTGGTATACACCTGACCACATAAAGCTTGCCGGGGGCAGTTATTATCAATGATATCAATCGTTTCACCTGGCCTTCAGAGGGCGGCACACTACCCACTTTCATTTAATGGGCCCGCCCATTCGGGGTTTGTGCAGCCGGGCCGTAAGACAGCTGGCATACTTAGCATCAAACACTAAGCAAGAACAAAATTGTAAGAAACTTCAAATACTCATGTCGTTTTGCAGCGACAATCACTACACTGTATTGAACCACAAACGCTCGCCGCGTGATAATTGTTCCCGAGGCGACAGGTAATAAAGCGAATAAACACAAATAATCGTGGGCCATTGATTAATGCATCATCAGCAGCTGTGTTGTATAACACTGTGCTGTTTCGATTCGGTGCATGCTACACCGAACCATCACGCTGCGAAACGTTGATGGCTATTGCTGTGATAACACTCTCCGCTTGGTGCGCGCGCGACACGCCTACACCGAACCGCACAAAAGTTACTATCATATAATAAAATATATATTTGTGTATTGTAAAAGACGGTATATATATTTTGCTGTGCTACTGCTGATATGGTGATATAATATTATGACGCTACGGCGGTAGCAATATAGACCCGAAATATATATACACGAGTACACATACTGAAGCAGCTGAACTTCAGCAGAAGCTGGGCGGGTGACTACCTTTGTAATCTCGCACAGCGCTTCGCCGGTCGCCTGAGTAGAGCGCCGTGCCCTTCTTTCGTCGCTGCTGCCGTGCGCTACGGACGGTATCATATCATATCGCTGCTCTTGTTCCTTATTTCTGGTATTCCTCTGTTTTGGCGGCGGCGGACGCGGTGAAGTTCCTTAGCTATTCTAGAATCTTTTATTATTGCGACGATCTGGTGACGCATATGATGGCGGGCCGCGGGCGCGGCCGCACTCAGCAACAGCACTGATTGCGTTACTTGTGATTCACGGTTCCGAAGCCGGCGCGCGCCGCAGTTGAGACAAAGCATCTATCTGATGAATAACTGCTGGTCGAGGACATAATCATAATCACAATAATATAGGTGGTCGAGCACAGTGGCCGCGGCCGTTTAAAGCAATCATATTACAGATGTATATCTCTACTACAGTAGTAGTGCCGTCCATCATCGTACCTCAGGGACGACGCGGGGGCAGGGCGCCAATCGCCACTCGTATTACCCCGACCGCCATTTCCCCGTTGGTGACGGTGTGCGGAACACGGCAACATCCGCGCCGCGTCGTCTTACACGCCAAATTCACGCAGTCACGCCGACTACAATGCACACTGATTTAGGCGTTAAGCAAACTGCGTGTAGTGGATTAATCTACTTCAGGCGTCCTCGTCGCCACTCCTCCATATTGAGCAAATCACTATACCGCCACATGTGACCAGCGGAATTTCGTCTTTGCTCGTCTGGCGAAAAAGCAGCGCGCATTACTCATTCTAGGACGATCACATATGTTGACATCATCCATCCCGCATGCTATTGCTGAATCAATAATGATACAGCGCAAGATACAGTATATATGCCGCAGCATAGTGTTCATTTGCAGACTGCATGCAATGTAACTGTGTGTAACATGTGTGAAAATAAGTGATTATATATGTTCTCAACGAATAATCGTTATTTTGTCCACGAAATCATCCATGGCAGAGTTATGTAAATAGTGAGACAAATACGTCCGTTCGCTTTGCGCATGCGTGTATACATACATAGCCTCAGCTGTCGCAGTGCTTAAATGTTATCAGTTGTTGCTGCTGGGCCAGTCGTGGTATCGACGCACAAAGAGCAAGCTCATCTATTGTTTGGGAGCCGCATTGCGTCATGTTTGGAAACATACGTTGCATGAGTGTTATTCACTTATTGTCACAGAACGTCAGGGAATCAGTTTGCCCGGGCTGGGTGGGTCACAGGCTTCATGGCAATTAATTACATGCCATTAATGAGCAGGCATGGCCATAACTAGGACATAAATAGATACAGCATGAAAGAAATAAGTACCCATGGCACACCAGCGGCCTGTATTGCGCCGGACGTGCGGCGAACCTCACTAGTGTGTTCTGCAGCCGCCATCGTTCTTCTATCGCCATCCTCCCCATTGTCCACTGCGTTGATGCCCTCGTTTGGCCCTGTCAGAGCATCACCCCGGGCTAGAGCTGTAGGTACTGCAACGCCGGTGGTGGCGCCAGCAACAAATCCTTGCGTCTCGCAAGAGTTGAAGAGGTAGCAGCGGGAGCGCGCGGTGTCCCAAGTGAAGGCGCTGCATGTGTGGTGGTCCGCGCAGAAGCTACGGCATTGCCATGGAAACGCGTACACTCCCTCCAGCCGAGTGCTCCAAAAGCTGCCGTCCTGGCAAGCCAAACCGTGGTACACATTGAATCTGCCAGCGGATTCATTGTTCAAGATGTCCTCCTGCCCAGGTGCCCCCTGCTCCACCACGGATTCCCGTACTCCGTCGCCAGCACCACCAGCGGCCTCATCAGGCGGTGGTGGGTTTCTCTCGCGGTAAAGCTGCGTGAGCAGGTCAAGCATGCCTTGGCCCTCGTCCGCGCCCAACGTCGCCCTCCTGGACGCCGCTCTACACGCCTCCGACTTTGCCGCCGCCATACACAACGGGTCCGCCGGGGCGCCAGCTGCCAAGGGCACCCCCAGCGCTGCCCAAAGCTCGTCAGTGGGATCCTCATCCCTGCGCGCGCAGCCCGCCAGCATGAGCTCCCGGCATTCGCATAAAGCATCCACGTAGTTTGAGGCTAGCTGAACCACAGTGACCATTGCCGCACTCGTCTCCTGCAGCATGCTGGCCACCAGGGCATCGCGGTGTTCACTGCTGCCGCAGCGTGGAGTGCGGCGCAGCGCAACGCAGCACGTTGGCGTCGTGAGTCGGGAATACTGCAGAAGGTCAGGCACGGTGGAGTATCGCAGCGCAGCGCCCCCTGCTTCGCCATTGCACACGGCCTTCAGGTCTTCTGATTTGCAAGACTGCTCTCCAAGCTCAGCCTCGTTTGCGTGCGCCGGGGCTGCCTCCTCCAGCGCCGGCGTGCAGGTGTTGCGGATCAGCCATGCCACAGGATGGGTGTCGACGGCGCTGCAGGGGGGGGCACTCGCTGCGGCGGCGCATTTGAACGTGCAGATGTCCTCCGGGTGTGAGCTCAGTAGGAGCGGGCCGAGTGGGCATGCGCTGCGCAGCGCTTTCGCGCACTCATCGGTGGCCTCAGCGGAGCAAACCAGCTGCTGGTGGGCTGCCAGGCGGAGAGGGTCGGAGCAGCCGCCGGCGAGAGCGGCGGTGCATTCAGCACTGCACAGCAAGGCGGCGTCCATGGAGCCATCCTCCAGCAGGCAAGCAGCCGCCGCCACGCTGATGCAGGCCATATCCACGCAGTGCGACTCCGCTGCATCGGTGCTAAAGCCAAGCGGCGCCGAGGTAGAGCAGTCCGAGCTGCCCAAGGCAGCCATACAGGCGTCTCTGGCACAAAAGTCGTCAAGAGTGAGCTGGGCTGTATCCATCCCGGCGCAGCCTTCACGTAGAGCGGCCTCACACCTGCGCCAGGCCCACGCATCAGCAGGATGAGCACAATCATTGCATACAATGTGCAGCGAATACGCTGCTTTGAACTTGATTGTTCAACCCATTGTAAATAGGCAATCGGCGAAATTTACTTTGCAACAATATAGGCTGCAAAGTCAGATGTACTTATGCCTTTTCCTGTAGGCGTGTTTTAAAAAAGAATACGAAATTGATATAGGACGAGTGCAAACTGAAGCTCCCTCGCGCATGAAACTTGGAGAGATTGCGCGCAGTTGACAGAATAAGTGTGTTTGGATGCCTGTGTGTAGAGAGAAGGGGGGGGGGGGGGGGGGGGGGGGGGGGGGAGATGAGCGCGAGCGCGTGTCGACCAGTACCTGTGTTTGCGGCAGAAGGCCCCATCGGCGCCAAGTGTCTCGCGGTAATCATCCATACGGGAGAAGCCATTGCTCGAGGACAGTTGCGCGCATTCCCCCGCCAGCAGCGCCTTCCCGCACGCTTCACTGCAGGCAAGCTCAGCCGGGTACGTCCAGTCCTCCGGGGCCTGGCGGAAGGAGGTGTCCAGAGCTCCGACGGTCGCTGGCAGCCCGCACGCGCTCGATAGGGTGGCGAGGCAGGCGAGCGTGGCGCACGACTGGCTGTACGAGGCGTAGGTGTCGCCACACTGAGGAAATTGTATCCTTTCCTGGCAGGTTGGGTTGCAGTAGACTGGAAGCCCGGGATGGGAAGCGGGGTCGGGCGTCAGCGGGTGGCCCGGGACGGACGTTAAGCCGCAGGGTATCGCCACGAGAACCTGACAGAGCTGGCTGCTCCGACCCAGCTGCCCGCCGGCTGGTACGGCGTTCATAGCCACAAGCAAGGCGACGACCGCCGTCAGCATAGCTGGGACACGGAGTCCCATTGCTGTCTCACGCGTTGCTGCGACGGCCGGCTGCGCGAGTTCGACTACTGTGGCGTAGTCGTCACCCGCCGCTCTGCAACTCGCCGCGGGGCGTCGCACGTTTTTTGGTTGGTCGGCCAGGGGTTGGAGGGGAAAATCGCCGCCAGAAGCGGCGTTTGGCTTCCCGAAGCTGCTGCAGCGACAGAAGTGGGCGACAGGCCAGTATTACAGGGTACCAGGTAAGGATCAGACCGTTTGCCAAGCAAGCAACTGCTTGCGGCGATGGGGGCTCGATGGTGGTTGGCCCGCTGACATGCTGCCCGTCGTCGCCGTTCCGTGGTGTTGGACGAGGGTAAGCGCGAGGTTTGAAAAACCTATAATCAGCCAGCCGCCCTTGATGCTGTAGTTCCGGGGGAGCAATTCGTGTTTCGGCGGATCCCCGTCGCGAGTACCAGTACATCATGATGCAGAAATCATTTCGTAATTACTGCGTTAAATATTCGTAATTTCACTTCTTCGCTCCTCAGCAATCACCGCTTCGATAAATATTTACGACATGAGCTAGCAGCAGAAGGCGATATCGGACGTCAGGGACTGTGCGGTGGTTAGATCGACTAGCTAGGGCGAAAGTAGGGCTAGCTGAGGGGGCGCACCTTCCACTCGAGTGGAGGTCACTAGCCGCGCGCGATGCCGCTAAACTAGGAAAGGCATAGGTGTGGGCGCGTTACGAATCGTCGGCATCGTTAGCACGCAATAAAACCTAGGGTATACATGTCCAGGCATCTTATGCGTCAAACCCGTTGCCACACAGTACGGTACTACGGTGTGGATGTCCCCGCGGGGGTTGTGGCCAGGTTGCACATTATGGGGTTCCCGCGTCAAATTGCAACGCCATATTGCAACGCATAATATACCGCCACGTCGCGCGGTGTCCGAGTCATGATGTAATCGTTACAACTGCTTGCGGGTATATACCGGTACCGGCGCCGGCATGCGTCACATCACCCTGCCGCCACCACCCTTCTGGCAGCTCACAATCTTTCGCGCCCCACGCGACTTCACGCGGGTAATCGCTACAACCCTGCACCCTACGTCATGGGCCGTCTAATAGGCAACGCGGCCGAGGTGCACCAGGCCCGGACGGCGCTGTCACGGGCGATTCGGCTACTGTCCATTTCCGCGCCTGAGCCGGAGCTCGCAGCTATATTCCTGCAGCGCACCATTCGGCACCGCCGCCGCCTGCGTCGCCTCATGCGCCCCGTATCCCGAGCCTGGCCGTCCCACCTCAACCGGCTAAACATTGACCTCGCCGTAGAGCGCGTTGACGAGGCGCTCTTTCAAGACACGTACCGGTGCCGCCCTGAGGTATTCGACCAGCTGCTGGAGCACCTGAAGATCCCTGATGTGCTTCGCTGCGAAAGTAGGCAAGGCAAGTTCACAGGAACGACCGGCTTGCTGGTTTTGCTGGCACGGCTAGGAACGGCAGGCGCTGCGCACAGCCTGGGGGCGAAGCTTCGCATGAATCCGAAGCGTATCTCGAAGATATGCACGCACATGGTGAAGTGGCTCACGCAGCGATGGGGCCACGTCGTTATGACCGGTGCGCTCGACAGCAGGCTGCCAGGATACGTGCGTGCCATCCAGCGGAAGTCGGGGGTGATGCTGCCTGTCTTCGGGTTCATCGACTGCACTTTGCGTGGATGTCGTCGTGTGAAATACAGTCAGGAAGCGATATACTCTGGACACAAGAAAAAACACGGTTTGAAATATCAAATTGTTGCTGTGCCAGACGGACTTATCACTTACCTTACAGGTCCTATCCAAGGTCGGCGTGGCGACAGCAGAATTTTAGAGGAGAGCCAGCTGGAGGATGTGCTCCGTGTGGTGCAGCAGCGCACAGGTGCAGATTATCTGATATATGGAGATGCAGCTTACGCAGAGTCTGATGTGATTATGACAGGGTATAAAAAACATGAGCGTAGGGCAGACCCAGATAAGGATTGGCTCACAAAGAGCATGAACGGGCCCCGCACATCTGTGGAATGGGCGTTTGGGCTAGTGCAATCTCTATTCCCATGGGTAGATGACGTGGCAGCAAACAACATAGCAGTCACCCCAGTGGGTTTGTTTTACCAGAGCGCAGTTTTGCTTACAAATTGCATTACATGCGCTAACAGGGGAGCAGGCAGTTTCATGTCCTACTTTAACCTGCCTCCCCCATCGCTAGCAGAATACCTTAGCTAGGCCTAGGTGCTGGCGGCGGCAGTGTTGCCTGTAATATATCACCTAGACGTGATAAAATTGCAGCTGTCTGCTTTTGGGAATTGCTTAACTCTGTGAATCCCTGCATCATCTTAGTCTGTAGTTGCTCTGAGCTGTCAATCATGCCGCGCATGCCCTGTTTCAAATCTTTAAACACCTCTGTCTGCTCCTGCCGCCTGTCCCTTTCCTCTGCCATAAATTCTCTCACTTCAATCATTTCTTGGTGCAGCTGCTCGTCCAGCTCCGCCGCCTTAGTGATTCTGGTGGTGCTGCTGCGGCTGGTGCGCTGTCGCTTGCGCCCTCCACTGCCACTGCCAGCGCCGCTCTCCCGGCATGCTTGCACAGCATCACTCCACTTTTGATTCCTCTCTGGAGTTGATGTTATGATCCTGCGCATAAGAAACACACATTTATGTTAGGTCTATATGTGTGTGTGTGTGTGTGTGCCTGTGTGAGTATTACGTATATATCTGTGTGAGTATAATGGCTGTGTGAGTAAATATGGGAGCGTACCTTTCATGCAGTGACCTAGATGCCGCCTCCGAAATCAGCAAGCCTACATACTTCAGCTTCTGTAGCTGCTGCTCCTGGCGCATGCCTTTGAGACGGCGCAGCTCCACCATGACGGTGTCACGGCGCTTTGCGCGGAACGCCGCCAACTCCTCCGGGCTGGTGTCCTTCCCCGGCACAGTACCTCCCTCACCAACCTTAAGGTTGTAAGGGAAGTGGGCCAGGGACTCCAGCCTCTCCATGGTCTGCAGCATCTCCTCGCTGCCGCTGTTGCTGCTGCCGCCGCTGCCGGCCTGCTGCTGCAATATGTTGTGTGCCACCAGCACGGGCAAGTCCCTCTCCACCACCATCTCCTTCAGCTCTGTCATGTGCTGGCAGTCCATCGCGCACCAGGGCTCTGGCAGCTCTGTGTCTGCCGCTGACAGCAGTGGCAAGGTGTGGAAGGACTCACCATCACTGCAGAGCCGAAGCAGTCGCTGCTCTGTGGCTGTCAGCTCCAGCACCTGATCCAGCTCTGGCAGCTCCCCCTCATCACCTTGGGAGGGCTCCCACTCAGCCTCCTCCCCATTGCTGGGCGCGTTGCTGCGGCCCTCCGGGCGCATGCTTTCCAGAGTCTCCTTCCTGTTGCCCGTGGCGGTAGCCAGCCTGCGCAGCAGCAGAAGAAGCGAACTCGGTGGCTGCTAAACACAAAAAAAATATACAGAAACATATGTTTCTTTTATCGACGGCCAGCAGCAGGTAGCTTACCTCTCCGCTGCTCGCCCCCCCTTCTCCTTGCGGTTGTCCGCCCGGGCAGCCTTGTCGCGGTCGTTCTTCCGGTTGCTCTCCCTGGTTTCTTTCGCCGCCAGCGCCTCGTCCAGGCCGAGCAGCAGCGGGCGGTACTCCTCGACGACCTCCACTGTGACCTCATCGGGGCACAGCGGGTCGTCCTCGTCGCACTCGGCGTCCACCCAGCCCAACAGTAGCAGATACTCGTGGATGCTGTTCCAGACTGCGTAGCCGGCCTGCCCTTTTCGCAGCGGCGAGTCGTCCCGCTGCTGTTTAAGCGCTGCCTGCCACTGGCTGTCGTTCATGGCGTCCTTGCGCGCCTCGCCAGCGCGCCAGGTCTCCACCATCTGCTGCAGCCGCTGCAGCAGCGACCGCCCCGAAGGGAGCTCCTCCGTGTGCGGAGGGCAGTCTTCCTTGAGCGCGTCGTACAGGCGAGCCTCCATAGCTAGCTTCTTGCCGTGTGGGTTGGTGTCGCGCCAGTGCGCAGCAACCTTGGCACGATCCGCGGCGGTCAGCAGCGCCGCGATCCACAGGACGTCCGACTGCCAACGCCGTTTCCACACGTGGGACGCACCCTGAGCGCTCTCCTTCTTTACGTCTGCCGTCTCCTGAGTGGATTCCGCCATGGTGGTGCCGGGTTTTGCTGCGGTGACTGGGGGAGAGGCGGGGAGCTGCGAGCAGTTTTGAAATGGCGCAGGCGCCGGCGGAGTCCCGGCAGGTGGTGACCGGGTACGGGATCCACCCGTACCCGTATCCGCGACTACCCAGATCACGGTCAAACTCAGACGTTGCAGAAGTAGTCGCTCGTTGCAGTTTCAGCCAAAATGCAACGCCGCGAGCGTTGCATTTTGGTGCGTACGCGGGCGTACGGCTGACGTGTACCGCGTATCGTTGCAATATGGCGTTGCAATTTGACGCGGGAACCCCCTATTATGATACAATTTCGCACCCGAGTATTTCCCACTGCCCGCCGATCGGCCCGGATTCATGGCATGCCTGAGCGGATCCTGGAACACTGCCCTGCATGTGGCGGAGGTAAATCTGAGAGTATCGAACTTATGTTGGTGGAGTGCCCGCGGTGGGGGTATCACCGGCATACTTTTGGGTTGTTAGTTCCGGAGTTCAGGGATTTTATTAGTAGTCAGGTTATTGCGTCAACACCTGAGGACTCAACTGCCTTTATTTTGGGCGGGGTCCCCCCCTCCCTTCACGGCGCCCTGGATTTTACTGGGAATGGGAAATTTTTCCAGCTATGGCGGCGGGCCCTCCCTTACATTGTCTTTTGTTGCACATGTATCGCACTCCCAAAATGCTTTGCTCCGCGGGTTGGAGCTTGCCCCAACTCGCATTACTCGAGTGGGCCGACGCCCAAACGGGTAGGGCGGACCTTTCGTGGTCAGTGCCGGGTATTTTGATGGCAGTGTTTTAGACGGTGATCCAACAGTGTTGGAAATTCCGTCGCTGGCATTTAATTAGTCTTGCAGAATGCTCCGGCAATTTGCTTGATGACTATAACGGAGCGTCGCCTACCCAGAGCTTCCCGTGACTGGATTGCTGCCTAAACGGCCGTCGTAGAGACGCTGCAAGGGTTTCACTGGTGCCAGTCCTGTCCCGGGGGAGGGGAAAAAAACGCGATATCAGAAAATCACCAAAAAAAAAAGACAATCAGAAAGGTCCTCAAAACCGCTTCGATACGAGCCCAGAGCGAAACCCCCAAGCACAAGAGGCCATAGATGCGCCACGTCGCGGAAGCAGCGCCAGCGTGGCAGAAACCTGCGCGTCACTGGCTCGCTTTGCACCCCTTCATCCGGAGGAAGGGGTGCAAATCAGTAGTAAGGCGTCTCTGCGCGGTGCTTTCCATACTTTAGGAATCATGGGATGTAGTCGTAAGCAAATAGTCACGATATCTTTATATCATCTTGTCGTCGAGGGCGGCAATCTGATCATTCAATAGAGCCGTCGTTCTTCTCGATTGCGGTAGCCGCTACTACTGCTCGTAGTGCGACAACTCGCTGAGTTCCCCCCGGGGCCTCTGTTTCTCAGAACCTCCACACCCAGCCATTGTCAGCCCTTTGTTTCGAGCAGTGATCATGGCACACGCTGCGCGCGTCCTCCCAGCGATGGGCCAGTCTCGAGTCGGCTTTGCGCAGCTCGCGGGCCAGGCACGCGCGCGGCCCGCCCGCCTGACGTCGGTGCGCGTCCACGCCAAAAAGAAGGGCGGCAGTGCCGGTGGGTTCAGCAAGAGGGCGCGGGAGCAGGCGGCGCAGCGCGCCGAGGGACCGAAGCCAACCCCAGAGTAAGGGTCCCAGCAAACGCCGACACGCACCAGAGCAGCTGGCTGCTAGAATTCGCCTCACCGCCCTGGTCACAGCTCGCGATAGCTCCTCGAAGGTGCAAGTGGCTGTGTGAGGATTTATTCAGTTCAGCCGCTACTGAATGCAGCTGAATTTCCGCCTGTATGACCTGTATGAAGAATTTAGTGCCGTCAGTGCCGCGCCCTATCAACGTTGGGATTTCGGTCTGTGGGAACAGGTGGGTACTGGTCCCGGGTTATATGCACTCACATCGGCAGGTCGCACCGGCTGCCCAGCCGGGGGCGCTTTCCGGTCGATTATTACCGACTACCACATGTATACGTCAGTTCTGGCTCAAACAACAAAAATGTATAATTGAGCGGAATTTAGCCTGAACAGATGCTTCACCCATATCAGCGCAGCAGCGACTATGTACTATGCGTGCTGCAGTGAGGATCACGGTCGTAGTGGTCTCGCCGGTCTGGCCTTTTCTGCACCTCGGCCTGAAATCCGACCTGAATCCAGTCCAGGCCAGTCCCCCTGCAACGAAGTCTGTTGACAGAACCACTGGTGCAGTTTCTACTGCTGAGACCCTGATGAGTAGCACCTGCTGACGACTCCTCTCTCGACTGCACTCCACAGGCAGCTCAAGGAGCAGCAGACCAATAGCCAGTACGATGACATTGTCGCCAAGGGTGGCGAGGTGTGCTTCTGTGGCATGGGGGTGTGTTGTCCTTTGTGTGCCTGCGATGGGAAGGGGGCTCATGAGCTGGGACTGACCGGCGGCTGATGGCTGTGCTCGTGATGGCAGGTATACGCTGCGTTTGTGAGGCTGAAGGGACCCGGGCCCGGGCCGGACGGAAAGTGCCAGGTTGGTGTACACCCCAGCAAGTGGCAATGACACCGGACTCCTGGTTCTCCTGGTTGTCATGAGCGCCTGTCTGCACGGCGATCCGATCATCTGAGATCCCACATACACTTGTCCTTGCAGTGGTTCCCCGTCGGTCCCATTGCGGTGGAGAGCCCAAAGCAGGTGGGTGGCCGGCTGCGCAGCGTGGCGTGGCCTTGCATCAGGCGAGACGCAGACCCCACCCTGCAGCAACGGCGCGCCTCACTGTGGCAATGTTGTCGCAGATCGAGTCCGCGCTGTGGAATGCTGAGAAACCGCTGGTGGCAGCTGTGAAGAAGATGTACCCGCAGGTGTACATGAAGGTGCAGCACCCCACACCCCGTCCCTGCTCGAGCCTGTCCCTGCAGGCTGTCGATTTGATGACGGGTCAGCGGGTGCTGGATGGCACTGCGAGTAGAGAGGGGAGGGGGGGCGGGGGGTGGGGGGGGGGGGGGGGGGGGGAGGCTGATGCCGTCAGCTTGCGGGCCCATGCAGAGCGTGGAGACGGGGCTCGAGATTGGATACCGCCTTCGCGATGCTCCCCAGATGACTGAGGCGGAAATCAAGGTGAGGATGCCTGTGCAATTCGCTGCGGCCATGAACACCCTGCGCATGCATGTGACACGCGGCTAATGCTTGTTCTGCTCATGCCGGCAGGCTGGAGGCAACCCCTTTGAGAACGTCACCCCGCTGGTTTCAGCGGTGCGAGCCAAGCAGGACCCCCCTTTGGCTCCGGACCCGCCCCGCAGTGCCGTCTGCCTTCTTCGCAACCCGTGTCTGACGCTCGCGCTGTTGTCCTGCACAGGACGAGAAGACGGTGGAGGTAGCCGCTGTGAACCCGCTCAAGGAGATGTTCGGCAACTTTGAGAAAATATTCACGGGCAGATGAATGGACTTTTGCGATTGATTGTGGGCACTACTTACGAGAAGCTGGCATGACACGGCTTTCTCTGGAGCGCGCTGCTGTCCGGAAGACACAGCGCCGCGCTACATGATGCCCACGGGCCTTTCTACATCGATAATAATCTTGTAGGCTTTCAGGGCGGGTCCACTTCATGAGACAGGGAGAACCTCCAACCATTTGTGTATCTACAAGCTCCGAGCTTTAAACGCGAATCCGTTATCTATGCCTTGCCTGCCTGGTCACCTGCCAGTGGGTACGTGCCAGCATGCTGGCTTCCCGGATGACTTAGTCTCTGTTTCTGCCCGCAACGTGTTTTCGCTGCCATTATTAGTGTTTTTCAAGCATGTTGTCACGCTTAAGCCCATTGGTGCAAATTTTGCCCAGATTCCACCGCACAGATGGGCAGCGACACTGGGGCAAGCGGAGCCTGCAGGCAATTTGCTATATGAAGGCATGCTATATTTGCTCCTGTGAGTGAAAGAAAATCAGCATGCTTGCACGCGAGAATGACCAGACAGCACTTGAAAGCAGCCTGATGCTGCATGTGTGCTTGTGCGCTATTACACCAGCGGCAGTGAAAAAGTGAGGCTTTTTTGTATGAACTTAAACCAACGGGAACGGCATCAAGGCAAATAAAGAAATGGATGACTGGGCCATCCTCCATGAGAGCCACCGGTAAGTCACATCCTGTTCTGCCTCGGGATATTAATTGAAAATTATTAAAAAACATGATGTAGCGCTAGCCAGCACTCTTCAAAATATAGCTTCAAGGACTACGAGGGCTATCCGGCGAGCAGTGGGCGAGTGACGGTTTCACTACGCGGAGTACAGGTAGTGATGAAGGCCACGGCCCAGAGAGGATCGAAGACTGTACGCTGAGCACGACCCATGTCACAGTGACTGACGATATGTAGCGACTACGTCGAGTTGCGATTACTCGTACCGGCAGCAGCGACTACGAATCTGGGCGACACCTAGTCGCTAGCTGTCGCTACATTAACAGCATGTAGTCGCTCTCTATTTGACACAAGGATTACATATGAACGTTCTCGCTCGCTCCCGCCTCTATCCAGCAGCAGCGCGCATTTAGAAAAAGGTCGTCGTCGCGTGGAGCATAACTCGCGCGATGAACGTGATCACCGCCGGGCGCGCGTGATCATATCGTCGCCCTCGAGCGGGCCGATGCCGACACTTATCGCGACCATTATTGGCAGCCCTAAACCCTAAAAACCCTAAACCCTACATACATGCTATGCGGTATCGGTATCGATCCAAACCTACATCATAAGGTCCGAACCTATTTTTAAAATCCATACTAGTATTATATTCTTAGGATTAATATCAGCGCGTTTATCACCAGGCGGGATGACCAAAAAAACACGGGAAACTGCGCGCGGCGGACATACCACGCCACCGCCAGCATATACCCTGTAGTCCTGCCAACTCACGCCAGTGGCGCTGCGGCATATATCAAGCGCGCCTACTGTCGGCTGGCTTACACCGTCCTCTGAAGCTGAATTATCCTCACGCACCAGCACGCTGCCGGTGCGGGTGCCGATTTACAGAGGGGAGAGTTCGCATCCGGCAACAGTAAAGGGCGGAACATCCGAGCAGGCCGCCTCATCGGCGGCTGATAGGGCGGCCACGAGCATCCCACCACCAGTCGCTGCGGGCCGACAGGGCTGCCGCCCCTGCCGCCTAGCCTAGTAGCCTCCCTCTACCAGGCGGGCGCCCAGCCTAGGGGCACGGCACCCGGCACCTAACGAGGGGGGCGGTGTCCACCTGCGGACAGGAGACAGGTGGGCTCGGCGACTGCTGAGCTCTGCGGACAGTTCCGCACCAGCACTGCGGGGCGCCAGGGCCAGCAGGCGCGATGCCAGTGGTGTATTCCCTTTTCGTGATCAGCAAGTCAGGCGGGCTGATATTCAACACGGTTCGCCCCCCCCCCCCCCCCCCCCCTCCCCCCCCTCTCAGACAGCCAGGGTGACAACCGAGTCGTGCTGGAGGCTGCGGGTTGCTCAGCATGCGCCCAGCTGCAAGCCACTGAACCTCTCCGTTGCCATCATCCCCCACCCCAGGACTTCACACAGATTGCACGGCTTGATGTCAACGATAGGATGCGGCTAGCGAGCACGTGGTGGGTGCTGCGCGCAGGGGCGAGGGATGTGTGTGTGTGTGTGTGTGTGTGTGTGTGTGTGTGTGTGTGTTGGTGCGAGCGGGGCGAAGGGGGGGGGGGGAGACTGGCGCAGCTGCTGTGCACTCAGTCCGCAAGGTGGCACCCCATTGAGCCCTTCTCCCCCCCTTCCCCTCCCCCTCTATCCTCCCACCTCTTCCCCCATCTCACACACCACAGGCACTCCCTCCATGCCATGGCCAGGACGGTGTCCCCAGCCTTGGGCTGCGAAGGCATAGAGGTGGGGTGGCATGCGGTCCCTCCCCTGTTAAGTGCCACGACACTCTGCAAGGCAGCGCTGTCAGGGGCGGGAGGGAGGGGAGACAGAAAGGGGAAGGGGGGGGGGGGGGGGGGGGATGGTGCACAAGTCTCAACACTCCGCGCCGACTTGGGTTTGCAGGTCTTGAAGGCGGACACCTTCGACCTGCACTGCTTCCAGACGCCAACCAGTGAGGACACCCAGCTGACGCATGCTGCCCAGGGCCAGCACTGCCACCACCCCAAATCACCCCCAGGCTGGCCCATGGTGCATGTGGTGTCCCTCTGTGCGCCGCTACCAAAAGTGGCGCTGTGCCGCTGATGATCCTGGCTGCTGTCCTGCCTGCCTGCAGGCGTCAAGTTCCTGCTGCTGGTGGAGCCCGCCACGCCAAATACCAGCTTCTTGTTGCAGAGGTGGGGCAGCTGGGCGGCGCTGGTTAGAGGGTTGAAGCAAGCTCAGAAGGGGGGGGGGGGCTTTGACCCCTCCCCCCCCCCTCCCCCGCCCTTGCTCATGGGAAGCCGTGCAGACCAGCAGAGGCGCAACCGCATGGGGTGTATATCGCAGCTGCTGGCTTGGCAGCTTGCATATGTATGGCGCCCAGCCCCTGCTGATCTGCCTCTGCTGTCCCGTGCCGCGCAGCATATATGAGCTGTACGCGGACTATGTGCTCAAGAATCCCTTCTACGAGGTGAGGCGGCCCCTGCAGTTGCCGCGCTGCTGTGAAGGCCCGCCGCTTGTGTTGTTGCGTGACTCGGGGGATGCAGGCGCGGCGCACCCAGGGAACTGATCGGGGACTGATCACACGGGCGCGGCATCTGTGCGACAGATGGACATGCCCATCCGCTGCGAACTGTTTAACATCAACCTCACCAAGCTGGTATTAGGCTTTGGCTCCATGTAGAGCTTGGACCGAGTAGCAGCGCGTCATGCGCCGAGGACGGAAAGGGGATGAAGGAGGATTTCCTGCTGCGCATCGTTCACACCCGCTGTAAGCATTCTAGAACGCGACAGATGGAGCCCTGCGCCTGCGACCAGGGAGGGGTGGCTTGCATGGTGTACCTGTTGACATATGTCAATCATGCTTCGCTTGGTTGCTGCCTAGGCACGCTGCATTCACTGCGGCTATCCAGTGCCCGGATGAATAGCACCATGTCGTCGCATGGGAGGTGTTGGGGTGATGCGCAGCCGGACATCACTGCGTTGCTTGATGGCCTTGTAGAGTCCCCACAATAACAGCAAAGAGCAAAAATGGTGCGCATCAATCCTATTCATACTCAGAGCAGTTTCAACACGTTTGGTGATTACCAAATTACAAGGAATTACCGAATTACCACCGAGCGCATCACGCAGCTCACTGCATGGCATCACCTATGCACACCTAGGTGGACTGATGCACACCTACAGCACAAGTGCGCTGGTCATCGAGTGTGGCAACACACCCTCGCGCGCGCGAGTACCCCTTCCTGCAGCGGCAGCGCGATAGTCCTTTGTTCCAGATTGTTCGACCACTTGCGACAAGGCAGCGATAACACAGTGTATTCATGTCATCTGAAATATTGCGATTGCTTCAGGCTGGCAATTCTGCTACTCGCTTCCGCGGTTATGTACATACTTAGCCCTGTACAGCCTTTCCTAATCAGCCATGTGTGTATTGCGGGTGTGCATGGGCCGCCCGGGTGTGGCTGATGTAGCTGTCACAGATGATAACACAGCGCTCACCGAACAGCGACCTGCTGCCAGCGCCCCAGGCGCAACAAAGAGGCGTCTCAGGCAACAAACACGGGCATATCAGGTAGCATGTCAGTCGTCCTCAGTTATAAATAAGCCCACACGCAGAAGTAGTCGTCGTTTGTAGCAGTGGTCGCGTATCTCCAATCAGTGCCACTACGTAAGGTTTTTTTATATATAGATGATAGCACAGTGGTATAGTCGTTGTATCGGTAATGCCTGTCTACCCGTGATGTATCCTAGACGCAGTGTACGATAATGATTAATGGACGACTAGTTATTTTTCCACAAAGATACAGAGGATCATATATCACGTTTTCACATTAATATTCAAGAACAAGTTTGAAATTTTGAATGTTCTCCCGCCGCCCGCGCCAGCGAGCAGAGCATAGATAGCGACTATAAATAGCGACTATATAGCGACTTTGTCGGAGCTGTTCATGCCATGAATTGCAGATCGTGATTCTCGCGCGTAGTACGGTAGGGTACCAGTAATGCTGTTCGTACTTCACACCAGTAATGCTGGATGATACTGGCCCCGGTCGAATATCCGGTTGGCCCCCCCCCCACACGACGCAACGATCCGGCAGCAGCAGGTAGCGACTAACAACGGCAGGCCAGACCCGCCGGAAGCCTATCGCCGCTTCCAGCCCACTGGAGAAGCCAACGCCCGACCCGTGCCGCGTTTGGCCGGACCCCGCCGCAGTCCTGCCCGCAACCGGCGCAGCTTCGAGACCGTAGCCTGAGGGGTACGCGGCGCTCGTGCTACCGGGCAACTGGTTTCCCACGAGCGGGCGCGAAGGGGTGGGCACCGAGGGAAGCCAGCCGGGCACAGCACCCCCGTCCGGCGCCCCCACCAGCGGAAACCGACCCGCTGCGGCAGGGTGCGGCACAGGCAGATGGCTCCGGACGCCACCGTCGGCCCCGCTGTGGCGGCGCCCCATCCGGACGCGGCTGACGCGCCCCTGCGTGTGGGCAGCTGCGCCATGTACGAGCTGCCGGAGCCCCCGGGCACCCAGCACACCTTAGCCTGGCTCAAGCGAGCGCTGAGAGACACCCCGGTAGGGGACGCCGCCCTGCAGGTCAGCGCCAGGCCGAAACCACCCAGCACCCGCCCTCGAGATTGAAAATCCAGCAAAAGGTGATGACGGTCGCCGCCACAACGCAGGGGATGGCGGCGGCGGTGGAGGAGGAGGCGGTCGACGGGGAGGCACTGTGCGGCGTGGTCGACCAAACAGAGCTCGCGTCGGTCCTAGGCCTGTCGGGGTCGACCGACCCCGGCGTCGCCGACGCGGTGGCGGCTCTGTGGGCGCAGGTGCAGCTGCTGCAGCGCGTCGGCCGGCAGGGCCCCTGGGCCTTCCCCACAGTGATGCCTCGCGCGGACGCGCCTCCCGTCTTCTTCGTCGTGCTCGGCGACACTGGCGCGGGCAAGAGGTGCCGCCGCCTCCGCCGCTGCCAACCCTTACTCTCCATCCACCTCAACCTCGCTGCCGCCAAAGCACGCAGCGCCACCTCACCTGCTATGCCGACTCGATGCACCATGCATGCACTTTTGCCTGCGAAACGCGCGAATGCGTGCCTGCCACAATTGTGCTCGCGGTGCTCTGATGTTGTTTTAGTAATTCTCAGTCTTTATTTGTGACTATTTTGACCTCCGCCTCGCGGTGGTCCACTTTAAGGTCCCTCTGACTCTCACCCACTCTCCAAGACCCTTGCCTGATGGAACCCCTCCTACTGCCTTGTTGTGGACAGCACCATGCTCAACGCGCTCCTGGGCGAGTGCAGCCTGCTTCCCACCAACGGCATGCGCGCCTGTACCGCCGCCATCGTGGAGCTGGCCTATGCGCACGCGCCCGCGGACCCGTGCCGCCCCTACGAGGGCGCCGTGGAGTTTCTGAGCTCGGAGGAGTGGGCGGCGGAGCGCAGCCGGCTGTACGCGTCGCTGCGCCAGCCGGACGGCGCGCTGGTGAGTGCAGCACCGCCGGAGGGCACCGACGCGCACGTCGCGTACTGCAAGCTGCGCTCTGTGTACGGCGCGGTGGTGGAGCCGGGGGAGCTGGAGCCGCTGCCGCGCAGCGCGGAGGAGGTGGGGGCATGGCTGGCGGCGGCGTTGCCGGCGCCGCTCGCTGCCGCCGCTGGGGCTGCGGCCACCGAGGCGGAGATCGACGCTGAGGCGCTGGCCACGATGAGCGAGGGTGAGCTGGTGGCGGAGCTGGGGCTGCCGGCGGGAGGCGCGGCCCTGGCGGCGGTGCAGGACCTGCAGGCCCGCCTGCAGGCTCCCCTCAGCGCACCCGCGGCGGCGGCGCGGAATGTGGCGGAGGCGCTGGGCGGCACCGTCCGCGTGACGCACACCAGTGGCCACGACCTGCGCCTCGCGGTGGAGGCATACGTGGACAGCACCAACGTCACCTCCTCCGGCGCGCTCTGGCCTCTCGTGAAGAGCGTAAAGCTGCGCGGGCCCTGGGAGGCCCTCGCCGGCGGTGCTGTGCTGGCAAGCCCCCCCCCCCCCCCCCCCCCCCCCGCACTCATCGACTTGGTGGTCCCAGCAATGCAGCCCAGCATCATGAGTCGGCTGCCGATTTAACCCCCCTCTCTCTTTCCTTTCCAAATTTGTCCCTCCTTCCCCCCCCCCCCCCTCCCCCCCTCCCTCTCCCCGTCGCGCACTCATACTTTCCCTGGTGGTGCTGATGGGCGTATACCCAGTGCCGTCGACATGCATGAACCACCTGCCATCAGATCACCCCCCTGCCCCTCCCCCCCCCCCCCCCCCCCCCACACACACGTGCGCAGCCCTCCTCAATCGGCTGAGCTAAGCGGCCGTCTCGGTGCCCTGCCTCGGCAGGTGGACGCGCCTGGCGTGCAGGACGACAACAGCGCGCGCGACGCGGTGGTGAAGAGCTACCTGCGCTCCGCGCACGCGGTGTGGCTGGTCTCCAACATTCGCCGTGCCGTCAACGACAAGACTGTCAAGGTGCCCCCCCCCCCCCCCCCCCCTCTTCTCTCGACCCTCTCCATCTTGCTATGCAAGCTGTGGGGAAGGGCAGGAAAGTGTTCCCGACGTAGTCATGGGGTGCTTGTGCTGCTGGCCTCCGCTATTCAACATTACTGTTAGCGCAGTGAGTCCCGACAACGAAGTATGATAAAAACATACAGATGTTACATTTGGCGTGTCGGACTGTTTAGGATGGCTGCCGTTCGCGCTGCGTCAAGGTGGGCGAGGTCTGGGGGTCCCTGTCAGGCCCTGAGGCACGTGTTGCCCGTGGCGGGCGCAGCACTGCAGCGCTCTCTGCCAGATCCTGTACGAGGGCACAATTGTGAGGCGGCGGCAGACCTGAGTGATGCGTACGCTCACCAGCAGTGCAGGCCAAAGCAAGCTGTGACGTCTGTTGCGTACTCCCTTCCTTTTGACAAGGTCCCTGGGAGCGCGCAGGCGTACGCACGCGAGAGGGAATTATCACGGGTGAGAGGGGGGAGGGCGTGCTGATGAGCATAGACACCTTGGGTATTTGGCCGTTGGAATGTGAGCAGCGCGGCCCGGGGCGGCGTTGGTGACCCGATGATGCCGGCACTGAACCAACCAACGCATGACCACCGTGACCACCAACGCTTGTACCGCCAGCGGTTTTATACCTGCCATTTGTGTGGTCAGTGCCGCGTGGGTCATTAATTTGTCGTTATGTCTCATGCTGGTGGTTGCCACCCGCCAGTCTTTGTGACTCTCTCTGTCTCTGTCTCTCTCTCTCTCTCTCTCTCTCTCTCTCTCTCTCCCTCTCTCTGTCTCCCTCTCTCCGTACACTTTGAACGGCGGCGGTGTTGTGACCATTGCGGGGCGGGTGTCACATCAGCTACCGGCGTTGCATCGATGCTGGGCATCGCACTGGCCACGGGTCCTGATATTGGGCCTGCGTCCCGGCCGATGCAAGTGCAGGACTACCTGACGAGCGACCTGAAGCAGGAGCTGGTGCGCAATGGGCGCTTCGGGGAGCTGGCGTTTGTGGCCACGCAGACGGACATCCTGGAGGCCAGCGAGATTGCGGACAATCTAGGGCTGCCGCCCGGCACGAGCAAGGCAGACTGCGCGCGCGCGCGCAACGCGTACACCAAGCGCCGCGTGCTGGCGGACTTTTACCTTGGTGTGGAGACAGACGGCAACCCGCAGGCGGCGGCGCAAGCCGACAGCTGCCGACAGCAGCAGGCGGCGGCGGCGGCGGAGGGCGGCGTCGCGGCGCCGGCGAGCGTGTACGGCGCGGGGACGTATCTGTGCCTGCCGCCTGGTGAGCCGGAGAGCTCAGGCGGCGGCCACTGGGGCGAGTGGCGCGCGCTGCCCTGCGACACCAACCCGGCGGTGTCCGTCCTCCGCTGGACGGATGACGGTGCACCCGTGGCGGCCACTCCCTGCAGCCTGCCACCGCCTGCGGCCGAGGGGGATGTGGCTGGGCGGCAGGGTGCACTGGCGTGGCAGCGCCCCGCGGCGGCCTTCCGCCTGCCCGTGGTGACCGCCTCAGCGGTGGACTTCCAAAAGGTAAGCCCCCCCTTCTCTTCTCCCCCTCTGCCCCCCCTCCCCCCCCCCCCACCCACCCACCCATGATGTCATCTACTCCTCCATTGCGGTCCAACTGATCATGCCATGCCCTGTCACGTCCAGCCTGCTCTGGCCGCACTTTCACCTGTCTTGGAATCAATGTCCGAGTGATCCTCCGGCGTGACGCACGCTCTGGGTTTGCAATGTATAAATGCGTTTGTCCCTCTCGTGAATAAGGGAACAGTGCTTTAACTGTATCGGAAAGCAGCACACAAGCAGTACAGAAAATCCGAGTTGGCGGTGCGAAACAGATCAGTACTACTGTGACACATGAACCTGAGCAAGTGTCACGAGTGTAAAGCTTGTGCAAGCCGCCCACTGACCTGTGGCGAGTGGGCCTTTAAGCTGAGAGCATGCCAGTGCGCTTGACCTCCTCCCTCCCCGACCAGCTCATGGGCATCCGGCCGGACGACGGCCCGCCCGAGGCATTCGTTGACGTGGTGGACACGGAGGTGCTCGCGCTCCGGCAGCTGGTGCACGCCACGGTGGCCGTGCATCGGGCGACGCTGCTCAAGCTGCGCCATACTGTGAGTGCTGCCACCCTCCTCCCTACCCCTTCGACCTCCCTGCCCACTATAGCATGATAACAAGGACGGCGCGGCACGCGACTCCTCGTTTTACATAGACTCGACTCCTTCCAGCCTGATCGCCGTTGGACCAATGTGGGCACCCGGGAATCCTATGGTAAACTCTCTGGCGGCTCAATCTTCATTGAAAAAGGACTCACTGGCGGCTCACTCGGAATTCAGCTGCTTTTCACGCAGACAATATAAGTTTCATTTCCCCGGTTCTCAGGTTTTCACAAGGAAAACCAACATGGTTTGAGGTTACTCTCCGTGGCTGACATGGCCGGCGGGGCTGAAGAATGCCTCCGTCCTCAACTGAAATTCCGTTGTTTTGGCTCTCCGCTCGCAGCTGGAATGACTGCGTCCGCGCTACTTGTACCTGGCAGCGCATAGACCCATCTAACCGTGCTTCGCGAGGGTGGCTTCACATGAAGTTGTTGGCTGGTTCATGACTAAGGAGCTCTGTGTCCTGTGCCCCTCTGCCCCGGCCACACAGCGGACGTCCCTTGCCGCAGCGGCCGAGACCGGCACCGACCTGCCTGCGGCGGCGGAGGCTCCGCGCCCCGATCAGACCCTGGCCGCACTGCGCAAGCTGCCTGCGGCGGAGCTTGCGGAGCGCCGGCGGGCGCTGGAGGGCATGATGGCTGAGGCGGAGAGCCGGCGCGCCGGCGCGCTGCTTCTGCAGTTCTACGACGCGCGCCTGGAGGCGCTGGACCGCGAGGGCGACAGCGATGACGAGGAAGAGGAGGCGGAGGCGGAGGCGGAGGCGGAGGCGGAGGCGGAGGCGGAAGCGGCGGGAGCGAGCAGCAGCGAGACAGCGTCTGCGGAGGTGGTGGAGGCGGACGCGGGCGATGGCTGGGTGCCGCTGGGGCCGCTGTCCTACGTGCTCCCGCAGCCCAGGTGGAGCTGCTCCCACAAGTCGCACTTCAAGGTGGCCTCCCACAACGCCTGGACCGCCATCTGCCACGCGCTGGACTCGGTGCCCAAGACCGGCGCGCTGTTGCCGTGCCTCAAGATGCTCTCCGACGGTCTGGACTCGGTGCACTTCTACGTGGGGGCCCCGCCGCCGGGCCGGGAGGACCCGCGCGTGGTTGAGCTCAAGCAGGCTCTGCGCAACATCGCCGGCCTGCCGGACGTGTCGGGGCAAGTGCGCCTGCGCCCCACCAGCACGGGCCCTGGCTACTACAACCTCACCACCGGCCGGCAACCTTGTAACATGCTTAACACCGGCGGCGAGGTGCTGTGCCGCGACTGCCGGGCTCCGCGCCCCGCCGCCGCCCCCGCCGCCTTCCAGTACCGCCTCGACCACCCCCAAGAGCACCATGACGATGCCCTGCAGCTGGCGGTGGAGATCTTCCGCTTTCTGCAGTACAAGCCCCTCTGGGTAAGCCCCCCCCCCCCCCCCCCCCCCCACACACACACACACACCTGTTTTCGGCCCTATGCAGCCTGCGGACAGGCAAACAACTACAAGATAGTTAGGGTGCAGATGCGATTTCCAAGAAAACTGCGAATTATTATTTATATAATATTTATATTAATTTACAATATAAATAGCTAGGGTGCAGATGCGATTTTCAAGAAAACTGCGAATTGTTATTTATATAATAATTATATCAATTTGCAATATAAATAGCTAGGGTGCAGATTGCGATTTCCAAGAAAACTGCGAATTACATATTATTATTATTGATATAGGTTCCGCGCAAGCCCGATTTGAGGCCTGTTATAGGGGCTCTTCAAGGCCACGCGTACATACGGCTAGCCAGGCCCATCTCCACAGCCAGGCATAACCGGCCAAATGTAGTCAGTTGTAGTCCCTTAAGAAAATACGGTTCTGGTACACCACCTGAAACTGTGCTATTGAGCAACATGGTGGGACCAGTGAGTATGTCATGTCATAAATGCATGCAGCACTCTTGTGCGCATGCATGTGCGTGAGTCTGTACAGTGTACATAGACAACTAAATTGGTTGAGTATCTAGCAGCATGCATATCTTTTAGAATAGTAGGTACAAACAAATGCATAAATGTGTGCCCTCAGATGTACAGAGGCTGAGAGAGACAGACAGACAGTGAGATCTGAAATGCAGCGGAATGTGGGAAATGTATGAATATGGATAAGAACAAAAATCGGTGTGAGCTTACGTATCTTTTGCATAGGCATCGGCATATAATGGTTCCCGGATTGAAGCATTCATGCACCTAAATGCTGCCCACAAATGCATTCAAGCGATAGATGCGCGCACCTACATGGACATGCACATAGGTGTGTCCCCCCGTGCCGGCACTCGAATCAACTGTGCCACGCACCGCTCGGCCTGCAGCAAGTGTCCATGTCGATCGTGAAGACGCACCTGATGTCCAAGGGCGTTGCCATCCACAAGTGGAAGAGCCTCATCAAGCAGCTGGTGCGCCCCCCCCCCCCCCCCCCTCCTCCTCTGCTCTTCTCTGTGCCCTGAGATGCTTCCTGTGCTGATTCACCCACCGCCTCCCAGCTCTCCCGTATCGGCTGCCACGGCCGACGACCATCTACTGGGGCACTCACTGGACCGCCCGCTCCTGCGCAGGTGAGGATCTTCGAGCAGAACTACATGTCGAGCTCGTGCGACATGACGGCGTCGCGCTTCTGCGCCACGGCGATGCCCCTCGTGATGGGCGCCACCGCGCAGGCGCAACCCAGCAGCGCCGACCCCGGCGCCGCCTCCCCGCCCAGCCGCGATTCCATGTCTGGCGACTCCCCGCCGCCGCAGGCTGCCGGCAACAAGCGCGGCTACCAATCCGTCGGCACCTACTACGGCCCTGGGGGCAAGCAGCGCGGGCGTGCGGCGGCGGTGTCGCCCCCTGTCGCCGCCCCCAGCACCGGCGCCGGCGCGGATTTCTTTATCGACAGCGACGGCGCCATCGTCATCGACTAACAGGACTGCAGCCCTGAGGAGGGCCGTAGGCACAGATCGCCAATTCTCCCAGGTTCTCGCAGCTTTGGCCGCCGGATATAATAAACACATCCTCTACTATAAGTTGAAAACGGACTGACGCTGTGAGCAATTGGAAAGCGGAGAGCCGTCATTACATCATTGTGCATGTTGCCACTGGTCGGAGGCATAGTGGAATTGTCTGGCAGCTCTATCAGCAGCCAGGAGACTGACGGGCGCTGAGCGCAACCAATAAATGAATGAAGAGAAACGAAACCTGTGAGGCGCTAGGTGCATGTCTGGCGCAGACTCCGCCGGTGTGCGCAACTCGCTGGTCAAATTAAGGGAAAACGGCGGGGGGGGGGGGGGGGGGGGGGGCTAGGTAGTGGGTTATTGCGTGACGTGCTATTGCCGTCTTGCTAGCGACCAACTGCAAGGGGTGTCGTCCCGCTCACAGGCGCAGCACGCCATCGTCGCGCTGTTGCGAGTCGTCGCGTGTTTTTCGGCGGTATTGCGCCAGCGACTCGCGCAGGTTCGAGACCGAGCCGCGCACGTTGGACATGTTCTGCGAGCCACGTAGGTTCTGCGAGCCGCGCAGGTTTTGCGAGCCTCGTAGGTTTTGCGAGCCGCGCAGGTTCGCAAAAGCCGCGCTGGCGTACATGCTGCTGCGCGTCCAGTCCTGCGACTGCATATTCGCCAGTTGCTGGCTGGCTGCCGGCAGCGGTGCGAGCTGGGTAGCGACCAGGCTGTTGGTCGTCGACGGCGGGCCGAGCTGGATGGCCATGAGCTGGCCACCGACGTGCCCGCCGTGGCCGCTGTAGTGGGAGGCAGGCGAGCCGCCGATGGAGTCGCTGGGCACGAGGCGCGGCCGCTGCGGGCGTCCGCCGGCGTCCTTCCCCGGCGTGGTGATCTCGATCGAGCTGCCCACGTTCTGGCGCTCCGGCAGGCCGGCGAACGCATCTGTTGAACTGTGCATAGCCGCGCCCTCCCAGCCGACGGCGCTGTGCGGCTGCTGCCCGGCATGGAGCATGCGCGCCGTGTTGAGCGGGCTGTTCAGCAGCTTGCCTGTGTAGGCCGAGGCCGCCATGCTGCCGGCGATCGACGAGGGGGCGCGGGAGTGCATTGGGCTGCCGTAGGACTGAGACTGCGGGCCGCCGCCGAAGCCGGACGAGTTCGACTGGCGGACGGCTCGCGAGGCGTTGATGGGATGAGAGTGCAAGGGGCTGCCGCCGCCGACGCCGACTGCGCGATCCGCCTCGCTGTACTTGGCCTTGAGGATGGCATCGACGGTGTCGGGATCGATATACGCACCAATACCCGCGCTGCTGGCCTCGCCGTCGAGGGGGTCGCGACCGAGCTTGCTCGCCTCCTCATGGTAGCCGTCGTCGTAGTACGCATCCGCCTCGCGACGCGCACGCGCGCGGCGGCACATCAGGACACACACCCCCACCACCGTGACGAGCAGCAGCACGATGATGACGACGATGCCGTACCCCATACCAGAGCTCCCCAGAAACTCGTCGCCCATCCGCTCCAGCGTATTGGCGTACTGCGGGCCGTTGTCGCCGCCTCCGCCCGTCTCGGCCCGGGGCTGCCCCGCCGGCGCCCGCGCTGTGCTGTTGATGATCGACAGGTCGGGGGCGCGCACGACGGAGTCCTCCACGGGGTCGAACACCTCGCGCTCGGTGGGTGAGCGATCCTCGCCGCGCGCGCCACACACTGGCAGCTTGCTCACCGCGAGAGCCCAGAACAGCTCCGCGTCCTGAAATCTCGGATCCGCGCAAGCGCCGGGGTTGCGCGTCACGTCGCTGCGCGGACACACGCCGATGAGGCGTCAGTTCGAGCCTCAGTTCGAGAAAAACAGAACGACGCGACGCCGAGGCCGCTGCCACAGCAAGGGGCGGCAGATAGTCGCTAAACGATGACAATCGTCCTTATTATTGTGTCTGTCGTTCGCACTCTTGCATCCACCTACTATTCAAACATTACAGAAATTCCCCTCGTTAAAAAGATCATTCTCAACAATATGTAGAGACTACATGTTTCCTGCCAGGAATTACAATTGTTCGATTTCACGACAGGCACACGGGTAGATGGGTAGGAAGGATGGGCACTCACAATACGGTGAGCTGCTCCATGCCGCGGCGCCACTCGTCCGGCACGCCGCCCTGGAGGCTGTTGCCACGCAGGACCAGCTGCTGCAGCGCGTTCATCGTGCTCCACTCGCGCGGCAATGTGCCTTTTGGGGGGGGGGGGGGGGGGGGGGGGCAGAGGTGTCAGACAGCGACAGTGTGGCGGCGCAGCAGAATCACTAATCATAACATTCATATACTTTTCCATTAAAACATACTACGACTATATATGATGATTACCATATTATTGCTATGTTAGTAGAAGCGGCAATAAAGAAATAATGTAGCAACAATCACTGAAATGTATATAACAATCCAAAAAGAACCGCTTTTTCATTACGACCGGATATTCAGTTGCCACATACGAGTGCGTGCCAGTACGTAATACTTACGATGGAACATGCAATTCATATATATGTTAAGCCTCAAAACGCCAAAGATTGGTAGCATAATATGGAAGGTAGCAAAACTACCCGTACCTATAGCTAGTGTCTTGTGGTGTGTCAGTGTAAGAGGCGGGGATAGCTAGAAGGGGGGGGGGGGGGGGGGGGGGGTACCGGAGAGGTTGTTGTCGTAGAGGTGGAGGAACTCCATCTTGTCGAGCGAGCGCCACGATCGCGGGAGCGAGCCGTCAAAGCGGTTGTCATTGAGCACCAGAAACTCCAGCCCGGTCATCTGCGCCCACGATTCCGGCATCTCCCCGTCCAAGGCGTTGCCCATTCCGTAAAAGACGCGCAGCTTGGACAGCGCCGCCCACGGCAGTGGCAGCGGCCCCGACAGCTGGTTGCCCTTGAGGTAGAGGTACTCCAGCGAGCGCATTGCGCCCCAGCTGGGCGGCAGGTCGCCCCGCAGCTGGTTGCCGTCCAGGTGCAGCTCCTCCAGATTGTTCAGCACCGCCCACTGCGAGGGCAGCGTCCCCGTGAACTGGTTGTCGTAGAGGAACAGCCTTTGCAGGCGGCGCAGGTTGCTGATCCGCTTCTGCAGGGGCCCGCTCATCCGGTTGTTGTCCAGCGCCCTGCGGAGGCGCGCCATTCAGCATCGCAGCTACTGCCCCCCCCTCGTGCGTTTAAACCGTACCTTTTCACTCGATATCTTATACTGATGTACCTACCTGTATATGGCGCTACAGGTAACAAGTTACACCAGGTTGCGCAATACCCGTACAACGGTATATATAACTCGTACGAGTAATCCCATTTCTTCGCCCCCGAGACAGGACTAAAAAAGCCCATTATTACAGTGTAGTCCCATTCTTATCCTGGTATACTACCCGCTAAATAAAGTGGCACATGACTGGTATTATTGGCTTTGGGGTTCGCAAAACACAGAGAATTGTGTCGAATCACCGAGTCCGGATAGATCCATGAACTTTCGTGTTGTATTCTGATTCATTTTGAAATAGTTCAGTTTATTTATTTTTGCGGGAGGTCAAATAAAACAATAATATGCTACAGGAAAATAAAAGCGTGGTTACGGTATTCCTATACAATAGAGTACCTACCTGAGACGCAGGACTAGCGCCTATATAATAATCTGTCACTTTTAACGTAGCCCATGTAATAAACATATATATACATGTATATGCACACATATGGTATATATATTCATACATATAATATGTAAGGTTTTAGGGTAAAACCCATGACGGCAATAGAAATACGATAATAAAAGGAAGGGCACAAACAGCCCCCGTAATAAAGTACTCATGATAAAATATCCACATACGACAATACAACGGAAGGGCACTCACAGCTCCTCCAGCTGCTCCGCAAGTCCAATCTCATCTGGGATGGACCCAAACAGCTCGTTGCCCGACAAGTGGAGCCTCTCCAGGCGATCCATGTCAGTGAACCACCCCTCCGGCAGCGTGCCCGTGATGGTGTTGTTGTGCAGGTACCTGCATTGGGCGGCCGAGCTCCGCGTCAACGGCCGCAAAAACATTGCCTTGGCGTAAACTACAGCGACATGGGTCAGACAGACAGCTCTCCGAGGCGCTGATGGCGCATGGGGGGGGGGGGGGGGGGGGGGGGGGGGGGTTGCCAATATTGACTGACAGCGAGGCATGCCATCGAGCGTTCGATCAGTGCGGAACATTTCGAGGGTATTAGCAAATCACGAAGCGCAACCCTAGCGCAACCGCAACAGTGAAAAGGTGACAGTCTCGGTGTGCTGCTGCACTGTAGGCTCGTCGCACAGTAGATGAATGACACCCCATTTCCTCAAGAAACCGTGTTGATCAACATGGCCCGAGATTAGTTCCTCAATTGGGCGTTTGTGGCACAGGCAGGCAGGCGACGGATGATGAGCGACGGGGTGACGTGTGAAGCTTGGGCATGTCGGGTGGGCATGATTGCTGAGATGGAGCAAGAGAGGGGCGCTCAGACATTTCAGATGCGTTTTGTAATTGGCAACACAACGCGTGAGGAGGTTCCTGGGGGGGGGGGGGGGGGGGGCTCACAGGTGGCGCAACGTGTCCAGGCGCTGCCAGCTGCGTGGCAGCGCCCCCTGGAACTGGTTGTTGTGCAGGTACATGTACTTCACGTCGTCCAGCCCCTCGCCCCACTCCTCCGGCAGCGACCCGGAGAAGCGGTTATGCTCCAGGTGCAGCGCCTCCAGGTTGGCCAGGCGGCTGCAGTCCGCGGGCAGCTCGCCCTGCATGTCGTTATTGTTGAGGTAGAGGTGCTTCAGCCGGCGGTTGCGGCACAGCTCCGCCGGAATCTCGCCGTTGAGGTTGTTGTTGTTGAGGTACCTGCGAGCGTTTCGCCAAACTGCACATCTCAGCGGGACGAGTGGAAGTGGCGCAATGCGGGAAGAGGGTGAAGGCGGGGAGGTCGGGCGCCCACAGGTATTCCAAGTCCTCAAGCTCGCCATATGACGACGGAATGGAGCCGGTGAAGCGGTTGTTGTCCAGTCGCCTGAAAGACAAGCGGCTCATGCTTAGTCTTAATTTTAGACCCACCCCCAATTTGGCGGCCACCGACCATACGGCAAAGCTCACGGGGGGGGGGCATGCTGCCAGAGGCTTGCAACCGCAGCCGCATCAGCGTTCAATGGCACTGCGCATTTGCGGCCACACTCACAATACTTTCAGCGACTTGAGACGGCTCCAGCTAGGTGGCAGTGACGCCTGTAGTCCGCGCCCGTTGAGGTTACTGCAAAGAAACGGTGGAGGCGCACGGAGTTAGCACTAAAAACCACGCATGTTCCTGCTAGGATGCGGGTATGCATAGAAAATTGGTCAACGGCCACGTGGGGAACTCTGCCATCCTGTTATCTGGGGGATGTGCATGCGCAGGGAGGGGGACTGGGGGCAGCATACATCTGATGGATGTTTCCATCCTTATCGCAGGATATGCCTTCCCAGTAGCAGTAGTCCATCGCCTCTGTCCAGCCCAAGTAGCCCGCGAGCGAGAAGCGGAGGAGGTTGTTCTGCACCTCATCTGTAGCACGACGCAGTACCGCTCAGTTTCGTGTCCAGCGCGTACAGGGCCAGGGCATGGCATCAAGGCACCGATGCCGGTCAGTGCGTAGACACCACACCGCACCTCTCTCGCGCTGAGCCGATGCAGCAGTAGCGCTGAGGGCCAGCACAGCTGCGCAGAGCACCGCTGTCGCCATTCGATGTCGTCGCGTATTCGGAGCCATTATTATGTTGTTGCTATTGCGCGACGCTGCCTCGCGTCGCGAGACTCGCCGCCCTCGTCCTCTGAGCGCTGCTGTAGCAACAGCACAACCCCGACCTGCGCGACAGTGTCGTCGAGCTCACGCGTCAGGCGTAACCGACGCTCGTCGCACGCGGCCGTTTCACCGGCAGCTGTGCGACAGGCTGCTCATGCCATCTGCCTCCCCCGCCGCCACCACCGAGGGGTCTATTTCGTCGGTGTATCCACCCGGTGCTCACTCAGCTCCTGGCAAGACAGAGCAGGCAAGGCACCGAGGCCTGCTATGAGAGACCCAGCTCGAAGATCCCGCCTTCCGTCTGCAAGACATCAAGGGACCGAATATTAGACCATTTGTATGTGAATCAGCTCGCCGTACACTCGTCGGAACCGCGAGAGGGCGGATTCCGTCGCGATGCCGCCAAAATACGGCGGCGCTGTGTATTTTTCTGTTGTCGCGGTCGGCCGGCCGCCGGCGCACCCTTCCCGCCGGACGGCTACTCGCACCCCGTCGAGAGTGGGGTAACCACGTGCGCGCCCATCACGAAACACCGCACGCGAACTTAACTCCAGATTATCACTACCACACCCTTGGGGGTCGAGTTGGGTGAGGGAGGGCGCCCGCTGACACGGGTGCGGGCGTTCGGCGGCAGCGGCGAAATATAGGTATTTCGAGTTGGTTTGGCTGCGGGTGCGCATGCGGTAGGGCTGCCAACTTGCCGCACCCTCTACGATCCCCCTTTAAACGCACGAACCCCCGAGTGCCACCCTAGGCATGAATTTCTGTCGATCCAGGGGCATGGCGGCCGAAGCGGCCCGCTGGTATGTGTGCGCTGTGCGCCGCCCGCGCCGGCTTGCTCTCGAACAACCAACCATATCAACAACCGGCATGACGCCCCGCTCTGCGAGAGGCGAGTCTTGCCCCACCTTGCTTCTCCCACGCACGTTCTCAGCTCGCCTGGATGCCTGAAGCGGCGGCCTCTGTGCCGGCCTGATTCAAATGCTAGCTTAGGTAGTAAGGCGCAACAGGGAGGTGGTAGAGGAACCGTGGAAAGGGGTGCCTGAAGGGCGAGCCACCGCTTGCTTGGATATCGCCGGTCGAGGTGATGCTGGTTGGGTGTGAATCGCCCCGGCGGCACGCCCTGTGCTCGACATCCATCAGTACATAAGAACCTGACAAAGTGACGACAACGACATGTAATCCTTAACTGTAATAATAAAGTAAAGTTCGCCCCGGGACATCGGCCGAAGTAGGCCCGCAGCTGAACTGTAGTATGTAAAGCCTTAACTGTAGTATTTAGTTATACGGGCGGTACCAGCGCAGCATCAGTACTGCTGGTAGTACCGAATCATCGTCGAGAGGCGCGTCGCGCGCTTGAGCAGCACCGTCAGCACCGTGCGTCCTTGCAGTACCGGTGTAAGTACTCACACCAACTGTCACCGCGCCATACTACGTACCTGATGTAATTATTCTACGGGTAGTATTTAAAACCCGTACCGATAGTATTTTATGCCATGTTATAAACATGCGTCCGAGCGTCTTACGTTCCATATTTAGTCGATTATTACTCGTAGACGCAACGGTCGCGTGCGTGTAGCCATCACTGTTAATCCTTAATTAACAGTATGCTGCGCCGATTAAGCAATAGGTCGTTAACATAGTCGTTGTGCTGCCTTGTACGGTCAAGCCTATATGTTCGAATGCGGGTAACCTGTAAGGACACCTCGTACGGTCAAGCCTATGTTCGAATACGGGTAACCTTTACGGACATCCTCATGTGAGGGACGATGAGAACAAGGAGAATAATAAGTCACATGCCCCATAGCTAAGCAAGATAATCGTCTTGTTAGATGCCGGTCCCGGGCGTAAGCTAACAAGATAGATGACAAGATGAGCTATTTAAGTAGCAAGGTGACCGCACATTGCTAACAAGGTGAACGCACGTTGAGGCCACTCAACCATGATGATCTTGTTGGATGCCCACCCATGTCTTGTTAGATGCCCGCCCGCCCGGTGTGTCGACGTTAGTCCGGTCACCCCATAGTGCGTCCGTGGATGCAATTGCACCACTGCCGGCTTGGCCTCTCCATTCCCCATCTCCGCCCCGCGATGCTTCAACTACACATCCGTTTCCTATATCCATAAGCCCCTCTCCCTTCTTCCCCCTCGTCTTACTTCCAGTGCACCTATATCGACTGTGTTGTTCGCTAGAGGTTGGGGGTGGGCGGGGGGGGGGGGGGGGGGGGGGGGGTCGAATGGCGCGCGTGTAGGTCCGTGATGTCCTTAGCGCCGACAACCTGCCGACCTCCCATCCGCACCTCAACATCACGGACGCGCGGGGAAGCCGTCACAAACTTTTGAATAGCCTATACGTATGGCCGTAAGTTTGGTGGGCGATACGTGTTAGCGTTACCTATCTATACCTACCTATATACCCACCTATACCTACCTATACCCACACACCTATACCGTCATACTCCTACCACTCACTGCCTTATACTAACACAAGAACACGCAACCAAGCTGCTCATCCGCCCACACACATATGCTTGCCACATGCCTGTCACATGCTCGCCACATGCTTGCCACGTGCCTGTCACATGCTTGCCACATGCTCGCCACATGCCATGCTTTCACCAGCCATAACAACCCGATGACCCCATGATGACAACAAGCCTAGATTGCATACATGAACCTAAATGCCTACATGCAAACCGACTGCCAAACGGATAGTGGTACAAAAGCCATGTATGCCTTGGCAAACTGTAACAATTTCCTTTGCTGCAAACCTTTTCCTTGCCTATGCTAAAGTCTCTCGCCTAAAGCTTACATTGGTTTCGCTGAGCTCTGGTTAAAGATCCCCCGCTGCGTTTCCACTGCGTATGCCCGTCACCCGCCGCGCCGCCGCCGCCGCTACTATGGCTGACCACGCCGCCGCCGCCGCTGCCGCTGCTGCCGCTGGCTTCGAGGCCATGGAAATCGACACCCATGTTGCCCGCGTCATCCAGGTGGAGCTCGCCAAAACTAAAACCCGCGTCCCGACTCGAGACATCATCAACGCCTCCCGCATCCTCGGCGACCGCCGTGAAGTCCGCCAACTCATCGCCTTTTTTACAGAACTCCGTGAGCTCATCGCCGGCATCTACTGGACCCCTGCTCTTGAGGCATGGATACTCCGCCAGTTCCCTCCAGAGTCGGACGCTGGCATGGCCTATCGCGGCCTAACTGCCGACAACCCCCCCGTGTCCCGCGAAGTCGCGCCCGGCGTGAGCGTCTCCACCATCTTCGCGGACATCGACGACTTCCAGTCCAAGCTCGTGGCATGCTTCCACTCCAACTCCAACCTGCCTGGCGTCATCATGCGTTACGCCACTGCCCTTCGCATCGCCCCTAACCACCCCCACCTGCCGGGCACCGCCATCAAGCTCGCCCAACACCTGCGGCGCACCTTCGACCTGCTCCCGGTACATCGTCGGTACGACGAATTCACCGTCGTTGGCGTCATCCAAGCGTGCCTACCCCACTCGGCTCAAGTTGCCCTCGAGGCTGCGAGCCGTCGCGCTGACGAGCCGATCGACTCCTACTCCACCATCTGCCGCCACCTTGAGGCCATTGATCTCGAGTTCGCCGCTGCCGCCAACGGCAAACGCAAATATACTGCCGATGCCCCCCCGCACCGCTACATCCGCCCGGGTGCTGGCCCGTTTCCCCCCGCAGGCCCATCCACCCCCCCTCCCCCCCATCTTGCCCCCACACCCGCCACCCCCCGCCTTTCTGGCTATGACCGCTATGACGGCAAATGCGATGGCTGCGGCCGAATGGGCCACTCCATCATGAAATGCTCGTCGACGAGCGAGGCTGACAAGCAGGCTTGGCGCCAGACAGTGGCTGCCAACAAGGCAGCTAAAGGTATCACTAAGCTGAACTTGAACCGCCCTGCCGGTCAATGACGGTTTGGGGCCAGTCTAGATTCGATGTCGAAATGTAAATCAATCGATGATCTTTCTTACTGGCCGAGTATGTCCCCCATCCCTGAGACTATGCCTATTGGCTTGCCCCCAGTGAACGAGATAACTCCTGAGAGTGCGGCCGAGCCCTGCGTGCCGGTGTCTGCGCATGACGGGGCCTCCTCTTCAGGCCCGTTGCCTGTCGAGTCGACACACTCGTTGCCTTCGCGCGAGCTGTGCCGGTTCCTGCTTGCTTCTGCCGACTTTGCCATCCCAGCCGACACGGCCACTGCCAAATTGTCCGCGATTGAAAAACGCGCTGCTGTCCGGCAGTATTCCCGGCGCCGCCCCCACACTGCCACTAAAACCAAACCTGCCCGACCACCTGCCTGCCCACCCGACTCCACAGCCTTTGACCGTGATGAGTTTGCCCGCCTTAATTTCAGTTACGGCCCAGTTACCCTTGACGCTTGCGCTTCGGCATTTGACGCGGTCTGCCCGAATTTTTGTTCGCGCGATAATCCGTTTACTGCTACATCGGCTGTCGGCCATACCGTGTTTATCCACCCCCCGTATGATGAATCTGCCCTGCCTATACTCGAGCACTTCGAAGCTCAGCGTCAGGAGTCCCCGTATAACACCCGGGCTATTATCGTTTTACCCCGCTGGAACAGCGACCTCGGAAAATCCTGGCGTCCCATCTTGTCTAAGTACCGCCTCATCCACTCATACCCCGCCGGCACTTATCTGTTCCACACTGCCACAACTGCCACTGATGACCTGCCTATGCCACCAACCAACTGGATCGTGGATGTTTACCTCGCCGACAACACTGTCGACGAGCAGGCGGCCACGGCGCACAACGACAGTATGCGCTCTGAACACATCAAGGCTCTTGAGCTTGAGTCTAAAGGTAAGTCATATATACCCAATAAGACCTTTAAGAAAACCCACCAACCCCGTTTTGAAACTGATAAAGCTTTCATAACGTCAATGTCCGATCAGGACTTACTACTGCTAAAACCCAAACTACCAGACCACCCAGATTTACCCCCGCTCACTATGCTGCTAGATTCCGGCGCTACACTGTGTTTTATTGACGAGGCCTTCGCCCGCCTGCGCAAATTTAATACCGCACCGCTACAAAATAAAATACGTATTATTATGGCAGACGGCCGTATGACCCTGGCATCACAGTCCTGCACATTACGACTAGACATAAATGGATATCAGGCAAACGTTGAGTTTATTATAACCTCCTTACAGAATAACTTCGACGCCGTCCTCGGCCTTTCCTTTCTCAAAAACCATAACCCAAATATTAATTGGACCACCGGTTCACTCACGTTCTCCGACGGGCACACCGTGACATGCCCTATTGAACCTCGCTCAAGTAACGTCGATGTGGTTCACGCCAACACTATGGCTCGTGAGATACTTAAAAAAGATCCCGACACTGTGTTCTTTTGTGCCGTGCTGCGCGAGTACGACGCCACAGAACACACTACTAGCCTTTCTGTAGATAATGATATAGCCAGTATCACTACTGACCAGTCTGCCGAATATACCCAACAAATCCGTTCCCTCCTACTTAAACACAAAAGTATTTGCCAACCATTGGACTGCCTCCCGCAATCCCGCCCGGGCTTTGATTTCGAAATACCCCTACTCCCCGATGCCCAAGTACCACCCGGCAAAATATATCGCCTGTCCCCTGCCGAGTTGGATGAGTTAAAAAAGCAGTTAAATGACTTTCTAGACAAAGGCTTTATTAGAGAGTCGTTCTCGCCTTACGCTGCACCCGTCCTATTCGCCCGAAAGGGCAATGGCGGCCTGCGCATGTGCATTGATTATCGCCAACTAAATAAATATACGCGCCGAATAGAATTCCCAATCCCACACGCTGACATGCTACTCGATATGCTCTCCGGCGCTGCAGTCTACTCAGCTCTTGACCTTGCTCTAGGCTATCACCAACTCCGCATCAAAGACTCCGACGTTCAGAAAACATCGTTCAAAACTCAGTTCGGCCAGTTCGAATTTCTGGTTATGCCATTCGGCCTGTCCAATGCCCCCTCGGCGTTCCAACGATGGATGAATAACGTCCTTCAACCGCACAAAAACACATTTATCCTTGTTTATCTTGACGATGTACTAGTCTTTAGCAACTCACTCGATGACCATTTGATTCACCTTAATGCCACACTCAGCCTGCTCGCCGATAACGACATACGGCTGCGATTGCCCAAATGCTTCTTCGCCAAAAATGAGCTAGAATATTTAGGTCATATGGTTAGCCAACATGGCACACGCCCCTCCGAAAATAAAATTGCTGCAGTTCGCGACTGGGCCCCACCTAAAACCGTACAACAAATACAACAGTTCCTTGGATTCTGCAATTTCTATCGCAAGTATGTCCACAAATATTCCCACATGGCGGCCCCTCTCTATGATATTTGCCGCAAAACTAAAAAGTTTACTTGGGGGGAACGCGAGCATGTCGCCTTTAACGCTCTTAAACAATCACTATGCTCAGCCCCGGTCTTAATGACTCCTGCAACAGGCCCAGACGCCGAGTTTGTAGTCTCAACAGATGCTTCCAAATATGCCCTAGGTGCAGTATTATTGCAGAAGGACTCCGCCGGCCACCTCAGACCATGCGCTTACTATGCTAAAGTTTTACAACCTGCCCATACTCGATACCCCACCTATGATCAAGAACTTTTAGGTGTAGTCTGCGCATTAAACGAATGGCGCTGCTATATCGAGGGCAGCTGCCGCATAACTGTCATCACCGACCACGCAACACTCCGCCACTTACCCGATCAGCCCGCGCTAGGCCGCCGTCACTCCCTGTGGCTTAGTGTTATCTCCCCGTACCTTGCTAATCACCCCCGCACCGGTAAACCCGTCCTACAAATATTGTATCGCAAAGGATCCCAAAACGAAGCTGATGCCCTGTCCCGCCGTCCAGACTTACACCATGCCTTAACTGAACACGACACCCAACTTCTTGATAAAGATCTGGAGGACATGCATGATTTCCTCTCAACCATGTGCCACCTACAAGTTAATCCTGAATTACTTGTTCGCATCCGCCACGGCTACACAACCGACACACATTATTATGGCAATCGCATCCCCATTGGCGTTACGTTCGATACCAACGACAATTTGTACTGGATGGCTGATAAGGTCTGCTTGCCAACGTCAGATACACCCCTGCTTGACTTAATTATCCGGGAATTCCACGACGCGGCCGGTCACCCCGATGCAGAACGCACGCTCGCCAACATCTCTAAAACATTCTGGTGGCCCCACATGCGCAAAACCATAAAACATTACTGCCGCACCTGCCCGACCTGCCAACGCATAAAAAATTCCACCCAACGCCCCATTGGCTCTTTGTCACCTCTGCCCAAAGGCACACGGCCCTGGGAAGTTATTTCCATGGACTTTATCACCGGCCTCCCGGCGCAAAATGGCTTCGACACTATCGCCACGTTTGTATGCACTTTTACTAAGCAAGCCCACTTCATCCCATGCAGTATTCATATAGACGCCCCCCAACTCGCTCGCTTGTTTATCGATAACATTTTTCGCCACCACGGCCTTTGCCGCACCATCATATCCGACCGCGATCCCCGCTTCACCTCGACCTTCTGGCAAAATATGTTCCGATCTTTACGTACGAAATTAAATATCAGTTCCTCATACCACCCCCAAACAGACGGACAAACCGAACGTACGCACCGCACCATTGAACAAATCCTCCGCTCTTTCGTGCACCAAAACCACACTGAATGGCTCAATAACTTGTCTCTCGCAGAATTCAGTTATAACAACGCCTATCACTCCGCAATTAAACGCACCCCGTTCGAGGCATGCTACGGCATGAACCCGCTTACACCCGCACACCTCTTGTTTCAACCGGTCAACCCCGCGGATCACATTGATATCGTTCCACGGATACAACATACCCATGCCGTAATCACAGAAGAACTAAAACTCGCCGACGCATACCAAATAGCATATGCCAACCGTAGAACTCGTCCCGACGAATTCACCGAGGGCGACAGAGTGTGGCTTTCCACGCAACACCTCCTGCTCCGCAACCAACCAGTTCGCAAATTCCGCCAACGTTACATAGGCCCGTATCCAGTCGTCCGCAAAATTTCCTCGCAGGCCTACCAACTTCGCCTGCCCACCAGCATGGTCTGCCACCCCGTGTTCCACATCTCTCGCCTGCTCCGCTGTGAATCCCCAGACACTCCCGCCGATGACATACCTGGCCGCATTGAGCCCCCGCTAGACGAATATATCGTCGATGCAATTCGCGACCACCGCATTGACCAACACTCGCCACACCACGCCCGCGGCCCTGCCTTAGTTTTCCTTGTGCATTGGTCCGGCTACGACGATTCCCACGACTCATGGGAACCCTATGCCAACCTCAAAAATGTCGATATGCTGCATGTCTATGCCCGTAACACACCTTCCCTCCGCCTTCTGCTCACGCAACATGATTATCATATCCTGTCTGCCAAATACCCCGCCCGCTTTCCTGTACGTATCCCGTAGGGCTACTTTTTGGGCCGGGATGGAATGTTAGCGTTACCTATCTATACCTACCTATATACCCACCTATACCTACCTATACCCACATACCTATACCGTCATACTCATACCACTCACTGCCTTATACTAACACAACAACACGCAACTAAGCTGCTCATCCGCCCACACACATATGCTTGCCACATGCCTGTCACATGCTCGCCACATGCTTGCCACGTGCCTGTCACATGCTTGCCACATGCTCGCCACATGCCATGCTTTCACCAGCCATAACAACCCGATGACCCCATGATGACAACAAGCCTAGGTTGCATACATGAACCTAAATGCCTACATGCAAACCGACTGCCAAACGGATAGTGGTACAAAAGCCATGTATGCCTTGGCAAACTGTAACAATTTCCTTTGCTGCAAACCTTTTCCTTGCCTATGCTAAAGTCTCTCGCCTAAAGCTTACAATACGGGGAGTCGCGGCCTATTGCATAAACTGATGGCTCGTCAGCGCAGCACTTCTGCCGGCCCAACATGTCGATTACCCATCTCCGCAACGCGCTGTTGAAACTTGTCATCCTTTGCAAGTATCTGCAAGGACCCCCCTTCCTCCCCGCCTTCGTTTTCCAGTGTCTAGTATGTCTACCACTATGGATTGTGTTTGTGGGCGGGCGGGCGGGGGGGGGAGGGGGGGGGGGGGTTGTCGGACGACACGTGCGTAGGTCCGCCGTCCTGATGTCCGTGGCGCCTACGACTTGCCAAGCTCCTCCCCGCACCTCGGCATCACGCACGTGCGGACACGCTGTCACAAAATTTTGATTGGCCCGTACGTATGGGCGTATGTCTGGTGGGCGATGTGGGGAGTCGCGGCCTATTGCGTCAACGGATGGCCAGTCGGCGGGTCATCCTTGGATCGTGCGCAGTATCTTGCGACTTGGCGTTGGGGAAAGCGCGGGATGGAGCGGCACCTAGTGCGCGGTCCGCGTAGCCGCCGCCCGTGGGAGTGGAGCTGCCTAATAGTCGTAGGGAGTGAAGATGTTGCACCACGGGTAGCATGTGGCTTTGTTCCAGGGGCACGGCCCGCACTTGCCGCGCAGCGGGAGGGCCTCGGCGGGTGACAGTCGTCGGAAAGAATGCGCCCCTGCCACACATGGGAAAATCGATGCGCCCCACGCTGATACGGGCAGGGGTTAAGCCGTCGCTTCAATGTGTATCCGGCACAAGGGGTAGGGCGTAGCTTGGGAGACGGAGGGGGTATCTATCGCGTAGCGTGCCCCTGGCGAGCTAGCTAGCGTCATGGGTGTGGGAGGTGCGACCGGTGATGCCTTGAAGCCCGAGTCCCTATACCCACCGGGACACGCCCATGCATTGCTTGGGTGTTGCGGTCGACCTTGACACTGCCGCGTCTTGCTCCTTGACTCTCTTCATGAGGTGCATTCCAGCAACCCATCTGAATCCCGCGTGGTGCTAACTACTTTGTCCGAGTGCGTTCGAAGCAGGCACATGCCAATCCGCATTGAGGGCCGCGCTTTGCTCCCGGGGAGAGGAAGCATAGAGTAGAGGACATGCACAACAATGTCAAGATGGTCTACGGTGACATAGGGGTGATGTGATTGATTGCTTTCCTAATGCCATGTCATGGCCTATATATCGATGGCATATCAAGCGCGGCCTAGCTCGAGCAAGTGTGGTACAAGAACAAGGGGAATGCTATGACCCTCAACATGGCGCTCATTCCCCAGCCATGATTGCCCCCCCCCCCCCACCTCATAATTCAACAATGGAACCCCCACGCCGCGAGGGAAGCCACCGCCCGCGCCGCCGCCGCCCGCGCCGCAGCCGCCTGCGCCTTAATAATCCAGCCGCGTTGTGCTTCCACGAAAATGTGGCTGAATATTCTAGCCGCACGACGATGTGATATCAGCGATGGGGGTACTATGACTAAGGCAAGTGTACACCACTTCTATAAACGCGCGGGCAAAGATTGTTGTCGCGGTTTGAGCTCAAACTCGCAGCAAGTGTTGCTTACATATGCGCCGCGGTGCGGGTGCAGTGCCGATATTTGCGGCGTCGCTGCTGCTTTGTAACGATATAAAGGGACGGATGCATTCTACGTTCTCTACACATTCTTGCACGGGTGAGCGGTACTCTTGCACTCCCGCCGTAGGGTGTTCGAGTCGTTTGCCTACAGGTGCGGGAGATGGGCGCGCCATGCATGGGAGTGTACGAGTGACATGTAGACCCTCGTTTGCTTTGGGCAAATACGGTCCCGCATACGGGGGTCGCGAATAGTTGTTTCCCAAGGCAGTGAGTAGCGAGGGTCATGCGTAGTTGTAGGGGAGCAACTCACATAGAGCATTGCATCGCTCCCTCTACGCTACTCTCACTCGTACCGCGCGATAGTACCACCCGCAACCCTAGAAAAGGGATAACCGCGACTAGCAAACGAAGCTCGGGTCGGGTATGGATGGCCAGAAATGCCCGAAAATGTAGTTTCTTTGTAATATATGAAATTTTGGGTACCTGCTTTTCACCTTTATGCCAATACGGGTACTCCGCAACCAAGAGGTAGGGGCACCTCCAGAAATCCCCGGCGCGAAGCGCCGCGAAGTGGAAAAATGCATATGTGTATGGTGTGTGTGTATATGTGTATGTTTGTACACAGCCTAAATAAACGGCCGTCGCAGAGACGCTGCAAGGGTTTCACTGGTGCTAGCCCTGTCCGGGGGCGAACAAAAAATACAACTACATGTATTCCCCGTGGCATAATTCTCCGGCCCACACCCCCGCTGTCTGTGTTGGCCATTGCATATCGAACCATGGCAGCGACGCGTAGTGTATGTTAGCAACCCTTGCTGCGAGTTTGAGCTCAAACCGAGACAAATAATCGGTGCCCTCGCGTTTATTTACAAGCGATGCAAAAAGCCCGTTAGTGCTGCGCGTATTGTTAGTTGTACTCGTACTAATACTATGCTGCCCGTGATCGATACTACTCGTATATATACAGCGCGATATAATCCTTACCGGGAATCTTTACTCGGCTGTCCGTGTACATGATATATTATGGCTATATGTGCGGCTGCACGCAGGTATATGGAACGCTCGGATCTTTTGAATTCCCGTCGCTGGTTTCGGAGCCTCGGCTGCGATACATGAAGTCGCTGGTTCGATTTCCGTATCGCCCGGAGATCGGATTAGTTGTCCATGGATGGGACGGGATGGATGGAATGTTAGGTGTACTCGTACCGATACTCGGCTGCCCGTGATCGATACTCGCACAACGCATTATACCGGTACTCGGCTTTTTTTAACAAGGTACATCCCTTGTCCGCTCGGTTGAGCGGTCGTCTCCTACGCGAGAGGTCCGGGTATCGATTCCTGGCCGACGTATTTTCGGCAGTATCGTCCCGGGGTGTCTTGGTTGGGTTTACCCGGTTGATGCATTAGCCCTTCGGGGTTCGAATGAGGCGATGGTCTATGGGCTATGCCAGACCTACGAGTGTAGTTGGCGCAAGAGGTCAAGTGCTGATGGGGCGGCTTCGGCCGATGACCCGGGGCGAACTTTTCTTTACTTTTACCGGTACTCGGCTGCCCGTGAGCCGGATATATGGCTATATACACTGTGAGATTCAGATGTGACATACAGGTGACGAAGCACTACTACTAGCGACTATTATTTATCCGTGAAGGCTGCTGCTGGTGGCGGCACGTCCATCCAGTTACGTGCGAGTACATCCGGCGTTATTGCCGGCGGGCGATAAATCCTTTTTGTCATCATTCTGGTAGTCGTACCAGCCCGGTGAAGCGTACATGGCACTGACGTACAAGGTACAAGGTTGTCCGTGTAGTACCGGGTAGTACGCGATATATTTATTACGCCGGTACCGGGTATCTAGTACGAACCCTAGTCGTCCTGTGGATAACTACGACTATTAGTACATGGGAGCGCAAATCGCAGCCGTACGTACTTGGTAACACTGGGGAATTTGTAGTACTAGTACTGCTGATCGGGCCTGCCAGCCGTCCGATCAAAGGTCATCAGATGGGCGGTTTGGCTGCCATGTTTTGCCAAAGAGTGCTCACGTTACATAAATATTCGCGAGGGGGAGGGCGGGGGCAGGCAGCGGTTTGCCGAAGAATGTTTGAATTACAATATTCGCGACAGCTGCCATCGGGGGATGTGGCCCGACGGGGGGGGGGGGGGGGGGGTGCGGGGGCGGGGGGACCACGCCCGCCCCGCCCCCCCCGCCCCCCCTCGCCGCCAGCCGCTCCCGCCTGGGGGGGGGGGGGGGGGTAAAGGGGGCGGGGGCTACTGCTTGTTCTTGTTCTTGCGTGCCCGGGGGACCCTCCGCTTCGACGATCTCGCTGCCTCCGCCTCCGCCTCCGCCTGCGCCTCCGACTCCGCCTCCGACTCCGCGACCGTCAGTTTCTTACCTCGGCGTTTCTTCACTGGCCTCTTCCGCTTCTTGTCATCCGTCAGTGTCTTCACCACCCCGGGAGGCTGTGCCGTCGACGACGCCGCCATGAGCTTCCTTACCTTGGCGTCGGGACGCCCCCTGTGCCCAGACACCCACAACAAGCCACAATCGTTTCGCCTTTAAGCGGCTGAGGATGCGGCCTCCTCGGCCACCACGAGTTGCGCCGCTGGCACTGTGGAAGCCTTGGCGTTGAGGTGGGCCTTACGGCGCTCCCGGACGAACCTGCGCGCGGCACAAGTTAGCCACGAGTGGGTGCGTGCTAATGCGGAGGATGGAGTGTTTTGTTGCGCGCCCACCTTGTCACGGGTTTCCTCATGTCTTTCTCGTCCTCCTCGATGCCGGCGGCGCGGACACGCGAGACAACAAGGCTCGCCGCCCACTTTTGCCCGGGGGGGCGAGGTCGGCCATGGCGCTGTGAGCGGTGAAGGGGGGGGGGGGGGGGGGGCGGCCGAGGTGGAGAAACTAACACCCAGTCGACGACCGCCTTCCGCAGCAGTCAACGACACATCGGAGGCGAGGAGCAGCGCGCCACTACTATTTATATGCACGTATTGTCAAGAGCTAGTCGGTGCGGCATTGTGTCGGTGTAATTTCGCAATGTTTATTGTTGAAGTAGCACGGCGTAATGGATACGGCGAGTGAATCCGGGATAATGTGTGCGACGAATGTGCGCGCGCAGCGTTGTGCGGCGGTGTGCGGCGGTGTGCGGCGGTGTGCACCGATGTTAATATAGTGTGAATATTATATCGGCCGTAGACGATCAGGTCTGGCAGCACCGCCCGTGCTTGTAAATAAGCGACAATGGGTCTAGTCTCCCGCTAGTCTGTGCACCGCAAGTGCACTCCGCAAGCCTCGCCTCCATCCGCGTCGGAACCGGTAGCGCGCTAGTAAGTGTTGTTGTGTGCGCACATCGTGACAACATTACACGGTGGCAATTGCAATTAGCGGTGGATAATGTGAAGGCGTTGTCGAAATCGACAGAGAATGAGGCGGTGCTGGCGGAGTGCATTGGCGGTGCACAGAATAGCGTGTTGCTGGGGTTTTGGCTGCATCGGACGCCGTATTCCCACCCATCCGGCACGGAATGTCCGGTTTTCACACATTTGTGTGTTAATAAAGCAGTGTGAATATTACGCGTCTTTTACGCCGGGTGGATGGGCATCCGGCGTCCGATGCACCCCAATTATTTGCAGCACGCTACTCTACGCACCCCCAACGCACTCCGCAAGCCTCGCCTCCATCCGCGTCGGAACCGGTAGTAAGTGTTGTTGTGTGCGCACATCGTGACAACATTACACGGTGGCAATTGCAATTAGCGGTGGACAATGTGAAGGCGTTTTCGAAATCGACGGAGAATGTGGCGGTGCTGGCGGAGTGCATTGGCGGTGCACAGAATAGCGTGTTGCTGGGGTTTTGGCTGCATCGGACGCCGTATTCCCACCCATCCGGCACGGAATGTCCGGTTTTCACACATTTGTGTGTTAATAAAGTGTGAATATTACGCGTCTTTTACGCCGGGTGGGTGGGCATCCGGCGTCCGATGCACCCCAATTATTTGCAGCACGCTACTCTACGCACCCCCAACGCACTCCGCAAGCCTCGCCTCCATCCGCGTCGGAACCGGTAGTAAGTGTTGTTGTGTGCGCACATCGTGACAACATTACACGGTGGCAATTGCAATTAGCGGTGGGTAATGTGAAGGCGTTTTCGAAATCGACAGAGAATGAGGCGGTGCTGGCGGAGTGCATTGGCGGTGCACAGAATAGCGTGTTGCTGGGGTTTTGGCTGCATCGGACGCCGTATTCCCACCCATCCGGCACGGAATGTCCGGTTTTCACACATTTGCGTGTGAATATATATAGTGTGAATATTACGTAGGCGTCTTTTACGCTGGGTGGATGGGCATCCGGCGTCCGATGCACCCCGAATCTCACCAACACGCTACTCTACGCACCCCCAACGCATTCCGCCAGCCCCCCCTCTTTCCGCGCAGGTCCTACGTTCCATTGTATGTATATACATACGTACATGTATTGCTCCGAAACCAGCCCAAACTTTATGAGTGCACAAGTGTAAATGGGGGGGGGGGGGGGGGGGGGGGGGGGGGGATGTGGCGGCGGGGCATCCACTCACACATACCCCGGCGATGCATGACAAATATTACATGCCGTGGCGGGTCGGCGGGCCGACCTGGCGGGCCGACCCGGCGGGGGGGGGGGGGGGGGGGGGGTCTATTCAACACGTGCGACAGTGTCGTTTCGTGGAGCAGTATATGTGCCCGGCCTCATTTATACCGCCCCCTACCTGCGCTGCATGGTCTACCCCTAAGAATTACTTAGCACAAACCGCCATTACTTAATAGGAACCTAGCACAGCCAGGCTTATATGCCCGCTTTCCCGATCAACTTCTACGCACTTTCCGTCCCTCAACCGCCGGACATGGGGGTTAAGCCGCCAGCCTCGGCAGTTGCTTAGCCAGACTTGGCATCCCGTACCGTGTCCATGGCTTCGCAGCTCTGCCGCTGGCACACGCCGAGTCCGGCGCTTGCTGCCGCGGGGTTGCGCACGCATGCACGCACGGTAATACGCCGCCGACGCCGCCACGCTTACTTCCACCACCTTCGCCAGCCGCAGCTTCGCACGCCTTTCCGCCGACATACGAAACGCACGAATCCCCCCCCGTCCCCGCGTCATGTATATTATATTCGAGGCGACTATGCGGGGCGCAGCACACGCCGCGGCGTGGGTCGGCGGAGCGACAGGCGGCGGGAGCCCTAATGGCCGGGCAGTATCCACACCCACACAGGCACCGCCGCTCACCTCCGACGCGGATGAACCGCCTCCCAAAGGAAACATGCCGGTTGGTGGTAAGCCCAGCAGGCGTGCGTGGGGTGCCGGCGCCGGTACTGGTGCGACGGAGCTGTCGCGTCAGGAACCGCACCGCATGTGGAGCAACACATGGCGGTGCCGGCCCCACCTATGTCTAGGGCCACCTCCTCACAACACCCCGCCACGACGGCGTCGGCCACCGCCGACGGCGCCGTTGCGGGGGGGGACGCCCTGCCAGGCGACGATGATGCGCCTGGTGCGCCGCGTCAGGAGGCGGAGGAGGCCGTGGTCGAGGCGACTGATCGGGCTGAGGGGGTTGTCGAGGCGAGCGAGGCTGCGCTCGCGCCACCCGCCCCGCAGCCACCTGCGGGACATGCCGACTTGCTCGTCGCCATGTTGACCGGAGCACTACGAGCAGTGGCGGGAGGCGGCCACATGCACTATCATGTGCGTGTCCTGGCCGGACGCCCGTCATGCGTGGACTGCGGCCAACGGACGGACTGGGAGTGTTGCTGCGACGGCACCCCGGCTTTGTGCGGCCCCAAGTACCCATGCATGGCGACCCATCAGCGGGCAGTCCTCTGCCCGACCACGGCCACGGTGAGGGCGGAGTTCCGCCATGTCAGGGACGCGTTCCACGACGCGACTCGCGCCGCCGTGTGTGAGGCTTCCGAGAAGGCACGCGCGGCTGGTAGGGTGCGCAGGGTGAGGCGGCGGACGGCCCAGGAGCTGAAGGAGAGCGAGACATGCCGTCAGTGAGGTCGGGCGCAATGTCATTGGGTGGGGCACACGGACGTGTAACACTTGCACTTTGCGCGTACTGCTGGGTTACATCCAGGCTGCGTCACACTATGCAACCGGAAAGGCTGCGTTGCTACTGCAAACGATGCTACGCCTCACTCTGTAGCAACCGCTGCCGCGCCTATCCCACAGCCGCTGCCCCCCCCCCCCCCCCCCCGCGCGGGATCCCCGCCATCAGCAGCTTGCACTTGCACTTTGCGCGTACTGCTGGGTTACATCCAGGCGGCGTCACACCGGAAAGGCTGCGTTGCCTACTGCAAACGATGCTACGCCTCACTCGGTAGCAACCGCTGCCCCGCCCATCCCACTCGGGATGCTGAGAGCAGCTAAAGGGCACCGGGGGCGGGGCAAGAGGGAGCAGGGCCAATGATTGTGGAAGAGCGGGGACCCGCTTGCATGCCATCGTATTATATCTTGCAAAATATCTGTTGCTGCACTCATATCTCACATCACTAGCTTAGCTATAGTGATTCCCCCCCCCCCCCCCCCGCCCCCCGCACCGCGTACGCACAAGCCTGGGTATACGCATCAACTGCCCGCCGGGATGAGAAACTGGTATTGGTAGTGTGTCTGTGGGGTGGAGGGGGGGGGGGGGGGGGGGCAAAAGAGCTGCCAATTGCTGCCAAGCTGGTGCGTTACATTGGGGCAGGCGCTGGGCAGACAATTGGGGCTCGCTTCAGAGCATTGTCTAGTGCCTATGCGGCTGCGCCGCCTCCGCCGCATGCAGACTCTGCGGGCTCACAGCACCGCCACCTCAGTCATGCGGCCCTGCATCCCGCAGCCCGCCGCCGTCAGCCAGATCAGAGGTATCCAGAAGCCAGTGCTGGGGTTGTTGCGGCATGACCGCATAGTTTTCAGCGGCTGCCGTCCACAGCTTGTAATGCATCCCTTTCCGCCGATTCCGCTGTATGCGCTGTCTTGGCGCCGCGCTGCCCCGGCCGCCGCGCCTTGGCGCCGCGCTGCCCCGGCCGCCGCGCCTTGGCGCCGCGCTGCCCCGGCCGCCGCGCCTTGGCGCCGCGCTGCCCCGGCCGCCGCGCCTTGGCGCCGCGCTGCCCCGGCCGCCGCGCCTTGGCGCCGCGCTGCCCCGGCCGCCGCGCCTTGGCGCCGCGCTGCCCCGGCCGCCGCGCCTTGGCGCCGCGCGGGGTATCGAGTCCTCCCCTCCCTAGTGAGTGCGTCCACCTGCGCCTTGCGCTCGGGGCCGTCCTCCTCCGTCACCACATTCTGCAACCCCCACCGCGTGACGAACCACGCAGCTCCTTGCATGCGCTTGTACATGTGCCCAAGCACCGCCTAGGGACGCGAAGCTCCTTCTCGGTCATGATCGCCTTCACCCGGGCCTCCTCGAGCAGCGGACCGGCGTTAAGAATGGAAAACGTTTCCATGTGGTGCAAGCAGTCCTCCATGACCCAGCCGGACTGCACCGTCACCTTGCCTGACCCTGCAGTCATGGAGGGGAATGCCGTCACGCCCACGCCCACGCCCACGCCCACGCCCGGGGGGGGGGGGGGGGGGGTTACCTTTCGATTCTTGGACACTGCAAACGAAGGGCGCAACCCGCGTTCAAAGTTGCTGGGTATCGGGACTAAAGCCTGGCGCCGGTCTTCCTGCTTCATAGCTCGGAATCCAATGTGGCCCTGCACGGTGACAAATTTCCTCCAGAAGTCCCTTCCCAAGCCAAAAAAAAACAGGTGGAACGGCGCGAGGGGGAAGAGGTTAATCATGCTGACATAGCCCAGGACCACATGCACATGGCACACGCCATGGCAGCCAGTGTTCTGCTTGGCCTCCGCCAGCCGGGTTGTGTTGAACGCACGCCGGGCAAGGTGCGTGATTCACTGGACAAGTCATCGCCTTGATGGACGGTTACCAAGCGAGCCTCCCCGTCCGCATCCACAGGGGGGTGCTCCTGGGCAGCCGCCATAGCCTCCACAACCTGCCACGCCGACCGGGCGGGTGCGTGTGATTCCATACAACCGCAGTTGAGTGGTGCCACCAGCACGCAGGCCGGGCCCACTCACCTCTGAACGCAGAAGGTCCACAATGTCACCGTCCTCGAAAACAGCGCGCCACTGGGTCGCCCCGCCGTAGTCCTCCAACACCCACTCGGTAACGACGCCGGTTATCACGCCGTAGTGCCATACTCCCCGGAACTTCTTGGCGATGACCTTCATGTAGAAGTCGCCGGGATCGCCTTTCCATATCACGCCCTCATCGCGGGTTCGACGCCCGCCGGCGGCCACGCAGGCGCGTCGATGTCCATACCGTCTTCGCCAACGGGGTGCTCCCCCACGCCCATCACATCGTCCACCTTCGAGCCGCCGTCGTCCGAGACCGGCGCCGGCGGGCCGTTTCCGACGGCTGCAGCTACTCCTGCTGCCGCGCTTGTTGCTGCTGTTGCTGCTGCTGCTGCTGCCGCCCCTGCTGCTGCTGCTTGTGATAAGGCGGCCTTGCGGCGCAACTTAGCCGCACGCTTCAACGAGTGGCTACAGTTCGGGTATTTCCGGAAGTGCCGCTCTCGCGCCGTCCTTTCACTACTACCCGTCACGATGCCGTGGCAGTGCTTGCATGTGTACACGCCATCCTTCGACACACTCGCTATCCATCCCTTTGCCGGCATGCCTGCTGCCGCGCGCGGGGGGCGGGGGGGGGGTTGAGAGTTGGGGTGGATGTAACCCACCACCGGCAGGCAACACAGATGCGAGTGCGCGGCTGTCCGCGCTTGATTCAACGGTGAGCGGCGGTGACCGTGAGGCGACCCCGTACTTCATGCGCGTGCTGGGGCGTTACACAATCATCAGCAGTTAGGGCGGCTGCATTAAAACGCGCACCTACGAACACCACCTACCGCCTACCACCTACCGTACCACCTACATCCGCCCACACCTCCGCCCGTCGTGCCGCACATCGCGGCACACCGCGGGGTCAGCGGTCAGCGATGTGCGGTCAGCGATGTGCGGCGATGTGCAATGAGTGCGTACATCCGCCTGTACTTAGCCCGGGTGCTCCGCGTCGGCGGGCGACACGCGAGCCCGCGTGCGCATATCAATTTGATGAAATTATGGAAACGAGAAATTCATATAGTAGGAGCGTCGCCTACCCAGGGCTTTCCGTAACTGGATTGCTGCCTAAACGGCCGTCGTAGAGACGCTGCAAGGGTTTCACTGGTGCCAGTCCTGTCCCGGGGGCGAAAAAAAAAACGACCCCCCCGTTCGTTACTCTTGACGCCTGTAGTATCATCGCGGCGCCCATGCGCGTCGTTGCATAATATGGATAAAATTGGGTGTAAATAAATTGGCGAAAGATGATTTATTCGGAATACGGGTATAAAGGATTATCGGCTGATGCCGGTAAAGATTGGTCACTGATGCGACCCGGTGTGTCATCGGACGAATAGCCGCATAGGGATACCGAATATCGGGATATATCCGTATATATTATCGCGTATTTAGCGACTATACGAGACAGCATTTTTATTGATGCTGCAAATCGTCACAGAATTGTTGTAAAAACAAATACATGTCTTTAGGCAATTTGCTAGATGACTGTTGTATCAACGGAGGGTCGCCTAACCAAGGCTTTCCGTATTAATTGGATCGCTGCCAAAACGGTTGCTGTCGTACGTAGATAGCGTAGATATACGTCGTAGATATATGCTAATCGCTGCCAACACGGCTTGTTGCCAGAACGGTTGCCGTCGTAGATATCTACGTCGTTATTAGTTGCCAATCGCTGCCAATCGTCGTTGCAGATCGATATTTGCCAATTGCTGCCAATTGATAGCTGCCAATCACTTTCAATATATGCCTACGTCGCTGCGAATCGATATTTGCCAATCGCTGCCAAAACGGATCCCTGCCAAAACGGTTGATGTCGTAGATATCTATGCCGTAGATGTCGTAGATGTTAGACATGCTGCAACAGCTTCACTGTTGCCACAAGTACCGGTCGTTTTCCACTGTACCCGTAGTCCCGAGGGCGAAAAGGAATACGCGCTATATCCAGAATACATAATACGGGCGATGCAGATCCTACGACTTGTTTATTAGCAAGAACAAAAAATAAGAACGCGGTATGCATTTATTGGTCCAATTTCAGACGAATACATCACGATGTCCTTACGATAATTTAGAAAATTCGCTGGCACCGCATTTCTGAGAAAAAATCATGGGTTCTTATTATTTAGTCGGGCATCCAATCCGCATGATGATATCAACCCGCCTAATACCAATAAACTAATGCTAGCGCGTACCGCCCCCAGTGAGCAACGATTTACGACTAACTATGGCACGGCGTTTCATACTAGCAGCGCGGGACTACTCCCGCCATTCCTAAGATGCTAGCAGCGAACATATCACCCGGCCCGCGCCATTCTACAGAAACTCCGTGTGCGAAGTAGTGTTTTATGACGACCCCACTACGGGGGCTTCGTCGTCTAACCGCGACACCGTGACGGCCGTGACGCAGTGTAACGGGGTTTGGGGAGAGGGGGAGGGTGTTGACCGGTGCCATGGGCAGGGTGGCCGGAGGTGGTCTTATCGACTACGCCTCGCTGAGAGGGGCACCCATGTTCTGCGTGGCCTGGCGAGCAGCAACGTTCAAAGTCATCACATAGAGGACCGTTGGCAGCTTCAAATCACGAGCTAGGAGGGCGTGCATCTTGCCCTTGGAAGGAACTTTCGCGTCCAGCTCGCTGATGTAGTATAGTGTAGACGTATAGCCGATGATGCTGGCGGCCTTCATGTCGTCGCACTCAAGCCCATGTCATGACGACCGCCGATGAGGACCTGTTGCACCATGACCATGCAAGAGGTGTAGCACCTTATGACCTTTTTAGGGAAGCAAATGTTGCTATGTCCATCTTGTCAGCTGCCTCCTTGTCCTACATATTGACATCATCTTGCTGAATCCGGATGGCTTCGTCGCCGCCAATTGCGCCACCATGGATGAGGGCGAAGAGGATGGTGGCAGTGACGCGCGCACACCGAGGAACCCATGAGGTGCCGACATGTGCGGGCATGGTCTTGTCAATAAAGGTGGCACATGTCTTGAGCCCTGGGGTTTGCATTCTGCTGATGAGCTGCCATGCTTTGCATGTTGACATGCTCGGGCTAGCCGTCTGGGCGCATGACGGCGTTTGGGGCGGGAACGTCCTTGGCGCGCCCGTCGGTGCCTAATCGACGGCGGCGATGAGATCAGGTAGCAGCATCTTGCCAACCAATGCGAATGCAGCCTGCGGGGCTGAGTTAGGTGCTCCTGGATCGCCATCTTGATGATGTTTCGGACGGTTGATGGCTGACTGGCAAGTGGGCTGATGGTTGGATGCCACTTGCCACGCAGTCGGGGGCGCATTGATGAGATATAATTTCAACAGAACGCGCTTAATGAAAGGCACGCCGCGCCCTAGGTTATAGCCCAACTTGATCCTCTACCTCCGCGCCGACTCCGGGGTAAAGGCATGGTATCATGGGGGTAGAGGCAGTCAACCATGTGCTCATGGCCGAGGGAGACCATAGGCAGCAGTTCCATGTGACTCACGGCGTCCCGCATTGAGTGCGACAAACTTCCTCCCCGTGTTGGGCCTCCATTCACCATGATGGGCCTCCATTCACCATGTAATTGTAATTGAAAATATCTGATTGTCAGTCACCATGGCGGTGGTACGTGTGAATTCAGAAGCGAGAATGCGTATGACATGGCATGCGGCATTGTATTGCATGGCAGGTAAAGAAATCGACGAGCAGAATAGCAGACATATGCGCAGCATCGGCAGCATCGGTACTCACCTTCAATATAATGAAGTTGAGGAGGTTCGGCGCCCGTCGCCAAGCAGCGGCGCACCATGAGCGGGCGATCTTGGGTGCGGCAGGTCCGGCGGCACCACCCCCATCGCCACGTGGCGGGCGCTGCACCCCTTAACCCCCTAAGACCCGTGCCCCGCTGGTGCGGTAGGGGGCTGAGCGGGATGGCCGGTTCTGGCGGTCCTTGGATCATGCGACGACCGGGGAGCCCTACCGGGGCTTTTCAAAGAATGCTCGCTGTAGCGCCTGCTCGCGTCGTCGGGCAGCAAACTATACGGAGGGCTGCTAAAAGTAATTCATGTACGACCTCGGTATGGCGTCGGCCTCTCTGAAATCCGCCCACGGGTGGGGAGGGGGGTTTGTACGACACGGACGGCGGGGGCAGCCTACTCGCGAGGACTAATCGAAATAAAATCGTGTTTTCGTACTACCTCGGTACGACACGTGGCCAACATGCACAAGATCTGGCGTACCCCCCACCCGTATGTGTTCCACATGTTGGGAATCACTCGAATGAATCCCGGCCTAGTCCAGCCTAGGGTTATTCGGCGGCGCCCTGCGGCCGACCCGTTTGGAACACCCGGGACGAAACCCTCAGCCGCCCCGTGAGAATGGGCAAGGGCGGGGAGCGCAAGGAGACGGGAGCCCGGCATTTAACGGCGGGGCGGGCGCTCGGGGTCGAGAGGCCGGGCATGGCAGCGAGTCGGGCGGGGGCTAGGAGATAGGAGCCGGAATGCCCTGAGGGAGTCGCAGCCATGCAGCGGGAGGGGTCAGCTGGCGGCCACCTCGGTCTGACCCTAGACGGGCGGCTACATCGACGAGGCGAGCTGCGGAGGCGAGGGGCGCACATGCATGTAGGACCGGCTTGCCGACCACGGAGCGATGACACGCGGACGGGGGGGGGGGGACGGGGGGGGAGGGGGGGGGGGGAGGGGGGGGGGGGAGGGGGGGGGGGCTGATGCCCTCCTTTCCCACTCTAGCTCACCTTGGAGATTCTACCGCAAGAGCTCGGGCGGGAGAGATCGCGGGAGCATTGGCGGACCGCGGCCGAGGCCGGCGGACCGCCACAATCTGCGCGGTGTGGCGATCAGCGCCGCGACTTGCGGAATATTCCAGCGATGGTGGCGTAGAGCCAAGACGCATCATAACGACCGAGAATTGCGTTGTGCTGGTGCATTCCCGATGTATATGATAACCTTTCCGGGGGCGGGGCGAGTACTTCATTTGTAATCCCCGTACCGCCAATTTGCGGTATTCGCTCGTAGGCGCATACTGGCGAATGTCGTCCGTATTAATCCGGAAAATGACACAGCTACTAATCACGTGATGGAAGGAGTCGGGGTTTGGAAATGAAAGAGAATGGTCGGGACCTTGAGCTGTAGTAATTACACTATATGTGTTCTCTAATGTGGTTAGATATTGCATGCCTTAAGAACAACTCAGTCTGAACGGTGGAGAGCAGCATGCTAGCGCGTTGTAATCAATTCCAATTTCAATTTAAATTGATGCTGAGGCCCTCCCTTGCAGACAAATAGCAGTTGAGGTTGGCGCACGTAGCATCACCTCGAACCCCCAAGCGGATGTACTCTATCATGACATTAAACCAGATGTGCGTGCCAACGCCGTCGCGCAGCACCACGGCATGCTAACAAGGATGCGTCTTGCGCGGTGGCGGATGGTCTAGAGCATGGTGCATGACATGTTTGACATAATGTGATGTCATATCAACATTCATCCTACCCTTATTGTTGCATTGATACTGCCACGACAAGCGTTTGCTATCCGTATCATGAATATCGGCGCATGCATGTGGCTTGCATCATCATCTTGCATCCAGGGAGTCGCATGAGACGATAATCACGTGTGGGGCGGGGAGGGCTCGGTTGTCTGCCGACCTGCCGCATGTTGTTGAGGCGCAACACGCATAACTCTTAGTCACCAAGCCCTCGCCGTCGGCGTTCATTGGTGCCATTCCTCATGGTCTTCTCTCAGTTCCCCTTTCACCCCTACTGCAGCCCATCGCAAGCAATGTCGCGACATAGCAAGCGATTCTCTCGCGATGAGTGAGAAAGACCTCGAGGGAATGGGGGCCTTTGGGATCGTAGTCCGGTTCTCTTCGGCCACGCAAGCACCCATGAAGACCCCGTTGGTAATAACGATGTAGCGCTCCTTCGCATTCTCAGTGTACCAATGGTGGCGGACCATCTCCAGGGGGCGGAGGTTCCCAGTGGTTAGACCTCACACCTCGGGAAGCCGCGGTAGTTCCCTGCGGTACTAACCTTCAGTCATGGCTCCATATATTGCGAAGCTCTTTGCAAAAGGTGTGCCCTACGGCTCCTCCATGGTCCACTTTTCTCCCTATATTAGATTGACGTCCGTAGTTAAGACTGGCAACTTCCGGCTACGAACAAAAATATCGGCAGCGATGAACCGCTCGATGGCTGACGGAATGTATAGGGCCCACCCGGAGCTAGGGGCGATGAGATAGGGACGCCGTCGTTCGCCACGGCAGTTGAGATGTTGAGTAAGCAAGATCGTGAAGTGGCCAAGATGCCATGCGTTGCGAGGCTCGTACTCATGGCCACGGCAGCACTATGGGCAGTCGCTTGTCTCTCCATGACGGCCGTGGCTTTAGCGCTTGTTGTAACCTTGGCCGCGGCTTGGTAGTCCTTCCTCGAGGGGCCGCCCTTGTATGGTCGCTTGTTGCTTGACATTATCAGCGGCGACGAGGTCGTCGTCTACCGCCTTCCGTTTTCTGCCATTGCAACGGTACCGCCCCCTTCCACGCATAGCCGTCGTCCGTAGGCTGCCCCGCTCGGACACATGGGCAGTGGAAACCCCCACACTTCTTTTGTCTTACCCGGCAGATGGCTCATGTGCCACGCCGACAAGCGCGTTGATGAGAACGCGGGGGACGCCAACTTTATACCGATATACCGCGAGATCGCGCGACTACCCTCGAACGGCGATACATTAGCGGACCCGGCGGTGCACCGGCCGAAACCTAGCGATGGGCGAGCGCTGAGAGCATCCTGCCGCGCTCCGTGACTAACAGCGTTAGCGCACACGCACTAGGCCACCAGCGGTGCCACCAGCGGGGCGGCCGTGGGACGTTTGCAGAGTGTGTTTGGCGTTTGTCGGGGACATTGTTGGTGGCGGGACGGCGCAGCTGTAGTGGTCGTCACAACGTTTCGAATAACCGAGCAGGCGGTGCACGGGTGTCACGCGATGTTGCGAATACTGTAGTTAAATTTTCCCCTACCTCTTGGGTTGAGCGGAGGAAAAGGAGAGCCGCGTCCGAAATCGCCTGGAATACGTGAGAATTAATACCGGTTACAATACGGTTTTATCACGGATTTTTAGGCGTCCGTCCTCCGTCCGCCGTCCTCCTGTGCTGCGTCTTCGCGTATGAACCGTCATATGTTCGATCTGTGCTCGTTTGATTTCTAGGCACACCTCCGAAGACGGCAAGATTCTGAATGGATGCGCGTGTATTCTAGCTCAGGCACGTCATGTATTCGTCTAAAACGCCAAAATAACGCGGTACCGCAGCGCGTTTTTATTGCTGAATCAGCATTCGAGACTAAATTCAGCGACTATTCCTTACCTACACACGGTAGTCCAAGTATGGTGCTGTAAAAAGGGGTCGCCGCGGTGCGGGGGCAGTCCGCCGACCCGGGGCCCGGCGTCCGTCGACGGACGGGCGACGGTCGAACGGCGGCGTCCGGCGTCCGGTGCTCGTACAGGCGGCGGGCGTGGCGATTCGCGGCGTGCCCGCCCCGTAGACCTGATGACCGGCCCGACCTGCGCGGCCTCGTGCGGGATGCGGGCCGCCTGTAGGCGGCTTGTACTGTATTGCTGATCTTGCAGTGCTGCTTTTTTTTTTTTTTTTTGGGTAATACAACTTTTAGCGGTGGGTTGGATACCGGCCTTTTTGTAATGCACACCAGTAGTCGGCGGCCCGCTTTTACGCGGCATGCAGATTTAATCTGTTTTACAAAATAATACGCATCAACGAATCAGCAAGCGAGACTCGCCCTCTTTATTTATACAGCGACTAGCGACTATATTCCCCTACCTCTTGGGTTGAGCGGAGGAAAAGGAGAGCCGCGTCCGAAATCACCTGGAATACGAGAGAATCGATACCGGTTACAATACGGTTCTATCACGGATTTTTAGGCGTCCGTCCTCCGTCCTCCGTCCGCCGTCCTCCTGTGCTGCGTCTTCGTGAATGAACCGTCATACGTTCAGTGTTCGCTCGTTTGATTTCTAGGCACTGGTCCGAAGACGGCAAGATTCTGAATGGATGCGCGTGTATTCTAGCCCAGATACGTCATGTATTCGTCTGAAACGCCAAAATAACGCGGTGCCGCAGCGCGTTTTTACTGCTGAATCAGCAAGCGAGACTCGCCCTCTATATTTATACAGCGACTATATACACGGTGGTCCGAGGATATGCTGTAACATGATGCTGTAAAAAGGGGTCTCCTCGCTGCGGGGGCAGTCCGCCGACCCGGGGCCCGGCGTCCGTCGACGGACGGGCGACGGTCGAACGACGGCCTCCGGCGTCCGGTGCCGGTACAGGCGGCGGGCGTGGCGATTCGCGCCGTGCCCGCCCCGTAGACCTGACGACCGGCCCGACCTGCGCGGCCTCGTGCGGGATGCGGGCCGCCTGTAGGCGGCTTGTACTGTATTGCTGATCTTGTAGTGCTGTTTTTTTTGGGGGGGGGGTAATACAACTTTTAGCGGTGGGTTGGGTACCGGCCTTTTTGTAATGCACACCAGTAGTCAGCGGCCCGCTTTTACGCGGCTTGCAGATTTTTAAATCTGTTTTACAAAATAATACGTCTCTTTTGAAAAATAAATTACTGGCGAAAAAAACATTTACTGACAAATCTAACGCTAATAAAAGCATTATTACCCGGAAACAACAGTATTACAAGATCAACACTCCAAGCTGGCTAAAAGCGGCCCGCATCCCGCATCACGCTCAACCCAAGAGGTAGGGGCACCTCCACAGATCCCCGGCGCGAAGCGCCGCTCAGTGTCCATACAGGTACTTAATTCGAACCAACGATGACATCAGCAGCAGGTACATCATGGCTGGGAATTTCATCATACGTCAGCGACCAGGGTTTTAAATTTCCCGAGCGATGTGTTGCAAATATGGTGAATGCAACCTCATCCTACAGGTACATTCTCGAGGCCCCCGTGTATTGTGTATATGAAAGCATCAGAGAATACGGGCTTAATACGAGATTGCATTCGCCAAATTGCGGCAGCAGGCGTCACCGGAAAATTGAAGCCCGGGCCTTACAAAACTGCACCGCGCGGGACGACGATCCCGCGCGCCGCGCCGCCCGCGCGGCATGCGGCGTCGGTCCGGTGTGCTGGGGTGTACTCGTACTGAGGGAATTCGACAAGGAGGGCAGCATGGGCAGCTGGCGAGCTTCGAGGTCACGCAGCACATATCACGAGTGACCCTACGTGTCTAACTGCGCTGCATATATTCGTTCGAGGAGCAAATTCAGCGCTCGCATTTCGCCGCGCGGGGAGTCGTCCTACATCGCCAGTAACTCGTTTTCACACAATCCCTCGCGCAACGGGACGAAACCCGGGACAGCGAAAGTGCAGCAGATTTCGTCCAGCGGGCATAATAAGGTATCAGGTCTCAGTGGCCGAAGAGTTGAAGACAGCTTACGCAGCCTACATCTGAAGGGCGCGGCCATGCCGGGCGGAGAGGGCTTAGCCGGCGAGGCTGGCAAAATCCGCATGAGCAGCCTGACCCACGACGAGGACGGCGTGCCAATGAAGTGGTTGCAGCTCATGAATGGCGGGCGTGTAAAGGGGACGTTGGCGGAGGAGGTTGTTTTGCTGCCCTCGCGATTGTTTGCTCGATAACCGCATGCGGTAGGGCAGCAGTCCCCTATGGCTGCTGCGTGACGAGCACTGCATGCAAGCAGTCGGCAACTGTCTGGCATTTTGCTGGGCGTACATTTTCTCCTTTACTGCGGTTGTCGTGTAGCGACCTACATTGGGCAGGCAGTGACGCCGGGGGGCTGTGGTGCTTTCCCAGGAGCGCAAGGAGGTCATGGAGATTTGCAAGAAGCTGGAGAAGAAGGGCAAGCACCAGAAAGCAGCCAACCTCATTTACTATTGTGTTGCAGGGGCGGAGCAGGGTCAGTCGGACAACAACAACACGCTCAGGCGGGAGTGGAACCGCTACATCAATATAACAAATGAGGAACTCAGGGGTATGTGCGCCACGCGCTAGGCTTGCGCGGCTGTGCGGTCGCATGCGGGAGGAGGATGCGTCGCAGGCAGCAATGTTGTCAATTATCAACCCTGCGAAGGAAAGCTTTGGATTATTGTCGGGTTTGGGTGGGCAGCGGCAGCATCGCTACCCCGGTTGAATCCTGATCTAAGGCAATACCCGAACGCCACTGTCCAGAGGACATCAAGCGGAAGAAGGAGGAGGCTCAGCGCCTGAAGGCTATGCCGTTGGACTCTGCGACCAAGGCGTCGCCCTCGGAATCGCAGCGATGGAGGGAGCTTGAGAAGAAGGTCGGAATGCTGCCAATCAATACGCAAAGATGGCATCGAACTACCCCAATCCCCTCCACATCTATTCATTTAGGCAGCGTGAACGAAGCCTGTTAGCATGCAGGGGCATGTTTCCTCAGTTTCCAGGGTTATCGGTGCTGTGTAAGTGCGGATTTCAGTCATGGGTTTGGTAGGTGTGAATGCCGCGCCTTCTCACAGGGAGTGATTTCGAAAGAGGAAGATCCGAATTGGCATATGAAGAAGCTGAAGCCCTGGAAGGTTCGTGATGCGATGGCTTTGGGCCACAAGTACAAGCAGAATGCGGCCGGGATCACAGATCCCTTCAAGAAGGTGGGACTGCCCTTGATACAAGAACACATCCCAGTCCCTTCCAGTTGTCATGTTGATGCGGCACTGCCCATGGTGTGCATGTCGGCCTAGTGGGGACATTGCTGATCGATGGGTACTGCTGGACTGTTGTCAATGTCAGGTGTTTGAGCTGGAGGAGGCATGCAAGATGTTCAACCGAGTTCTGGAGGCCAAACCCGGGGACCCAGCGGCAGCCGGGGCGCTGAACAGCTGCTGTGCTGATATGAATACGGAGTACGTGCGCATGAAGAAGATCAAGATTAGCACCAAGGTAACTACCACGCGTGCACAGTGTACTCGTACTCCCCGCTCCATATCCTGATACCCAGGGTGCATGAGGTAATTATAGGACCAGAAGTGCTTTGTGGTCATGCTGAATGTCTAAGCATGGATGAGCATGGATGGGTGCCACAGCGGTGTATTCTCATCTAACCGCGCGGCATCGACCTTTGCAGATGTCAAGTGCGGATGGCCCCATCTTGACGCTGCCCGGGGACTTTCTGAGATCCAAGAATGAGTGGGTGAAGGCTGTCAGAAAGCGATAGACGAACCGTGCTCGCTGTGCTGCCTGCGAGCTCACCTGCACGCTCACCAACGTGACCCGGGGATGCATCTGGTGGCTGTAAGTAAGTGCATTGCCCACACAATATGCATATTCGCAAGCAAATTGCAGCGCACGCCGCCTGTCCTTTGCAGCATGTGAATGGAGAAAATATGCGCATGACAATCACTGATGTGCAGCACCTCCAGGTACATATGCTCATGCTGATGCTGCATTGTGTACTATGGTGGTTAAATCTTGTAATGCGTAGTCATGAGGATGACATGTGAGTAGTCGAGGAGGTAGGGTGGCATGTTTGGTGGTGGCTTGCCGGCCATGGCCACACTGGTTTCATGCAGACAAAGGATGAGGCAAGAGAAGATCAAGAATTTGGTAGAAGATGTTGTTACAAATGATTCCTAAGTGGCAGGTAGGACGGTGAGGGATCCCAACTGCCAGCAGATCCGGGACCACACCCGGGGCTGTCTAGAAATGAATCGTCTGGTAGAAACCGGGGGGCAGCCAGGGCAGTTCCTCACAACAGCCAGTTTTTGTAGCATTTTCCGCCCACGCACTCCGGGGAGTGCAGCGGCGTCTTCACAGACAGCACTGCCACTCACTGGCAGCACATCTCCTACACACCCCTGAAAGCGCCCTTCCTGTCCGGCTGCCAAGTAATTGCCTCATCACCTCTTCAAAAAACCGTGCCGATGACCAGAGTGCTGACGCTAGCAATGAATGTAAAACTTGTGGGTGCTGCCACGTCCCATCATAGGTACAACATACTAATTGTTTTAGCCCCTGCCAACGTCATGTACTCATCCTGCTGCTGTAGCATGTCTGCCTATGGCCAAGGTGTAATAAGGGTGTACGTACAGCAGTTACCGCAAAACGCTCTTCACATCATACACGCTGCCATCTTGCCACGATTCCAGAAAGTCATGCAGCAAGCGCAAGACACAACGGTATGTCATGATGTTGCGGTTATTTTGCTGGCGTATTATGATGACGCGGATAATGATTGGCAAGTACGGGAGGTGCGAGTGCCATGGTGCGTGACGTGATGTGTGCACGTAACCCCACGAGATGTGTATGCTGTGTATGCGAATTCGGGTAAGACTATCATATTTAAACTTGCGCATTTCTGCATGAACTGGGGCGGCGGCCTTTGCTGGCTGCTGCTTTCTATTGTTGGCTCCATTGACGCTTCCTGCTCCTATGGTACATATTACCGCACTTGATGATGCGCTGTCACCAAGCAGAGGATGCGGGACGGTGAGCATCTATCGCCAGGGGGGAGGAGCACAATTGCCGGCGAAAGCAGTCTAATCTAGATAATATTGTTGTTTGTTAGAGAGCAGAAACAGATGTCATACTACAGCATATATAGAGTGCCGTGGCGCTGAGGGTGGTTTGTAAGGCGGGCATCATCACTGCCTCCCACGATTAGGTAGCTAGCTAGACTGCTAGAGTGGAACCCGTAGAATGTGCTGATGCGGTTTTTTCATTGCATTACACCATTACCCGTACCTGCACCATATATATAGAGAAATTAACAGTAGGCATAGTCAAGAGTAGGCAGCCTACCATAGCGTAGCATTAGGTAGTATCGGCCGATGATCCATACGCCATCAGCAGTGGCACCAGTAGACGACTACTCCTAGTAGCACGTCGCTCCTGGTAGCACGTTGCATCGAAATAAAATGGTTTTCCTGGCGGGGCGTGCGTTTATTGCGGGCCACCGCGTTACTACGCGCGCGCCGCAACGGCAACACTACAGCATCGGTAACGTCGTCCCGGCGTGTCCTGGGTATATCCGGTTTATGCATCATAAAAAGTCCTTCGGGGTTCGAATGAGGCCACACTCTACGGGCTATGCCAGACCTACGACTGCAGTTGGCGCAAGAGGCGGTCAAGTGCTGGGGCGGCTTTGGCCGATGTCTCGGGGCAAACTTTACTTTACTATTACCGTCGGTATTGCGGTACCTGTACGGACGTACGGGTCCCGACGCAGTCGGGCACTGGTGTGAAATTATTATTATTAAACAGGAATCACCGAACCCGAAATCACTGGTAGTGAGAATTATAAAAAGGCAAGTATGTCCACCGCTAACTAAAAGCAGTATACTAATAAAAGGGAAACAAGACAGCGAAAGCTGCCTAAATCTCTAACAAAAAGCGGCCCGCATCCGAAACCACTGGTAGTATGTACTGTGCTGCCTGCCGGGTGCGCCCTTTTGTTTCGATGATTCGTCGACGCGCGGCGCGCGCCCGGCGGCGGGAGACGATGGCGCTAATATCCGCGACAGGACGACGCAATTGCGGCGCCGATCCCAATCAACGATGCGACCAGTCTGGCGGCCACCAGTTTCCATCCCTCCCCGCCAGCACCGTCGTCTGTTCAGTCTGGCCACCCCCAGCATATCGCACAGATCTGCCAGTTGCGACCAAAATTCTGCACCTTCTGCTGCGTCTCCACTGCGAAAGGTAGCGGCTCCCCTCTCACGTCGCCTGCCCGCCCGCAAGCCCTCAGCCGACAGCCGACAGCTCGCGGCCACTGCCGCTCCTGACGCTGCCGCCGGTGCGGTTGTTGCTGATGCTGCCGACCCTATTGCCCGCGGGCCCGCGCAGTTGGCCGCGCCACGATGAAGTACGTCAAGCTAGGCAGCAGCTCGCTGGAGGTGTCCGAAGTGTGCCTGGGCACAAGTGCGCCCCTGCCCCCACCTGCCCGCCACTCCTACGCGCACCGCACTCCCTCTGTCCCTTGTTTGACCGACTCCGCCGCCTCCACCCACCGCCCACTCATCCCCGCCCCCCCTTCCCCCGCCGCCGCGCAGTGACTTTTGGCGAGCAGTGCAGCGAGGAGCACGCGTTCAAGGTGATGGATGCCGCTCTGGAGGCGGGCGTCAACTTCTTCGACGTGGTGGGTGGGCAATCCATCGCTCTGTTGACTGCGTGCTTTCGGTGTCCGAAGCATGCCGAGCTACTCCCGCGCACATGTGTACTAATGTGGACTGTCCTTTGGTTGCTGTGAACGCAGGCGGAGATGTACCCGGTGAGGCGGCCGCCGGCTCCGGGGCATGTTGGTGGCAGGCTCCGCGCTGTCGGCGGCGAAAGGCCCAGGCGGGGGAAGGAGGGGGGGGGGGGGGGGGGGGGCTGAGCGGCCGCTGCTGCGCGGGCCTGCATGCAGGTGCCGCCCAAGCCGGAGACGTGCGGCCTGACAGAGAAGATCGTGGGCAATTGGCTGGAGGCGCGCGGCTGCCGCGACAAGATTGTGCTGGCGACCAAGGTGACGGGCTTCGGCTCGGAGCGCTCCTGGGTGACGCAGTTCCGCGGGGCGGCGCGCGACCCGAGCGCGCCGCCCGCACGCGTGGACCGCGCCAACGTCCGCGCCGCCATCGAGGGCAGCCTGCGCCGGCTCAAGACGCCCTACGTGGACCTGTACCAGATCCACTGGCCCGACCGCTACGCGCCGCTCTTCGGCAAGCGCATCTACGACAAGGCGCTCATGCGCGACGCGCACAGCTTTGAGGAGCAGCTGCGCGCGATGGCGGAGCTCATCAAGGAAGGCAAGGTGACTGTCTGGCCTGGGATGGGCGGGCCGCGGGGGGGGGGGGGGGGGGGGGGGGGGGGGGGCGGCCGGGGGGAGAGGGGGAGGGGGGGGGGACAGGAGTAGCGGTGCGGTGCGGCGATCTATCCCTCTCATATTGAGACCGGCGCTCCTGTGCTCCGAAACCATATCCCTACCTCGACGAGGCGTAGTGCATCAGTTGTAGCAGCATTAGTAATATAATCACAAGAATATACTGTCACAATACACTAGGCCACGAATTTGCTGATCCCCCGCCGACGAAAGCCACGGAAAGGCTTGCGGTGTGTGAGGCAAGAAGGCGTTAAAACTGCTTGAAGGAGAGAGAGAGAGAGAGAGAGAGAGAGAGGGTGGGGGGGGGGGGGGGGGGAGGGGGAGAGGGCAAAGTTGCCTTAATCTTAGGGTGGTTTCAGGGCACCACCGCACTTTCTTCGGCTGCCAATGCACATGTCACCCTCACCGTCACCCTCCAATTGGGGGAGCATGCAACCAATCCGAACGTCCGCTCTGGCTTTGTACTGGCCGCGCCCACATCTGACCCCTGGCAGAGATGGCAGCGTCTCATTCGCAGCGCCCTCAGTACCGCGCCCGGCCTCGCTATGTATTTATGTATTTGTAGCTGCCTGCGGGTGCGGGGTGCACCGCAGAGAGACCCCATCGACCCTATTCCCACTCTCATTGCGGCAACCGCCTCTCCCTTGCCTCCCATGTCTTCCGCACCCCATCGCGTATTGCGCAGCCACTCTGAGAGGCGTCAGCATGTTTGTGCTCCGCCACCCACGTTGAGATACTCTCTTAGTATCGCAGTGCGCTATACCGTTTCAGATGCGCTGGTCAGGAAGTCAGGAAGGTGGAGGGCGGTCAAAGGGGGGGGGGGGGGGGTCAACTGTCACAGAAGCGACACCGCAGTCACCTAATAACATGCGGCATGGCAACATACACACACACTGGGACGAGTGCCGATGCCCGCTATGCTCCGGGCGCGGCAGCCGGCGCAGCCACCTACCTCATGCGGGGGTGCTCTGCCCAATGCCACCCATCTCCCTGGGCGCAGCGTCGCCATGTGTGACCCCGTTGCTGCGCAGCCCCATGTTGCTATTACATAGGCCCATCACCCCCCCTTCCTGGGCGGACGATTGCGGACGATTCCCGCTCCCCCCCCCCCCCCCCCCCCCGCACTCTCTACCCCGTTGACTCCAGGTCCCTCTAGTATCCCCCAAACGCCAGGATCCACTGCCCAATTTAAGTGTTTATGGGTCATGCGGGTCACTTACCTCCCTGCTTTGACCCAGCCTGCGCTGGCGTGCATTCAGCGGAACCCGCGTGGCCGCTCGCATTTCCGCGCCTTCTTGCCTCGAGCACCGCGCGCTTTTCCGTGGCTTTTGTCCGTGGCAGCAGGTCAAAAGATTTGTGGCCTATTGTATCTTTACACTGTATTACTGTGATTATGTTATTGATGTTGCTGCTACTCATGCCCTACGCCCCGCCGAGTTAATTGCTGTGGTTTCGGAGCACGGGAGCGCCGCTCTTGATATGGTTTCGGAGCACTTTCGCCGCAAAACATCCGAAATGCTCCGAAACCATGTGAGACGTTCCGCATTCCTGGGTGCCGTGTGTGAAATACGAGTCGTCTTCTTCGCCATCAGCAGCGCGCATCATTTCCCGAGATCTGTGTACAACACTCCACATAGGAAACGCCGGCACTGACGGCCGCGTACGCCCCGTGACGACGACCATGCAGATTCGCGCCTGGGGTCTGTCCAACGAGACCACCTTTGGCGTGTGCCAGTTCTGCGAGCTGGCGGCGCGCTTGGAGCTGCCGCCGCCGGTGTCCATCCAGAACGACTTTGGGCTGGGCGACCGCCGCTTCGAGGCGGAGCTGGCGGAGGCGGCGACGCACTACAACGTCGGGCTGATGGTGTACGGCGCGCTCGCGGGCGGCATGTTCACCGACAAGTACCTCGAGGCGGGGCCGCCGCCGGCCGGCAGCCGCCACGTGCAGTTCCCCGGCTTCCAGCCGCGCTACCACTGCGCGCAGAACCGCGCCGCGGCGGAGCGCTACGCCGCCATCGCCAAGGCCGCGGGGCTCACGCTGGCGCAGCTCGCGCTCGCGTTCTGCAAGAGCCGCTTTTACGTCGCCTCCACCATCATCGGCGCCAACGACCTCGGCCAGCTGGCGGAGAACATCGCCGCGTTTGACATCGTGCTGGACGAGCCCACGCTGGCGGCCATCGACGAGGTGCACCGCGACGCACACGACCCGCAGGTCTATGCCTGAGAAGAGGGCCGACACCCCCAACTCACGCCCCCCTCCCCCCTCGGGACTGCATCATGGCTCTGTGTCCTCCCCCCCCCCCCCCCCCCAAGCGTGCCTACTTTTAAGGGCGAACTAACCAACCGCACAGCCGCCGCCGCATGCCCCCACCCCCGCATGTAATTCTTTTGCGCGCTGCACCCCCTCCCCCCCCCCCCCCCGAAGCCGGCTCCTACTTCCCTCTCCCGACTACTACTTCTCGAGCAGTACTGCTAGTGTGAACTAACAAATCCACCGCTGAAAGCAGTACCAGGAGATCAACACAGCAAGCCGCCCATAAGCGGCCCGCAACCCGCGCAAGGCGGGGCGGATGGGTGATGCGCGCCCAATTCAGAATCGGGGGCTCCGGGCCTCTCGTGCACGTGTGTGGTTTTTTTGGGTGAGGGTGATCCCCGGCCGCGATGTGCAGCTTCAGCAACGGGATGATGGCGGACGAATCTACGCCGCCTGATGAGGTAGCGAGTACTCTCTCGAGCCGCCACCAAGGTCAGGACCCCGAGCAAGTCTCCTGCGAGTAAGGCCTCCTCGTGAGCCCGGGCGTGTCAGCCATACTGCTAATACAATTTCCTCCTATTACTTCTCAAGGATGGAAGGAGCCATACAGGAGTCTCTGAAAAGGAGCTCGTTCCAGAAGGACCGTGCGCCATGCCCCGCGCGCGTCACTGTCTACCCGTCGACCTCAGGAGGGGTCGTGATTGCCTACAACCCAATAGGCGTAGGCACGGCTATAATGAGTCAATGAGTCAACAAAGGGGTCAACAAGTCAAGGAGGGGACGGGGAGGTCGAAGTCAACGGCATGTGATATCAATTACAATGGTAATAAGAAAATGGGCGAGGCCCCACGGGGGGCATGGGGCTAACGTCATGGGGCACGTGGCGGCCGCGTCCTGGCCAACTGCGCTGGCGCGTCAGCGGCGGCTGCCATCCATGGATTTATGGGGGCGTTTAGGGGGAAGGAAGGGCGCAGGGAGGGCGCCGCTGCTCAGAAGTCACGGAAGTTGCCGGTGGAGACGTAGCGCTTGCGGGTGTCGTGCGAGTCGTCGGGGACGGGGTCGAAGTTGGAGGAGTCCTCGTTGCCCTGGACCTGCGTGACGAGTGGCGGGGCGCCTCGACATGAGTGACATATTCCCAATTACATCACGAGCAGCGGAAAGGATCCCACGATCTGCTCAAAGGCTTGGACGTGAAGAGGCTGATGCGCGGGTACAGGGTTAAGGGTTAGGGAAACAAATGATGACGGTTGCGTGGGCGATATGGGATTCATCGTAAAGCTCTCATGTTACTGCTGAACGCCGTCTTAGTTGGGTCGTCGTCCCACACGGTGTCGGTATCGCAGTAGATACCGCATGTTTGCACCTGATTCTGACTCGATACCCATCGCGTTCCATCACAGCGTACGTAACGGGCAGATGGGCGTACATTTCAAATCCCCGTCCGTGATTATACATTCGTGTATTATTCTTGTATGTTATAGGAAGATAGAAAAATGTTTTGCTGACTTGTGGAATTATAGGTATTGACACGTTGAGTTCAAATACGCCGCTTACAACAGCGGTCATGTTTGCAGAGGGGTAGTCCGCATCGGTTTCGGATCCGTGGGTCTGTAAGCATGAAATGTACGCCTATATGCCGATTGCGTGCCCTGTAATGGTAGGATGGTGGGCAGCATGTTAGCGAGGGAAGGGGGGAGGGGGCACCTTGGGCACGTAGGGCGGCGTCATCGTCTTGGTGGCCAGCCGGTGCCAGTCAAAGCCCTGGAACCAGGGGTGCGCCTTGACCGCGGTCGCGCCCACCTTGCCCATGCCCAGCCGCGTGCTCGGGTTGCGGTTGAGCAACTTCTTCACCAGATCCTTGCACTCCTACGGCAGGCCGAAGGGGAGGGGAGGGGGGTGCAAGAGGGGCGGTCAGCCCCAAAATATGTATATGCCACAGGGAGACCACGTGGGCCACCTGCATTGAAATCGCTGGTGGGGATGTCTATTCTTCGCCGTGAAGAACTATTGGCCCCGGGCTGGTTCCATTATTTATTGGCGCAGTGTACCTCTTGTCAGTGTTAGGGCTGGGTGTGTAGCGTGATAGGGTGGGCAGGGTCAAATAGGAGCTCCGAAACCACGATGCACCCGCTGCTCCGAAACCACATATGGCCGAATGCTATCGGAGCTTCAATCCCCTTGTGAAATGGCTGTTGCGCATTGGCTCCGAAACCATTTTACGGTGGGGTTGCCAAATAACGTCATCGGGGTAATCTCCCGGTAACCCGTGGATAAGAGGGACGGAGTCTGTTATGGGGCGGAATTGAGGTTAAGTTGTATTTCTATCCAACACGTGTGGTGGTGGTGGTGTGGGGAGGCAGTACCTTGGACATCCTCCTCGGCAGGTAGTAGCGCTGATCGGTGATGTTCTTGTACATGACCACCTTGTCGTCGTCGTAGAAAGGCGGGTAGCCGTTGACCATCTCAAAGATCAGTACGCCCAGCGCCCACCTGCGCGCAGGGAGGACAAGCAGGGGCCCGGCAAGTGATTGGGTGCGCCGCGCTACTTGGGGGAGGTGGTGGGGCAGACCCTCTGTGACGCACGAAGTATATCTTGTGAATGTTTTATCATTCATGTCTTGCGTCATGTGTTTTGTTACTATTTTCAGAGCAGCAATATTTGTGGCTTGATGTAAAAATGTGTATCTGATTCAGAAAGTAGTGGCAGGCGAATGCTCAAGTCGTACTACTTCCTTATGGACATAATGCTACTACCTGCCGTAACTTCTATGTGTATTGAATCACTATTACATAGTATCCCCTAACACTAAATAGAGAACAGACCTTATTGGCTGCGGACATAGCAGCAGCAAAGAAGCCGCTATGGGGGCGAAATAAGTCATGATGTGTGCACATGCATGCGCGTGACGCAGTCGGGGGTGACTAGGAGGTGCGGGCGCACCAGTCCACCGCGTAATTGTGGCCGCACTGCAGCACCAGCTCGGGCGCCAGGTAGTCGGGCGTGCCGCACAGTGTGTAGGTGCGCCCGGAGCGGACGCGCTTGGCAAAGCCGAAATCCGCCATCTTGAGGTAGCCGTCCTTGGCGATCAGCAAGTTCTCCGGCTTCAGATCCCTTATGGGGCACCAGAACAGCATTTATGTTATGATTGAGCAGTAGAACCGCTGCCGCGTTGGGCATAAATCCTCATTTTTCATTTGAGCTAGTCCCCTTATTACACCACCGTTTCCCTCCCCGCACTTATTCCTCAACACCGCCTGGTGCCCGTATCGGTACACATGTCCACAAAAAACTCCCATCAGGTTGTCAAGCAAGTAGGTTCACTAGAGTTTGAAAGTCTGAATGTGCGAGCAAATTTGTAAACCAAAAACGTGTTTGGCAAGACGGTGCCACTGCCTAATCCATTGGAAATAAGTATACTCGCATGCATAGCTCAATATCATAAACCATAAGTACACCTAAACGGCCGTCTGCCCCCGCATGAAGCAGTTTCAATACTACTGGCGGTTCAGTGAGCCACCCTTCACTATCTATCACGCGACATCGTGGCATAACAGCCTCAATCTTCTCCCACAGACTGGGGCCTCAGGTGCAGTTGAGCCGTTCGATCGGGGATGTTGGCAGTGGTGAGGGGGGGGGGGGGGGGGGGGGGGCACCTGTACGCGATGTGGTGCACCTGCAGGTACTCCAAGGCCTGCACCACGCACGCGACGTAGAAGCGCGCATCGTTCTCCGGCAGCGCCTCGCCGCGCTTCTGCGCTCGACAGGGGGGTGACAGCACATAGTGGCGGTCAGTGCCGAGTGGGGGCGCCGTCCACGCGCCAGCGTATTGCCTGTGTATGCCTTAACATTTGATTTGGTTCGTGGGTCGAAAAATAATGCAGTGTGTTATTGCAGGAATGAGTCGGAATATCCGTGTGATATTCGCGATATATTCTTTTATATTTCATGATGAAACGCAGTTTTTACTCCTTGCAAGCAGGGGGTCCAAAAGTTAAAAGTAACCGAGAACCAAACGGTTACGGTAGACGACATATAATAAGCGCGGAGCGACACAATATACTACTCCACAGAAATCGCGGCCTAGAGAAACAGGTTATTCCTATTACATACATTGGAATGGGATATGCAGTGCTGCGGCAAAAGCTTTCGTCAGAGGTTCTCGGTGGGATTATTGCTCACCCGTAGGTAGGTGAACAGCTCTCCGCCCAAGACCGGCTCCATCATCATGTACAGCTTTTCCTCGCTCTGCGCGGTGGCCACCAGGTTGACGATGAAGTCGTTCTTGCACTCCATCAGGATCTTGGCCTCGCGCTTCACGTGCTCCTGCAGCCCCATCTTCACCACGTGCGACTTGTTGAGCACCTTGAGCGCGTACTGCTGGCCCAGGTAGCGCGCCAGCACCACCTTGCCGAACGCGCCCTGCCCCAGCACGCACACCGGGTGGATGTCCTGCGGGGCGGCAGTGGGGCAGCACTGATTCAGGATCCAGTACAATTGATGGGTAGAAGATATTACTGCCACGCCAATACATTAAAGCCTACTGAATTACAGAGACTACTACCAGTATAAATAAACACCGCTGATGCATCGGCGGTGAGTGTGTCAAGGCTGTCGTAGGCCAGTCCTCTTTTAAATGTCAAAATAATTCGCATCATTTTATCGAAAACATATACAGGTACATATGTACATGTGCGTGCGGTCTATAGGGTTTAGGATTTATGGTTTTATGTTAAGGGTTTTCGATTTCATCACAGCCAAAATCACAGCCGGGATTATACCTTACAAGTATAAACAGAAACAGACGTGGCCCCAGCATACTCTCAGCCGAAAACTGCAATCTACAATGTTAGATGGGCGCTTACCGAGGTGGAGAGCGGCGCGCTGAGGCTGCCGATCTTGCCCTCGCGGTAGTTCTTCGCTGCAAACTGGATGAGCGCGCTCTTCAGTGGCCCCATCAGGTCGTCGAACTTCTTGCTGTGGGGCGCGCAAAAACGCCGGCCAGATGCATTAAGGGGATGGCCAAACAAGTAACTGAATGAGCGGGCGGTTTCAGTACGCATCGATATTATCCATGCCGTAGGGATACAATCGAATAGTATTAACTACAAGTATTGATACAGAACAGTATTCATAACTATCTCGCCCACTTCTGTTTAGGACGGACAGATATGGGAAAACAACAGCAAAAAGTATGGCAACTGCGAGCAGGACGCGGTCGACTGGCATGGCGCGTGAGCGCACCGGTTGAGCGCGAGCACGGTGGTGTCGTTCACGGCGCGCACGGTGGCGGCACGCGGCTCGTTCTTCAGCAGGCTCAGCTCGCCGAAGTAGTCCTTGGGGCCCTTGCGGGTGAGCTCCTTGCCGGTGGGGCTCACCACCATGACCTCGCCCTGCTGAATCACGAAGAACATGTCGCCCATGGTGCCCTGCGCCGCGCGATGTGCAGGAAAGCGTCAGTGGCGCGATCGAGGCGCGGCTGCGCTATTTGTCACCCGCAATGAAGGCTCTAACACATGGGCCAATCTGTGTGTTCAGTCGAGCATGATGATTAGCATATCGTGTCGGCATGTCCAGCAAGAACAACACACGCATGAGCGTGGACGCAAGGATGGCGCAGTAATGATCATCACAAGCACAATGATCGGCATGGGCGTCAGAAGTATCGTCATGGACATGAGCATATGGTAATAATGATGATCATAAAGTAGAAGCGTTGCCACTCCGCAAGGGGTGGGGGTAATATTCACAATGCTTCTTCCTCATCCCGTGCATTCAAATACTCGTCGCGGGTGGCAACACTTATTGTTTATATGGCCTTCGCGAGTAGCGAGTAGGCACGAGTAGTGTGGGGCAGCAGTAACTCTTGACAGGAACAACCGTACACCGGTCAATGTTGAATTATTAAGTCGGGGGGATGGGGCGGGGGGGGGGGGGGGGGGAGGGAATAGAAATGATAACACCTCGTGGGTCTTTATTGCGCGCTCGTGTGTGTGTGTGTGTGTTTCTGTGTGTCTGTGCCTGTGTGTTGCGGGGGCGGGGGGGGGAGGGGGGGGGGGTCAAAACGATATTTATTCGGGGAGTCAAAGCGGTGAGAAGCCCGATCAACATCCTTATTTATGATGAGTGCCTTACCCATTGCTTACGCTGACTACTAGCATGCACGGTAAACATGATCAACACAGTTACCCAAGACGAGCCTGAGTGTACTCGTGACACGCCGATGATGAGCGTGATTGTCGCGCCCGGGATGAGGGGAAGAAGGGGGGGGGGGGGGGGGGGAGCTCACATGGGTGATAATGTCGGCCCCGGCGCTGTAGTGCTTCTCCTCCATGGACTGCGCGATCTGGGTGACCTGGATGTTGCTGAGCGGTCCGAACAGCGGCACCTGCGCGGCCATGCGGGAGGGCGTCAAGCGCATGCTCGCTGCACCAAAGTCTACTAGCGCCCCTCTCACTCCCCCTCCCCCCTGCACGAAGCAAGGGGGTGGGGGGGGGGGAGGAGGGGGGCTCCCACCGTCTTGAGCGCCTCGTAGCGCCATACACTGTTCATGCCCTCCAGGCTTCCCAGCAGGCGGGTGAACATGCTGCGAGACAGCTTGAGCACCTGCGCGCGCACAGCATCACGAGTCAAGGCAACACCGCCACCGCCTGCCGGGCATGCGCATGCACGCGGCAACCGCGACGTTAGCGCAAGACGCATGCAGCGGCAAGGGAACACCTGCCCCTCGCTGCGGGAAGCAGAAACAGCGGCGTGAGTCAAGCGTGGATTGGACGGTAAGACGGCAGGGGGAGTGCAACCCTAAACCTAAAGATTTTAATTATATTCACAAATCATATGTATTTTAATACAGCCATAAACAAACATGATACAACCATAAGCTGACGTGTGTACTAAAGCGATGTCATGTTTCCATTATGTGCTCTGTTAGGTACAACAGGGGAGGGGGGGGGGGGGGGGGGCTCAACGCGAGTTGGATGTTCCCTTCACCGCAGCAGAGTATAGCACACTAAATATCGGCCCGGAACGGCGGTCTGCATGCGCGGAGGCTACCCACCGTGCAGCCCGACTCCAGCGCCATGACGTGCGCCGCACGGACGTTGTTGGACAGCAGCGCCAGCTCGCCAAAGCAGGAGCCCACGCCGATGTCGACCAGCTTCTTCTCATCTGCGGGGCCGCAGAATCGCAGCATCGCATCAAGTCGTCAGACGGGCGACGTCGTGAATGGGGCGGCGCGGCAGCGAGCATGGAGCCGCCCCCGCATTGGCGGCATTCACGGGCGCGTTGCGGTGGGCCGCACCATTAAAGATGCGGAAGTTGCCGTTGCTCACGATGTAGAACGTTTCGCCGGGCTCGCCGGCCTTGAACACAAAGTTGCCGCGCTCGAAGGTCTGCTGCGTCATGTGCTCCAGGATCTGCCAGATCTGCTCGTTGGTGAGCGCACACAGCACCGGCACCTGCGCGGCCAGGAGCATGGGGGCACGGATGGGGCGCTCAACATGGCCCGCAGACAAAGGGGGGGGCAGCCGCAGCAGCAGTGCCAGTGAGGGCGGCGCGGGTGGGCGGCGGGGCGGCGGGGCGCCACCTTGCGAAGGCACTCAAACTGCCAGAGGTTCTCGCGGTTGCCCAAGAGGTCCTGGAACACCTTGCGGCTGAGGGTGTGGCACACCACGTAGCCCTCCGCCACCACATCCGCATTCCTGCAGCCCCGCAACGCATCGCACCGCACAGTAGCCGTCAGCCAATGAGGAACAAACCAGTCGATCGATTGGCAGCGCTTCAGCTGCGCCGCGTGGGGCTTTAAGGGCGAGACGGAGCGAGAGGGGGAGGGGGCGTCCATCACCTTGGCTCATCGCTCAGGAGGGACTTCTCCCCAAAGTAATCGCCGGGCTTGAGGGACGCAACCTCCTGGCCGTGCATCTTGATGTTGACGCAGCCCTCCTTGATGAGGTAGAACGTGTCGCCTGGCTCCCCCTTGTAGCAGATGATGTCGCCGTCGGCGTACTCTTTCTGCGGGAACAAACGGCCGGCGGCACCCGGTCAATCACATGTCAGCACCGTCGATCTTGCCGAGGCGGACCTCAGCCTGGCAACGGTACTGTCAGCGTAGGGACTGGTCTGTGCGTGAGAGGGTCATCTCATCTTGGAGGGGGTTTGGGAGGGGGAGGGGGTGTGTGTTGGGGGGGGGGGGGGGGGGGAGGGGCGGGGGGATGCTGGACGCACCAGCTCCAGCGCCTCCACCAGCCGCATCTTCTCCTCCTTGTCCAGCGACTGCAGCGCGGTGACCTTGTCCATCAGCGACCATTTCTCCTCCAGCTGTCTCTTGTCAAAGTTGGTGCGGATGGCCTTGTACACCTTGCGCTCCATCATCCACAGCCGGCAGTCGGACGAGGCAATGACGGTCGCGGCACGGGGGGACGCGTAGAGCAGAGCGAGCTCGCCAAAGGCACTGCCGGGCACATACACGGGCAGTCAGTGTGAGGCTCACCGCACCGCAGGTCACGGAGAGCACGCAACGCTCGGCGACGGTGAAAGCAGAGGGAGGGAGAGAGGGAGAGGGATGCGTTCTCCATTAAAGGTGGGCAAAGGAGTCGGCAACAAAGGGAACCACACCTTCCCGGCGCGCAGGTCTGCACGACGCGGTCGCGGCCAGAGCGGTCCTCCTGCATCACGTCACACGTCCCGCTCTCGAGCACGTAGAAGGAGTTGGCCTCGGGGTCGCCCTGAGGGTGCAAAGGGGGGGCGGCGGGGTGGGGGGGCATTGCACAACAAAATGGCGAAGCAGAGACAGCTGAGCCAGGTGACTTGGGTGGCGGTGGCGGGGGCATCAAGCACACAACACCCAATGCCACCCATCTCCCTGGGCGCAGCGTCGCCATGTGTGACCCCGTTGCTGCGCAGCCCCATGTTGCTACTACATAGGCCCATCACCCCCCCTTCCTGGGCGGACGATTGCGGACGATTCCCGCTCCCTCCCCCCCCCCCCCCCCACTCTCTACCCCTTTGACTCCAGGTCCCTCTAGTATCCCCCAAAAGCCAGGATCCACTGCCCAATTTAAGTGTTTATGGGTATTGCGGGTCACTTACCTCCCTGCTTTGACTCAGCCTGCGCTGGCGTGCACTCAGCGGAAGCCGCGTGGCCGCTCGCATTTCCGCGCCTTCTTGCCTCGCACACCGCGCGCTTTTCCGTGGCTTGTGTCCGTGGCAGCAGGTCAAAACATTTGTGGCCTATTGTATCTTTACACTGTATTGCTGTGATTGTGTTATTAATGCTGCTGCTACTCATGCCCTACGCCCCGCCGAGTTAATTGCTGTGGTTTCGGAGCACGGGAGCGCCGCCCTTGATATGGTTTCGGAGCATTTTCGCCGCAAAACATCCGAAATGCTCCGAAACCATGTGAGATGTTCCGCATTCCTGGGTGCCGTGTGTGCATAAATTACGAGTCGTCTTATTCGCCATCAGCAGCGCGCATCATTTCCCGAGATCTGTGTACAACACTCCACATAGAAAATGCCGGCACTGACGGCTGCGTACGCCCCGTGACGACGACCATGCAGATTCGCGCCTGGGGTCTGTCCAACGAGACCACCTTTGGCGTGTGCCAGTTCTGCGAGCTGGCGGCGCGCTTGGAGCTGCCGCTGCCGGTGTCCATCCAGAACGACTTTGGGCTGGGCGACCGCCGCTTCGAGGCGGAGCTGGCGGAGGCGGCGACGCACTACAACGTCGGGCTGATGGTGTACGGCGCGCTCGCGGGCGGCATGTTCACCGACAAGTACCTCGAGTCGGGGCCGCCGCCGGCCAGCAGCCGCCACGTGCAGTTCCCCGGCTTCCAGCCGCGCTACCACTGCGCGCAGAACCGCGCCGCGGCGGAGCGCTACGCCGCCATCGCCAAGGCCGCGGGGCTCACGCTGGCGCAGCTCGCGCTCGCGTTCTGCAAGAGCCGCTTTTACGTCGCCTCCACCATCATCGGCGCCAACGACGTCGGCCAGCTGGCGGAGAACATCGCCGCGTTTGACATCGTGCTGGACGAGCCCACGCTGGCGGCCATCGACGAGGTGCACCGCGACGCACACGACCCGCAGGTCTTTGCGTGAGAAGAGGGCCGACACCTCCACTCACCCCCCCCCCCCCCCCCCCCCCCCCCCCCCCCCCCCCCCCCCCAGGGACTGCATCATGGCTCTGTGCCCCCAACCGTGTCTACTTTTAAGGGCGAACTAACCAACCGCACAGCAGCCGCCGCATGCCCCCACCCCCGCATGTAATTCTTTTGCGCGCTGCACCCCCCCCCCCCCCCCCAAGCCGGCTCCTACTTCCCTCTCCCGACTACTACTTCTCGAGCAGTACTGCTAGTGTGAACTAACAAATCCACCGCTGAAAGCAGTACCAGGAGATCAACACAGCAAGCCGCCCATAAGCGGCCCGCAACCCGCGCAAAGCGGGACGGATGGGTGATGCGCGCCCAATTCAGAATCGGGGGCTCCGGGCCTCTCGTGCACGTGTGTGGTTTTTTTTGGGTGAGGGTGATCCCCGGCCGCGATGTGCAGCTTCAGCAACGGGATGATGGCGGACGAATCTACGCCGCCTGATGAGGTAGCGAGTACTCTCTCGAGCCGCCACCAAGGTCAGGACCCCGAGCAAGTCTCCTGCGAGTAAGGCCTCCTCGTGAGCCCGGGCGTGTCAGCCATACTGCTAATACAATTTCCTCCTATTACTTCTCAAGGATGGAAGGAGCCATACAGGAGTCTCTGAAAAGGAGCTCGTTCCAGAAGGACCGTGCGCCATGCCCCGCGCGCGTCACTGTCTACCCGCCGACCTCAGGAGGGGTCGTGATGGCCTACAACCCAATAGGCGTAGGCACGGCTATAATGAGTCAATGAGTCAACAAAGGGGTCAACAAGTCAAGGAGGGGACGGGGAGGTCGAAGTCAACGGCATGTGATATCAATTACAATGGTAATAAGAAAATGGGCGAGGCCCCACGGGGGGCATGGGGCTAACGTCATGGGGCACGTGGCGGCCGCGTCCTGGCCAACTGCGCTGGCGTGTCAGCGACGGCTGCCATCCATGGATTTATGGGGGCGTTTAGGGGGAAGGAAGGGCGCAGGGAGGGCGCCGCCGCTCAGAAGTCGCGGAAGTTGCCAGTGGAGACGTAGCGCTTGCGGGTGTCGTGCGAGTCGTCGGGGACGGGGTCGAAGTTGGAGGAGTCCTCGTTGCCCTGGACCTGCGCGACGAGTGGCGGGGCGCCTCGACATGAGTGACATATTCCCAATTACATCACGAGCAGCGGAAAGGATCCCACGATCTGCACAAAGGCTTGGACGTGAAGGGGCTGATGCGCGGGTACAGGGTTAAGGGTTAGGGAAACAAATGATGACGGTTGCGTGGGCGATATGGGATTCATTGTGAAGTTCTCATGGTATTGCTAAACGCCGTCTTATGTTGGGTCGTCGTCCCGCATGGTGTCGGTATCGCAGTAGATACCGCATGTTTGCACCTGATTCTGACTCCATACCCATCGCGTTCCATCACAGCGTACGCAACAGGCAGATGGGCGTACATTTCAAATCCCCGTCCGTGATTATACATGTGTGTGTTGTTTGTGTATGTTATAGGAAGATAGAAAAATGTTTTGCTGACTTGTGGAATTATAGGTATTGACACGTTGAGTTCAAATACGCCGCTTACAACAGCGGTCATGTTTGCAGAGGGGTAGTCCGCATCGGTTTCGGATCCGTGGGTCTGTAAGCATGAAATGTACGCCTATATGCCGATTGCGTGCCCTGTAATGGTAGGATGGTGGGCAGCATGTTAGCGAGGGAAGGGGGGAGGGGGCACCTTGGGCACGTAGGGCGGCGTCATCGTCTTGGTGGCCAGCCGGTGCCAGTCAAAGCCCTGGAACCAGGGGTGCGCCTTGACCGCGGTCGCGCCCACCTTGCCCATGCCCAGCCGCGTGCTCGGGTTGCGGTTGAGCAACTTCTTCACCAGATCCTTGCACTCCTACGGCAGGCCGAAGGGGAGGGGAGGGGGGTGCAAGAGGGGCGGTCAGCCCCAAAATATGTATATGCCACAGGGAGACCACGTGGGCCACCTGCATTGAAATCGCTGGTGGGGATGTCTATTCTTCGCCGTGAAGAACTATTGGCCCCGGGCTGGTTCCATTATTTATTGGCGCAGTGTACCTCTTGTCAGTGTTAGGGCTGGGTGTGTAGTGTGATAGGGTGGGCAGGGTCAAATAGGAGCTCCGAAACCACGATGCACCCGCTGCTCCGAAACCACATATGGCCGAATGCTATCGGAGCTTCAATCCCCTTGTGAAATGGGCTGTTGCGCATTGGCTCCGAAACCATTTTACGGTGGGGTTGCCAAATAACGTCATCGGGGTAATCTCCCGGTAATCCGTGGATAAGAGGGACGGAGTCTGTTATGGGGCGGAATTGAGGTTAAGTTGTATTTCTATCCAACACGTGTGGTGGTGGTGGTGGTGTGGGGGGGCAGTACCTTGGACATCCTCCTTGGCAGGTAGTAGCGCTGATCGGTGATGTTCTTGTACATTACCACCTTGTCGTCGTCGTAGAAAGGCGGGTAGCCGTTGACCATCTCAAAGATCAGTACGCCCAGCGCCCACCTGCGCGCAGGGAGGATAAGCAGGGGCCCGGCAAGTGATTGGGTGCGCCGCGCTACTTGGGGGAGGTGGTGGGGCAGACCCTCCGTGACGCAAGAAGTATATCTTGTGAATGTTTATCATTCATGTCTTGCGTCATGTGTTTTGTTACTATTTTCAGAGCAGCAATATTTGTGGCGTGATGTAAAAAATGTGTATCTGATTCAGAAAGTAGTGGCAGGCGAATGCTCAAGTCGTACTACTTCCTTATGGACATAATGCTACTACCTTCCGTAACTTCTATGTGTATTAAATCACTATTACATAGTATCCCCTAACACTAAATAGAGAACAGACCTTATTGGCTGCGGACATAGCAGCAGCAAAGTGGCCACTATGCGGGCGAAAGTAGCCACTATATGCATCCGCGTGACGAAGGGGGGGGGGGGTGACTAGGAGGTGCGGGCGCACCAGTCCACCGCGTAATTGTGGCCGCACTGCAGCACCAGCTCGGGCGCCAGGTAGTCGGGCGTGCCGCACAGTGTGTAGGTGCGCCCGGAGCGGACGCGCTTGGCAAAGCCGAAATCCGCCATCTTGAGGTAGCCGTCCTTGGCGATCAGCAAGTTCTCCGGCTTCAGATCCCTTATGGCGCACCATACCAGCATTTATGTTATGATTGAGCAGTGATTGAGCAGTAGAACCGCTGCCGCGTTGGGCATAAATCCTCATTTTTCATTTCAGCCAGTCCCCTTAATATCACACCACCGTTTTCCTCCCTGCACTTGTTCCTCAACACCTGGTCCTCGTATCGGTACACATGTCCACAAAAAACTCCCATCAGGTTGTCAAGCAAGTAGGTTCACTAGAGTTTGAAAGTCCAAATGTGCGCAGCAAATTTGGAAAACGATAAATGTTCTTTTGGCAAGACGGTGTCACTCTAATATATTGGAAATAACCATACTCACATGCATAGCTCAATATCATAAACCATAAGTACACCTAAACGGTCGTCTGCCCCCGCATGAAACAGTTTCAACATTGTTGGCGGTTCAGTGAGCCCCCCTTCACTATCTATCACGCGACATCGAGGCAAACCAGCCTCAATCTTCTCCCAAAGACTGGGGCCTCAGGTGCAGTTGAGCCGTTCGATCGGGGATGTTGGCGGTGGTGAGGGGGGGGGGGGGGGGGCACCTGTATGCGATGTGGTGCACCTGCAGGTACTCCAAGGCCTGCACCACGCACGCGACGTAGAAGCGCGCATCGTTCTCCGGCAGCGCCTCGCCGCGCTTCTGCGCTCGACAGGGGGGTGACAGCACATAGTGGCGGTCAGTGCCGAGTGGGGGCGCCGTCCACGCGCCAGCGTATTGCCTGTGTATGCCTTAACATTTGATTTGGTTCGTGGGTCGAAAAATAATGCAGTGTGTTATTGCAGGAATGAGTCGGAATATCCGTGTGATATTCGCGATATATTCTTTTATATTTCATGATGAAACGCAGTTTTTACTCTTTGCAAGCAGGGGGTCCAAAAGTTAAAAGTAACCGAGAACCAAACGGTTACGGTATACGACACATAATAAGCGCGGAGCGACACAATATACTACTCCACAGAAATCGCGGCATAGAGAAACAGGTTATTCCTATTACATACATTGGATTGGGATATGCAGCGCTGCGGCAAAAGCTTTCGATTGAGGTTCTCGGTGGGATTATTGCTCACCCGTAGGTAGGTGAACAGCTCTCCGCCCAAGACCGGCTCCATCATCATGTAGAGCTTCTCCTCGCTTTGCGCGGTGGCCACCAGGTTGACGATGAAGTCGTTCTTGCACTCCATCAGGATCTTGGCCTCGCGCTTCACGTGCTCCTGCAGCCCCATCTTCACCACGTGCGACTTGTTGAGCACCTTGAGCGCGTACTGCTGGCCCAGGTAGCGCGCCAGCACCACCTTGCCGAACGCGCCCTGCCCCAGCACGCACACCGGGTGGATGTCCTGCGGGGCGGCAGTGGGGCAGCACTGATTCAGGATCCAGTACAATTGCTGGGTAGAAGATATTATTGCCACGCCAATACATTACAGCCTACTGACTAAGAGATACTACTATGAGTGTAGATAATCACCGCTGCTGCATCGCCGGTGAGTGTGTCAAGGCTGTCGTAGGCCAGTCCTCTTTTAAATGTCAAAATAATTCGCATCATTTTATCGAAAACATATACAGGTACATATGTACATGTGCGTGCGGTCTATAGGGTTTAGAATTTAGGGTTTTATGTTTAGGGTTTTCGATTTCATCACAGCCAAAATCACAGCCGGGAACCTTACTAGTATAAACAGGAACACAAGTTCCCCCAGCATAATCTCAGCCAAAAACTGCAATGAACAATGCAAGATGGGCGCTTACCGAGGTGGAGAGCGGCGCGCTGAGGCTGCCGATCTTGCCCTCGCGGTAGTTCTTCGCCGCAAACTGGATGAGCGCGCTCTTCAGTGGCCCCATCAGGTCGTCGAACTTCTTGCTGTGGGGCGCGCAAAAACGCCGGCCAGATGCAGTCAGGGGATGACCAAACAAGTAACTGAATGAGTGGGCGGTATCGATAAGCATCGATATTCTTCTCGCCGTAGGGATACAATCGAATAGTATTAACTACAAGTATTGATACATACCAGTATTCATAACTATCTCGCCCACTTCTGTTTAGGACAGACAGATGCGGGAAACACTAGCAAAATGCATGGCAACTGCGAGCAGGACGCGGTCGACTGGCCTGGCGCGTGAGCGCACCGGTTGAGCGCGAGGACGGCGGTGTCGTTCACGGCGCGCACAGTGGCGGCACGCGGCTCGTTCTTCAGCAGGCTCAGCTCGCCGAAGTAGTCCTTGGGCCCCTTGCGGGTGAGCTCCTTGCCGGTGGGGCTCACCACCATGACCTCGCCCTGCTGAATCACGAAGAACATGTCGCCCATTGTGCCCTGCGCCGCGCGATGTGCAGGAAAGCGTCAGTGGCGCGATCGGGGCGCGGCTGCGCTATCTGTCACCCGCAATGAAGGCTCTAACACATGGGCCAATCTGTGGGTTCAGTCGAGCATGATGATTAGCATATCGTGTCGGCATGTCCAGCAAGAACAACACACGCATGAGCGTGGACGCAAGGATGGCGCAGAAATGATCATCACGAGCACAATGATCGGCATGGGCGTCATAAGTATCGTCATGGACATGAGCATATGGTAACAGTGATGATCATAACGTAGAAGCATTGCCACTCCGCAAGGGGGTGGGGAAAATATTCACAAGTATTTCTCCTCATCCCGTGCATTCAAATACTCGTCGCGGGTGGCAACACTTATTGTCTATATGGCCTTCGCGAGGAGCGAGTAGGCACGAGTAGTGTGGGGCAGCAGTAACTCTTGACAGGAACAACCGTACACCGGTCAATGTTGAATTATTAAGTCGGGGGGGATGGGGCGGGGGGGGGGGGGGGGGGGGGGGTCAAAACGATAATTATTCGCGGAGTCAAAGCGGTGAGAAGGCCGATCAACATCCTTATTTATGATGAGTGCCTTACCCATCGCTTACGCTGACTGCTAGCATGCACGGTAAACATGATCAACACAGTCACCCAAGACGAGCCTGAGTGTACTCGTAACACGCCGATGATGAGCATGATTGTCGCGCCCGGGATGAGGGGAAGAAGGGGGGGGGGGGGGGGGGGGCAGCTCACATGGGTGATAATGTCGGCCCCGGCGCTGTAGTGCTTCTCCTCCATGGACTGCGCGATCTGGGTGACCTGGATGTTGCTGAGCGGTCCGAACAGCGGCACCTGCGCGGCCATGCGGGAGGGCGTCACGCGCATGCTCGCTGCACCAAAGTCTACTAGCGCCCCTCTCACTCCCCCTCCCCCCTGCACGGGAGCAAGGGGTGGGGGGGAGGAGGGGGGCTCCCACCGTCTTGAGCGCCTCGTAGCGCCATACACTGTTCATGCCCTCCAGGCTTCCCAGCAGGCGGGTGAACATGCTGCGAGACAGCTTGAGCACCTGCGCGCGCACAGCATCACGAGTCAAGGCAACACCGCCACCGCCTGCCGGGCACGCGCATGCACGCGGCAACTGCGACACCGGTGCAAGGCGCATGCAGCGGTGTGGGAACAGCTGCCCCTCGCTGCGGGAAGCCGAAACAGCGGCGTGAGTCAAGCGTGGATTGGACGGTAAGACGGCAGGGGGAGTGCAACCCTAAACCTTAAGATGTTAATTATATTCAAGAACCAAATGTATTTTAACACAGCCATAAACAAGTATAATACAACCATAAGCTGACATGTGTACTAAATCGATGTCATGTTTCCATTATGTGCTCTGTTAGGTACAACAGGGGAGAGGGGGGGGGGGCTGAACGCGAGTTGGATGTTCCCTTCACCGCAGCAGAGTATAGCAGACTAAATATCGGCCCGGAACGGCGGTCTGCATGCGCGGAGGCTACCCACCGTGCAGCCCGACTCCAGCGCCATGACGTGCGCCGCACGGACGTTGTTGGACAGCAGCGCCAGCTCGCCAAAGCAGGAGCCCACGCCGATGTCGGCCAGCTTCTTCTCATCTGCGGGGCCGCAGAATCGCAGCATCGCATCGAGGCATCAGACGGGCGACGTCGTGAATGGGGCCGCGCGGCAGCGAGCATGGAGCCGCCTCCGCATTGGCAGCATTCACGGGCGCGTTGCGGTGGGCCGCACCATTAAAGATGCGGAAGTTGCCGTTGCTCACGATGTAGAACGTTTCGCCAGGCTCGCCGGCCTTGAACACAAAGTTGCCGCGCTCGAAGGTCTGCTGCGTCATGTGCTCCAGGATCTGCCAGATCTGCTCGTTGGTGAGCGCACACAGCACCGGCACCTGCGCGGCCAGGAGCATGGGGTCACGGATGGGGCGCTCAACATGGCCCGCAGACAAAGAGGGGGGGGGCAGCCGCAGCAGCAGTGCCAGTGAGGGCGGCGCGGGTGGGCGGCGGGGCGGCGGGGCGCCACCTTGCGAAGGCACTCGAACTGCCAGAGGTTCTCGCGGTTGCCCAGGAGGTCCTGGAACACCTTGCGGCTGAGGGTGTGGCACACCACGTAGCCCTCCGCCACCACATCCGCATTCCTGCAGCCCCGCAACGCATCGCACCGCACAGAAGCCGTCAGCCAATGAGGAACAAACCGGTCGATAGATTGGCAGCGCTTCAGCTGCGCCGCGTGGGGCTTTGAGGGCGAGACGGAGCGAGAGGGGGAGGGGGCGTCCATCACCTTGGCTCATCGCTCAGGAGGGACTTCTCCCCAAAGTAATCGCCGGGCTTGAGGGACGCAACCTCCTGGCCGTGCATCTTGATGTTGACGCAGCCCTCCTTGATGAGGTAGAACGTGTCGCCTGGCTCCCCCTTGTAGCAGATGATGTCGCCGTCGGCGTACTCTTTCTGCGGGAACAAACGGCCGGCGGCACCCGGTCAATCACATGTCAGCACCGTCGATCTTGCCGAGGCGGACCTCAGCCTGGCAACGGCACTGTCAGCGTAGGGATTGGTCTGTGCGTGAGAGGGTCATCTCATCTTGGAGGGGGTTTGGGAGGGGGAGGGGGTGTGTGTGTGTGTGGGGGGGGGGGGGGGGGGAGGGGCGGGGGGATGCTGGACGCACCAGCTCCAGCGCCTCCACCAGCCGCATCTTCTCCTCCTTGTCCAGCGACTGCAGCGCGGTGACCTTGTCCATCAGCGACCACTTCTCCTCCAGCTGTCTCTTGTCAAAGTTGGTGCGGATGGCCTTGTACACCTTGCGCTCCATCATCCACAGCCGGCAGTCGGACGAGGCAATGACGGTCGCGGCACGGGGGGACGCGTAGAGCAGAGCGAGCTCGCCAAAGGCACTGCCGGACACATACACGGGCAGTCAGTGTCGGGCACGCAACACCGCAGGTCACGGAGAGCACGCCACGCTCGGCGACGGTGAAAGCAGAGGGAGTCAGAGAGGGAGAGGGATGCGTTCTCTATCAAAGGTGGGCAAAGGAGTCGGCAACAAAGGGAACCACACCTTCCCGGCGCGCAGGTCTGCACGACGCGGTCGCGGCCAGAGCGGTCCTCCTGCATCACGTCACACGTCCCGCTCTCAAGCACGTAGAAAGAGTTGGCCTCGGGGTCGCCCTGAGGGTGCAAAAGGGGGCGGCAGGGTGGGGGGGCATTGCGGCATACTTGTCAGCACCGCCCCCTCGATGCTGCTGCTGCGCGGGGTCATGATGGGAGGAAAGCAGACACAGCTGAGCCAGGTGACTTGGGTGGCGGTGGCGGGGGCATCAAGCACACAGCAGGGCTGCTTGTGGATTGAGGACTTCGGCTGGTGGTATGTCTGGTCTCATTGTGCGAGTCTGGGAACCTTAATTGGGGCTGGCCTGTGGCCATTAAGTAGTTTGTATAGTGGCCGCCTTGATGTCAGTGGCCATGGCGAGGCGGGCGCACACCTGCTTGATGATGAGCGCGCCCCGAGAGACCTGCAGAGGTGACATGCTGGTGAAGATGGCGAGCTTGGCGGGGAGAGACAGGTTCTGGAAGAGCAGATTGCCGTCCACGGCGCGCTCTGTCACACAGCAGTGCATCCGTACAGTGTCAGAACGTCTCAGATGTCTGTCGATGATTGGGCTTATTATCGCATACATAGGCACTTCTCTGATAAATGTATGATGCAAAACGCTGGGTTAAGTGAGCAACGTTATGAAGCATTGTTTGTCTAGGGCGGGGGGAGCAGATAGGCATCAGCATTCAGCTTCTAAAATGGCGACCACGGTGATTACAGTTGGATGAGGGGCGGGAGCGTACCAAGCATGCGCAGGGTGTCCGGCTTCTTGGGATGATTTGGGATTTCAATGTCAGCTGATTCGCTGCGATGCGAGTGGCAACAAGCGGCGACAACGTTAATTGTTCGCCATCATCAGGCGCAAACCCCCGGTATCTACAATTCAGCGCTCCACTGACACTCCGGTGAGTAGCGTCGACGCGAAGGTACATGCGGCATGGAAAGTGGTACATTTTGACGAGCGGCAGTAGCTCGGGGCCACCCACCTCAGCTGCTGAGCAGCCACAGCCACGCGCTTCTTCATGTTGTTCCTCTTACGCATCAGCTCGGCGCTTTGCTCATGTTGCGACTGCCAGTGTCACCAGGCGCGAGTGTCGTCAGCACGAGTAAGTAAGGCGAATTGCCAGATCTCGAGCTCTGATACCAGGCTGATCTGCCGGGAGATCTGATATTCTTTACTACCAGATACATGAGCTCAACGTAAAGTAGTCTGACTGTCTCGCCTCAGCAAAACAACGAATATGCGAGCGACTCTGACACAGCACTATATAGTACCGTGGACTGGACTAACATAGGACATCATTGGCAACGACGACCTCGTCGATCTCTCTGCCGGCATATATTTATCAAACGGTCTGACGGTCGAACGTCCGGCCTGCTGCTGCCAGGATCCACTGAACATCCCACGGTTGTCTATGTAGAATTAGCCATCCTAAACGGACCAATGAACAGCAGTGACTGTCCCGAAACTAGGCAGCCGAGACGTAATGGTAAAGCGACCACAAACTGCTACGCCTACTACGACTCCGGTGACACCGCTGGGCGGGATCGTTGGATTCCAATGCCAAGAAACGAAGGGCGATCGTACGTCTTTTGCATGAAACGCAAAGAACGACGAGCGGAACTTTCTGGCTTAACAGTTGAGCGCGCAGCGGAGGCGTCCGTTGCGTCACCTCTGTTATGTCGGATTTGTCGTTGTGGCTCGTCATGTAGGTGCTCTCTTCTGTGCGCATGGTTGGCACGGCGTAGCACTGACCCATATCACCGCGAGGCATGAGTCGCACGTTGTCGGCGTCTGTCGACTCGCACGGTGGCCCTGCAGCAGCAGTTGGGAGAGAGTCAGCGGGTGTCAGAGTCATTTGCTATTTTAGTCTTACAACCAATCGACAAGAATGTACTACCAATTATATGACAAGCCACCGTCGCCAGGATAGTAAGACGCCGTTACCTAGTACCTCCATAATACGACAATACACCTAGCTTTACGCTTCATAACAGCAGGGCGCAACGACGCGCTTTGTTACGGCAACTGCAAGCAGATCGATCCATACTGTACCGAATACTTTGGCTTTTCTTCACCATTTTGACAGCCATATATGCGATTGTGTTGACAGCATGTTGCAGCCTAGCCGCAGCCTGCCGCAGCGGCACATATTGATTGCTGTAAGCTGTGGGCTCGTCATCTCGTCGCGCCGCGCAGTAACACGACACTGCCGTCAACCGACGCGTCGTCACGTGAACAAAAAAATACCCTCTCCTTGCAAGAGACAACAGTGAAACGACTTTGGCGTGTCGCATAGTTGATAGAGTTGGCTGGTTATGCTTAACATTGGCACCTGGCGACGGTCCAAAATTCCTGGCAAAAGGCCCTCGGTCGTTGGTTGCTGCACTTTTTATATTCTTCATACAGCACAACACGTGATCATCGACAACGTAGATAGAAAATAAAACACTAGCGCGGCACGCCTAGTAATGAGAAAAGATTGCACGAACGGTAGGCTCGTTGCGATGTGCCCCAGTATCCGCCGGGCGCCGGGCACAACTCGTCGCGGGCTCGCACAAAGTTTACGAATCTGCATGCCGCTGCTTCGAGTGATCTTCGCGATCGCTGCCTCAGTCGACCGGATACGACGCTTCCCACGCTTGCCGGTGGCTTTGCCGGAACGCGTGTGAGCCATGAAAGTGTCGACTCCACTGGTATTCCAGCGGATGGTAGAGGCAGTATCGCGCGTGTCTGTACCGAGGCGGGTGGGGATCGTATGGGTTTGTCCGCTGCGGCGACGCTGCGGTCAATCTTACCTCAAGAGCTTTTCAGCGGCGAAGGCCGTCTCTTCGCTTGCGCACTAGCCTGGACGTAAACTCTCAGTGCCGGTTCGTTGCTGCTACGGCCTGGATGATGTCGTCAGGTCACTGTCGACAGGAAAGAACAGGGAGAAGATACTGGTTGTGAGCGGCTCAAGCAGGCCGCCCCACGCTATAGGGCGGGCTGCTGCAGCCGCCGGTGCTGCGTCGCCCTCGGGGGCCTCGGGGCCTGCGGGACAGGTGACCGGTCATCATGATATGACGTACCACCGGTCCTGGGTGGCGTATGGTGGTTTATGTTTAGGGTTTAGTGGCGCTCGGATGATGACGATTGCAGGGATCGCAAATTTATATGAGCATAATTGTGTCGATTTGCGATCGATTTAGAGACTTTTCGACCACTATTTGCAGCTTGGCGCACTAATATAGGGTGGTACTCGTACCTGAAGTCAATTTTCGTACAATTATAATCCGCGCGCGGCGAGATCCTACACCGCTCGAACAATAACGGCGATATCCACCCGGCATTGGTGCTGCATAATAAATTTCAAAAAATCCTTAGTCGCTCCAACCTGTGCGCACTACACACATTCGGTCACTACCTAATATGTATATATACTGTGTCGATAAGTTAATATCGGATAACTACGGGTTGTCTCTATAGTCTCTAAAAATGATGAAAAAGTTGAATACCGTAATAACTTGTTAATTTAAAATGCATACCGGTACGTAAAGTTCAGTTCGACCCGGGAAATGGCCGAAGCCGCCCCAGCACTTGACCTCGTGCGCCAACTGCAGTCGTAGGTCTGGCATAGCCCGTAGACCATTGCCTCATTCGAACCCCGAAGGGCTAATGCATCAATGCATCAACCGGGTAAACCCGGGACACGCCGGGCCGATATTGCCGAAATACATCGGCCAGGAATCGAGCCCGGGGCGGGTCTCTCGCATACGAGACGACCGCTCTACCGAGCGGACAAGGGATGTTCCTTGTACGTAAAATAAGGGATACCAGTAGTCGCTACTTGTACTACCGTAGCGTGCCGTGGGCACATCATACAGAAAGCAAATAAATGCGGCCGTAGACCGTAGTATATACCTGATGTTGCTAAAACATTTTTTGGGCTGGGAAATTTATTAGAAATATAAATGCATCGAATTCACACGTTAATAAATCACGTTCTATACGATATTCTTATTTATATGCTGTGCGATTCTTATGTATACCGTATGCGATGCACATTATGTACGCAAAACTGATGCAGGAGCGTGCACGCCTATTAAAATTTATCGTAGCAACCCGATTGTCAGGGCGTGCAGAGGTTTCATGGTGAGTGCTCTCTAAGGCGAACTGTTTTTCATTCGGTTTCCAATGGCCACGGAGTGAACAGCACAACGGAATCAGATTATAAAATCCGTGCTTAGTGGTTAGACTGCCGGTATGCAGCGACAAAGTAGCGCCACCCTGGAAGTATTGTGACTAGGGCGTAGAAATTTGGCGGACTGATAATGTTTCAGTGGGAACTTCTACAGGCAGCGCTGATGTGCTTAAGGAAGATCCACCGTAAGCAATGCGTGTAGCGCCGCTATAGCACGCTTCAGAATGAAGCCAAACAGATAACATCTTTCCAGGACCACAAGGCCACACGATGGCAGGCTAGCCCTACCTGTCAGCCATAGTCCTAGCATGCCACTCCACAGTCAAGGCACGCCTGTCACACCGTGTGCGAGGATACCCAGTGTAAGTGCCCCGAAGGCCCAGCTGCTTCGCTGATGAGGTTCGTGATGTGCGGCGCGTCAGTCACCGAGCGGAATGCGCCCAGCGTGAGGCTCATGCAAGCATGGAAAATTGCCCCGCTTACAACGGCAGCGAGCTGCCCCACCGACTTCGCCATCTATACAGCAACAAGCTCTACGTCTCGCCCTTGTCGTCCTTTGGGATGGCGAGCGGCTTGGAGGCGGAGACGCCCGCCAGAGGGTCGCGCTTCTTGGGCGCAATGACGGGGTCCTTCACCGAATCCGGGGCCACCACCATCGCTGCTGCCAGGCCTGATGTAAAGCGAGTAAGGCGGAGGGGGCAGGGGGTTCAGGGACTGGCTCATGCAGTAGTGGCTGGGGGCGGAGAGGGGGTGTGGGGTGCGGGGGAGGTGGGGGGGGGGGGGGGGGGGGGGGCGCTCACCCAGAAGGCCGGTGCCGTTGGCGGCAAAGATGAAGGTACAGAGGTACACCAACCCACGCGAGATCGTCTGGATGGTGATCTGAAGCTTGGCGACCTGGGTGTGCAACATCAATGTGATCAAGAACCTCAGCGGCAGCTGGCTAGGGCACCGCCGGCCTCAGCATGCCTCAATTACCAACCACAGGGCACGCTGCTGCTGCCTGCTGGATGTATGGTTAATGGGCGTCACATGGAGGAAAGAGACGGCGAAGGGATCGAGCGCGCCCTCACTGTAAATTGCGTGGACGTGGTCTGGTGATCGAAGTAGTCGTCCACCTTCAGGCAGAGCTTCCACAGCACAGTGGAGATGGCAAATGCGATGAAAGCGCCGCTGCGGGCAGGCGGCGCGGGCATTCGGCTGCCTCAGCAATTATGTCACTGCCCTCAAACGGATAGCAACACGCACCCGAGGCAGGTGTCCTCCCAAGCAGGTAAAAACATAGAGAGGGACAGGTGGGTACAGTGTTAATGATCAGCTTTGATTGCTTGACATGAGAGTGGGGAGGCAGGGATGTGGGCAGGGAGGTGGATTGGGGGGCGCACGTCAGGGCGCCTAGGGGCGTCGCCGCCTTGCCCTGGTCACTCTGGATGATCTGCATTACGAAGCGCCAAAGCACAATTGCATTCAGAGGCTTGGCAAACCCTCTCATTGACACGCGCACGCGCTCCATGCCACAAGAGACATCGTGTGAATGGCGTGTTGTGGGGTTGGCCGCACCACAGAGCCCTCTTCGTCGGTCCCGCTGGATGCAGGTGGCGGGCCACCGCCAACTCTCTGTTGAGTCAGGGCAGCCGCATCGGGAGTTCAGCGTGCAGTGCCGCGCCTGTGTTGGGGGGAGACGGAGCTGTGCGACTGGGCTGAGCTGTTGGCGCGCGCACCTCCGTAGTGAACTTGTTGACGCGGCGCGAGATGGTGCGCCCCAGGAACCACACCACCAGCAGCGTGTACAGCACGCCGGCCACTGTCTCGAAAAGCTGCGAGCCGGCGCTGGGATCATAGCCGCTGCCACCGCCTGCGTCGCCGGCCGCCAGCGCGGGGGCGGCGGCCAGCGTCAGCGCCGTCACAGCGGCGGCGAGCTCCACCACCGTCGTCCCAGCGCCCTCCGCTCGCACGCCCGTCTCCCCCTCCTCCCCCACGTGCAGTGGCAGCGTATCCCCAGAATGGGATCGCCCTACGATATGCCCCTCGGCGGCCTCAGCTGGCCAGTTGTATACTCTGAAGCCCGGGCGGATTCCGGTCTGCAGTCGGGCGAAGGGAGGCACCGCCGCCGCCCGCCTGACCGACTGCCGCTGCCGACCAGCCGCGCCAACTACCGCCCGCACCGACACAAGGCAGACGCTGGCGGTCATCGCCATGGCCAGCGACGCTTGGAGGAGTCACTTAATGCCTGGAAAGTCGGAGCGTAGAAACGGCTCGAGTGGGCGCAGGATGGCAATAGCAGCAGCGGCACTGCGAGCTAATTGGTGACAGGCGCATAGTGGCGCCGCGGTGCTGCTGTTTCGTTACACGGGGTACCTGTAGCACAGTCGGGTGCTGCTCGACAAGCGACCACTGGTGTGGATTACAAAAAGGCCAGTAACAATTCGTTACATGAGCTAGCTGCTAAAGGCGATCAGGAAACCACCCGAATAGGCAGTAGAAAACGTCCACTACAGCAGTGATCAGCCAGTAACAATATGATTACATGCTGTGTTAGACGCAACATTCAAGAAATCCATACAGAAATCCAAAGGAAATCCAGTAACAATCCAAAGTTAAAGCAGTAATCCTTACTAAAAGATCAACATGGCAAGTCGCCTAAAGCCGGCCCGCATCCCGCACGAAGCGGGATGGATGAGTGATGCGCGCACGGTTCAGAGTCCGGGCCACGCGTGCACGTGTGTGCGAGTGATCCACGGACGTGATGTGCGGCTTTATTTGGCAACGGGATGGCGGACGAATATGCGGTGCCGTGTGATGAGGCAGCGAACACGCTCTCGAGATGCCACCAAGCTTAGGACCCCGAGAAATTCTCTTGCGAGTAAGGCCTCCTGGTGAGCCCGGGTGGTGCACCGAGTGTCCCGCGATGAGAGGGCACCCCGATCCGCGGCCAAGCATGCGACACGGCGCACACTGCGGCGCACCCCCTTGCTCACCTCACCCATGCACCGTGTCGAAGACCATGCCCGTGTACTCCGACGTGTCCAGGATGTCTCGAAGAGGCCCCTTCTGTCCCGGCTCCGTGTTGTGCCACGATGCATCCCGCACTGCCAACCCCCGTTGTATGTCGCCCAACAAGGAGCACTCAAACCGATCCACAGCCGTGGCCGGGGGCACTATAGTGTACTTGGCCCCGTATACGCATGGTCTTACCGCATGGTCTTGAACTCAAGCAGCGTGGGCTTCAAGCTCCGGGGATCATAGCTCCTGGTGACGACGATCTTACAACTTACCGCATGGTCGTACCGCATGGTCTTGAACTCAAGCAGCGTGGGCTTCAAGCTCCGGGGATCATAGCTCCTGGTGACGACGTTGGACGCCGGGAGGGAGTCATAGCTCTGCGTCCGGCACCATGTGAGTCCTTGAGTTCATCCCCGGGTACTCTAAGCAGAGAGGCACTGCCTGCGGGAACAATAAGTCATCCACCTCCCGGCGTGCAGCGATACCTATGTCGTGAACAAAATGATGATCGCGGAAGGCGTCTGCGATAGCGTCGTGATGTACACGCCAGTTAGCGTCTCCAGATGCCGGGAGGTTCATGAGCGTGTCGCCACAGAGGTCGGCAGTGACGGGGTTGCGCTATGTCGAGGGCAAAATGATCTGGCTCCCAACCACCGGGGTTAGGCATGGGCTAGTAGGCAGAATAAAGTACCCGGCAGCGACCTCCCGCGGCAGCTCATGCGGAGTCATGACCGTCTGCGCGGTGGGGATGGTCACCGTCCACATACGCCCGACGCCGCGTCGAGCAGGCCGAACAAGATCCGCTCCCTACATATGTGACAGTGAGAGTGGCTATCTCATTAATATGCAGCCGAGAGTTATAAGCATGGACGGTCTAGAAATGCCGTCACTGAGCTCCTTTTGCGAGTTCGACGAAGCCTCCGCCTCCCGCTTCATCACGCGGGCATCCGCGTCGCTGAGATGGCCAGCAGTAGCCGCCTAGAGGCGGCCCCACGCCTCGCGCACCGCCGCGGCGTAGCTAGCCGACCCACGAGCATCGTTTTGGAAGTGGTCATACTGGCGGGCGGAAGAATTTGCGTTGAAGTTGCCTCGGCCAAGCAAGTACGGACTAAAGATTTGGGTCGAAGAAACCAAGGGTGGAGGTGTTAGCTAGTGTCGGAGTTCCTAGGAGGATTTCATTCATGCAGCCGATGATGAAGGCGGCATCATGAAGGTAGCTATGCGGTGGATGTCAGCGCCTTCAACCGGGTGGGGAGGTGAAGAGTGCTGCGCGCCCTGGCATGTATACTCGCCGAAATAAAGTAGCCGCCTTTGCGGCCGTGGGGTCAGGGTCATGCAAACCTCCGTCAGGAAATCGGTGACCACCGGTCGGGATAACTGGTGTCGGTGTTGTACGTGGAGGGATCAAAAGAGATCCCTAGCACCCGCTCGACTCATCACCGCCGTGAGGACGGTGGCATCCACCGCCTCCGCGAAGGCCTCCACCTCGGACGGAAGGCAGTTGTGGAGCCAATATCCCGCCATGTCCTGCATGCAATGCTTGGCGAGGGCCCATGCATGGTGATATATGGCGTGACCCGGCGTGGGTGTACCGCCGACGGCCGGGCTTGGCAGATAGGAGCTTGGTCATGCTGGCGTGCCTCCTCTTGCAGCTCCTCCGCCTTACCGCGCGCGCACGTAAATTTGTACATACCATGGCGATCCGAGCGGCACGTTGAGGACCGGGATGCCGTGGTGACCATCCAACTCGGGCCACTCGATGTCAGCCGGGGCCTCACGTCGCGCGGCCTCCATGTCCGTGATGTACGCGTGCATGTTATCGAAGCGCAACACAAGCCCCACGGACGCCTTGCCTTCGCCCGATTGTACCCAGTGTACCCAAACCTATCTCGCCTTGATGGACGTGCGGAAGGCGTGAATGTCCGTCCAAACGTTCTCCGGCAGGCCCACCGAATATCCATCGTCGGCGTTGAAGCGCGCCGCCCCGTCTGTGACCTCCAACGTGTGGGCGCACTCTTGCACCTCAGGATGAATCGCGACGCAGTGGGATGTCTTGGCCAACGGCGTGCCTTTTTTGCGCGCCGTCCTCCGACCGCAAACGGGCGGACCGATCGTCCACGAGCATAAACGAACCCGTGGAGAGGGAGGCAAGGAGAGCAAGGAACCCCCGATTCGGGACCACTGGTATTGGTACCAGTATTCGGAGTCCGCGTGCTGATTTGCTGGTGGCATGTCGCCGCCGTCTGCGCGCGTCAGTTTTATTTTAATGATAATGCAAGTAATACATAATGCGTTACTTGCTTCTCCTAATTTTAAAATCGCGTAGTATCCGTGACATTTACGGCAGAACAACCTCAGCGCAACTCGCACGGCGCTACCCTTTTTTAGGGAAGAAATACTGTAAAATAATGATGACATCATTAACAACGATAAGCAATAATATGTATGTGATTGATCCGCGCGTAAGCGCGGGTGCTTTCTACTGGCGTACAAGAGGTAGCGGGATGCGGGCCCCTTTTTGGGGGCTTGCGGTTTTGATCTTTTCCGCACCTATCTTTGCTCGTAGGGCCCCGCGCCGGTGTCTACTGCCAGCAAGTCTGCTGCCGTGGTACCGGTCGTTTGGGTGACTCGTGTGAATTAGAAAAGGGCAGTAACAAACTGGCCACTGGTACCGGCAGTCGTCAGCGAGGCAGCGACATTATAGCGGGTTCATTTTTTGCCTTTCGGCGTTCGCCTTTTGTGAGGTCTCTTTATGCCTTTCGTAATACTCTCGCTTATAAGCGCGGCGTTTTTCACGGTTACGCTCACGGTACGCTTTATCGGTGGCGCGCTTCCGCTCCTGCTGCTCTTCAGCGATTACTCGGATATTAAGAACGGGCATTAGTCGCTACCGCAGTGATACAGGTAGTCGCTGTATGTATGTCGATCCGGCCGGGGCGGGCGGGCGCGGGCGCCGGCAGATACGGTCGCACGTCGTGGGTCGTAGACACCGCGACCAGCAGCGACGCGGCATCGCGACAGCCCACGTCCAGTTCGCCTTGGGGAGCCACACCCAAGCCACCGAGGGTTGCATCTGTTTTCGGAGCGGCCAAATATGCAGTCCCTATCTGTCTCCCCGGCGCGTCTCCCTTCCACCGCAGGTCACCGTGCTGCGAGGCCTCCGCATAGGCGCGTTGATGGGGGAGTTATCGTAGCGGCGGCGGCGGTTCGCGCGCCGCGGGTGGGCGCCCCGTTGAGCGGCGCCGGCGCACTGGCGCGGAGTGCACCGCCTGGGCGGCCGCCGCGGAGCCTCTTTGTCACACGTGCAGCCTCCGCTGAGTGCCCCTCTTCCCGAGAGGAGGCCATCGCGCAGGCAGTGGGAGCCCTCAGCGTCGGCATCGAAGCGGCGGCGGGGCTTCGACCGGGGCGGCGCGGCAGGGGGAAGGGCAAGGTGAGCGGCGCACGCAACGCCTGGGGCGAAACTCGCTCCACCGTCCTGTTGAGTATCAATGCATTACAATACTCTGCGAGTGTGCTTGATGCTCCGTGGGCAGCAACATCAGTATCGTCATCATACATGTTGGCGCCCTGAGTCTCTAGCATGTGGCCATTAGCGGCTAGTAGTCTCTTGCCTCCGGGATGTGAGCAACACCAGCTGGAGTCCGTCTGGCTTAATATGATAGCTTGGTCTCCGCAGGGTCAGAGCCGTGGCAACCGGTTGTCGGTGGAAGTACCAGTGGCAGACGAGAGCGCTGCAAGCGTGAGTCCCCTCCGTTTCCCCGCCTCCTGATGGTGCTCGCATGTGCCCCCCCCCTAAGGCCCACCCCCCATCAACAAACACCTGCATGCAATCACAGCTGAGACGATATCAGGATGCTGCACGGAGTGCATGGAAGAAATACAACAGCTGATGCGATGCGGCGGCTGGCACAGACTGTGGAGCTAGTGCGGGACATCGTGGATGGCTTGTTCAAAGGCGGCGAGATCGACGAGCTGACAGTGGTGTTTGCGGACTTTGAGGTGGGCACCCTCGGCCTGGCTGCGACTCGCCGCACCATCCCCTGCCAGAAAGCCCCCTAGGATCCCGCAACCGCACTCACTGCTGGTATCACCTGCAGGCAGCCAAGGCATCGCTAAAGGCATCGCTCCCAGCCGGCGTGGACGTTGATTATTTGGAGGAGGCAGCGGGCAAGCGGCTGCGGGGGAGCGTCATGATTGTGCAGCCGGGCGAGGCGCAGGTTGAGCTGGTGGCCGAGCTGATGGGCAACTGGTCTGGCGGCGTGGCGGTGATGTTGAATCCAGGTACGACCCCCCCCCCCCCCCCCCCCCCCCTTTATTCTCCTCCCTTTGCTGCCCTGTTGGACCCAGAGGGGCCTCAACAATGGGGTCTCAGGATGCTGGCGCACAGGGGAACAGGGAAGTTTGAGTCCTCCCTGTCCCCCCCTACCCGCCACCCCTGCCTACATTACGCTATTGCGGCTGCAGGCTGGGATCCCTTCAAGCCGCCCAGCGCGCAGCGGGAGCTCATCGCCTCCTTCCAGACAGTGTACAGCTTCCTGCCGGTCGCCATGAAGGTGCGCGCTACCATCCAGCCCATCATTCGGTGTCAACCGCAGCGGCTGTGCTGTTTGGTTACCTCTCTCTATGTTAAGAGGGAGCAAAGGCGGCGGTTGTTTGCCGTGAGGTTGGGGGGGGGGGGGGATGCTTGCGGGCACACCGGAAAGCAGCCGCAGAGTGCCTCACTGCCAGTCATGGTCACTTGCCCCGCCCCCCCCCCCCCCCCCCCCCGCCTCCTTACACATGTTCCCAATAAAAACACTACCGCGCTAATGCACTACCAAGGGGTTACACGGCAAACGTGGGCGGCCCTGATAGTGAGCCGCTCCGCCCCTCTCACCCCCCCCCCCCCCCTTCACCAGATCTTTGTCAAGACGGTGGAGGGCGCGGTGTTCAAGCTTGTGGATAGGGGCGACCCCGCGGACACGCCCTGGCAGATCTTTCAGCTGCAGGGCGGGGCCCTGCAGCCCATCGGCCGCCAGGCGGAGCGCCCCTCCAACGAGAACCTAGAGATTGCCTTCGCCAATGCCTCCGCCGCGTCGAGCCCCCTCAGGAATCTGAACCCCTTCAAAAAGTCGTGAGGCGGCGCCGTTGCCGCGCTGGATCTGTGTCGATGCTGTCTCTGTACAGGGCAGGCTGGGCGGCGCGGTGAGGTGGGATGTTGGCACGTGCCCAATTATTGAGAGTGCGTCCAGAGGCGGTGGTAGTCACAAGCGCAACGAATATGCCGCTGGTGCTGTTTCGCTTTAGGCTTTCGCGCCTGATCGTGGCTAGCCATGACAAGTTAGCAGTGCCAGATGCCTCCTCCCCCCCCCCCCCCCCCCCCCACCCTCCCCTCTCTGCCGGGAGAGGCATGTAAGCATTCAAAGTGACATTACATGGTAAAAAACGTCTGCCGCATGTAGGGGGCACAAAGCACTTATCGCGTTGTCATCGCACGCTGCCCTTGCTGCCCGGCAGGTGCGCCTCACAGCAGCGTAAAATCCGCAAAAGCGTGTCCCGCGGCGCCGGAGGGCTGGTGGCTCAGCTCCAGTTTCTGGAAGGGCGACGAGTTGGGATCGTAGTAGAAGCCGCTGATGTCGCCGGTGGAGCGATCGAGGCAGACGTAGTAAAAGCCTGTGGAGGGAGGGAGCGCTCAGAGGGCTGGCCATGGCTTGGGCTGGCGGGTGAGAGGGCCCTTAAGGGGGGGGAGGGGGGGTGTAGAACAAGAGGCTTTGTCAATGGGGCGGCAGGGGCGCGCCAGCGATGGTGAGGCCGCAGTCATGGGTGCAGTTGACAAAGTGCAGCTCCTTGAGGCGCATGAAGATATACGGGTACCGGCGCATCAGGTCGCTGAAGCCCGCCCCGCTGAGCACGGACTCCTGCCGGGGCACGCGGGCAGGCAGTGGTGCCCCTCAGCGCACGGGGCAGTGCGTCTATTCCCTGTCTGCCTACACATGCGCTTACATCAGGTGGATGCATGTATCTACATGTGTAAGTGTGACTGCGCGGTGATAGGGGGCGCCTGGTGTGCGGGACGGGCGGCGTGGCATGGCCCGGCAGGATGGGGGAGGGAGCAGAGGGAAGGCGCGGGCGCATGCCTTGATGGGTAGGAACGCCTCAAACTTCGACCAGTGCCGCATGTCCGTCTCTGCCGAGGCGCCCCACTTGTGCGTGAAGAAGGAATGGTGCACGTTATCGACGATCTCGCCCTCCCAGAACGTCGTCACAGGCGAGCGCGCGTGCGGCACGTTCATCGCATCCATGGTGCCGCATATGCGCGAGGCCTCCATGTCGCACGAGATGACCTGCAGGCCCACGCACCAGTCCTCCTCGTGCGATGAGACGCCCGCATGAGCCACGCGCTGCGCCCCCCGGAAGCTCTGCAGTGCCGGCAGCCCAGGGATTAAGGGTGATCAGCGAAGCGCACTGCTTTCCCCAGCATTTTCCCGCCGGAGGATCAGCAGCAGATCGCGGCTGGTATGGTTGACGGAAGAGGGTGGGGGGGGGGCAATAGCTGCGGGTACGAGGACAGGGAGATGAGAGGTGTTCGGGGGCTGTGCAGTAACTGGGCGCAGGGTCGACGCCAGGGCACGGCTGGGGAAGGGCGCACGAGGTGGCGCTGCGAAGGGGCACACCTGGCCGGGCGCGAGGAACGAGCAGGGCGAGGGGCGATGTGCGGCGCCCTTGGCTGCGTGGCTCTTCTTAAACGCCTGCAGCAGCGCCGCCTCCTCCGCTGCCCGCGCCTGGCACGGCGCCTCCCCTGGCATCCTGGCTGCAGGAGTTCGCGCGCTGCCCTGCCTGGTCCGCAAATACGAGAAGGTGCGTTCTAGCTTGCCAGCAGTGCGTTCTCTGCCTGAAGAGGCAGGAGGGTAGCAGGCGGGGCTACGGAGCCTGGAGATGGGAAACGCAGCAAAGGCCGCCGAGGGATCAGCGCCATTGATCATGCTGTAGCCAGCAGCAGCAACCAAGAGCGTCGGGTATCAGCGGCTGGTGCAATTTCAGGTGATACGAATACGCAATAATAAGCGGATGTCGTCGGGGAAGGAGTGAAATCAGCATCAGTTTCAAATACCAGACGCACAAAACGGTGCTCCGGGTTGCTCCCTGCGCTAGGCGGCAACTGGCGGGCAAGAAGATTCGGAGAATGGTTGATACACGCCGAGAAATGAAGCACTCTGCTAGACGAGCTGGCGCCGTTGTACTATTGGCGGAGAATCGTTGAACCGGCGTGGTTGGAGTGTAGTTCCCGCGGGGAACGCGTCCCCGGGGGGGGGGGGGGGGGGGGGGGGGGGGCAGCCGGAGTGCAAGCAAACGGTTCGCAGCTGTAGGGGAAGGCGCGCGGAGAGAAGCGGGGGGTGGGGGGTGATGATATTGTGTTGGCTTAGCGCAGCAGTATGCCGGTGTCAGTCGGCAAGTAGGGCCGACTCTGTGACGCGAGCGCCCTGGCGGCAGCCGCGCAGAATTGCGGCGCGCGTGGTAACGACGACGTAACGACGCACACCGGCGGGGAGGGCGCACTACGACATGACATGCAGATCGCCCGGGGGGGCAGCACGTGTGTGCCGCCTACGCGACAGACGAGACAGCAGGGCCAGTAAGATTGCTTGCCTCACAGCTCCAACTCAGAGGGGGCAGGGTTTGGGGACTCGCTGTAGCGGTGGCAGGACCAAGGGGCTCCGCGCATACAGTACTGGGGGCGCCGGAAATTTAAAATAGGGGTACCAGTACGAGGCCAGTACACGAAAAACACAAGGGCGCGACCTCGTCCCCTCCAGCTGCCAATACTCTCCCTTAGGGGAGAACGTGGGGGGGGGGGGGGGGGGCTTCAGCTACCCGGCAGGCACTTGGTCTGTGCAGCTTATCGTAGTAAGCAACAGCACGGCCTGATCACGGAGTAAGAACGACTACCTGTGCGTGGAGCGACTGACCGACGTGAGCAAGATGTAATCGCTGTGAGTTGTTGCTCGCTAGACCTGTGCAAGTCGAGCTAGGGCCACCAGCGGCGGTAGGCAGCAGCGCGCGGTCGTGCCTGATGCGAATTATTGAATTTTACGCCGCCAGCAATAACATCTATATAGATATTGGATACGCGCTACTGGGCAGTACTACTACAGAACTACGAGTTTTGCAATCGATATGACCATCCGTAGTCCGTATCCCAATAGATATTGTCATACTACGGTGCGGTAGGTACATCCGATTGTGCGGTCAATATTGACGACTCCCACCTGCCCGCGTAATAGTACGTTTTGGCGTGTATATATGAAAACCTATATCATCTGTACAGATGGCGGGTAACTACAGGTACAGGGTACATGTACCGATGGCATGTACCCGTACGCGAGGACTATACGACTGGCGGGCGCGCTCGCGCGAGGACCGCGTGTACACTTTCCCATAAACGTTTAGCCCGTTTAGCCCTACACGAATCTGCATGTGCGTGCACCGCTGTGCAATAGCACATAGCCAAAACCACGCGTAGTCTTCTACTTACACTGAAGTTTAGCTTCCATGACCTTGGTTGCAGTGCACCCTCCGAAACGAAAAAAGATGCCGCTTTTCATCAGAAAATTGCACAATGCGATTGCACGCGTTTCAGTTTCATGGAGTTGCGCATGCCCCAAAAGTTTTACGCACGGATAATATGATAGTAAATTAATAAATTGTGGGAGTTTCGTGCCATTTGGGCGATACCGTGGCATCGCAGCCGTGCACGCGCCACTACCCCGCCCTACAGTTTGGTCAGTGCTCAAGAGGGCCTAAAATGGTACCATAACATGCGACGCACTATATGGCCCAAGCTTCACCATGTGAATAGCTCATATCAACGTCCTTCCAATGCACTACTGCCACAATGCAGCGCGGGAGGTGTAGGAGGAAACCCATGCATTGTGCCAAAGCACCGATTACTGCGAAATCGCAGATTGAAATTTATACGCATTGCGAGCAAATAAGTGTGTGCGGATGTGGGGAAACGCAATAATGAAGAGTTGTTTGTTTACTTGAGACCTATAGTGGGCTCGAGTCTGAGGCACTATGGGTTGCACTTAGATGCCCGTTACGGGGCCTAACATACTGGGCTCCAAAGTTTGAAAACATGCGTTTGGGCTCGCAGACCTCATCAATGCAAACGGCAATTCTGAGCGCGAAAATCCGAGCGATAAAAGGCCACATGCCATAAAAAAACGCGCTTTCGCCACGCGCTTTCCAACGCGACCTCGTACGTCTTAATCCCACACCGTTTCACGAAGATATGCCTTTAAAATGACTTCCAAAACTGCAAGTGCATCAGTATTTCCAACACTGACGGCGCTCAGATTCATGTACCCTCTCGCGTGGAGATTCACCTTTCCTCAATTAAAAACACGGAGTGATCGCATGACACCGCTATGTCGGCGAATTTGAAAGAAAATCGCACCTATACTTGCCCAGAACGGTTACTTATATGCTCCGAACGCATTTACAATGCCAAAAAGTAATGGGGCATTGTTGCGGCTGTTCTACCACTTTATCACACACTTCTTCGCGCCAAGATAACCGGCATTTGAAAATTTAAGACAATGCACCCAGTGGCCATTGAGTGCACCTGCGGTTGGTTGAATGGTATCCAATAATATTGCCATATACCTGCGCAACAGTGATTTCCCGCGTGTTGTGTGGTTTTGGGGAGCAAGACTTTTGTGGGGAGGTATACAAGAGTAAATCAAACTCATGAAGCACGCGCGCGAGAGTGCGCAACACGCTGAATCGGTAACATGTGTGCATCATCTCCCATCTCGCTTGCCATGCCATGCCGTGCCATGAAAGTGATGGATGAAATGGTGGATGCATAAGGATTCATTGCATATCAGATTATCAATGCTTTATATATTATTCGTCGCTAGATAAAGGCGGGGCGCGCGGGCGTGCGATGGAAGAGCGTGCAACATCAAAACCTCACGCGCCCGCTGCTCACAGCAGAATCGCGCCACGAATCGCCCCGTATATTCTTACCTCTCCTTTCTATCTATCAATTTATTCCGGTACTCTTTTCGGGTGCTAGAGAGGCGCAAGGATTTACCTATGGTGTTGACATTGCTTGTACTGGTACCCACATGAGCACGAGTAATATGCATTCCGTAGTTACTTAGTACAGCGTCCCTAGCAGACTGATAAGGATTCCATTGCTGCTATACCTTGATGACTGTTTGCAAGTGCCCATATGCCATGGGGTAGCAAACCGCTTTTAGAAAATGCACATTTTAATCCGCAACTTCCCTGCTGTGCGGACCATAATGCGTGAGGATTATCTCGATAGGATGGGTGTATCACTGACGGACTGAGTGACTGCATCCGTATACTGTATTCACTGCATCAAACGAACATGGACTAAGTATTATAGGCAGCCACAACTCAATAAAATGCGAAACAAAACAACATACAATCGTACATCAAACCCACCTGAAACCCTGCAAGCAGCGAGCAGCGAGGCAAAGTGCAGCAGCACACAACCGGTGCTGAAAACGGGCAACATGCTGCGTGAACCCCCCCCCCCCCCCCCCCCTTGCAAACCCAACCCAAGCAGCAAAGGAGCCAAAGAGCAGGTAGCGAGCGCGTGAATGGACACCATCTGATAGTACATTCAATCACCTGCCGCGTAGCGTGTAACTGCTATGGAACAACATTAGCAGATGTGCCCGCAGCAATATTGCTTGCCATGATGCCACATGCAGTATAAGTGTTGATAACCCACCAGTCCACCGTACCAGCACACACACACACACACACACACACACACACACACACAGTGTCACACTTGCTAGCAGCTGCCACCCCTGAATAAGCTGGGCATGTCCATCTATGTTGTTATATTGAAGAATTTCACAGCACCCCTTACCCCTGCAGTCCAAACTGAAATCGACCGATTCCCGCCCTGCGTGCCCGGTCGGCTCTCATTTATCAGGAAACAGGCGTATAACTGCCGCCATTACAAGCACACATAATATGTTATACCAGCACAGTAGAGCTGGGGTGAGCACTGTTGCTGCTATGCCCTTGCCAGGGTACGTGGCATGGAGCATACCATTGCCTGCACCCGAGCCAATGCAAGAAGCTTATTCTGCCGTTGCGGCAGGTACAGGCGCTGTCTTGCCGCCGCGCAGAAATGACAGGTAGCTGGTCCACCCCAAGCTGACCACGTGCCTCACCGGCAGGCGGAGCCAGATGGGCACCGCAAAGATGACGCAGTCGGCCGGGAACCACAGCGAGAACATGGCGGTGAAGTCCTTGCGGAAGTTGTTGTAGTACTTTGTGCATCCGTCCTTCACCCAATCCACAGGTGACCAGCTGTCGCCCATGACAAACTCTTTGACGGCGTAGAACGTGGGGAAATACATGAATGGCAGGTGGATCAGCACGTCAAACAGGACCTGCTTTGCAGTATCAATGAGTCCAGCAGTGTCCTTCAGCTTGGCAGCAAACGACTGATTTGCAAACCTGTCCATTGTTGGAAACCATTTCCGAAACATGTTGACCTGCAGCCAGTACTGAAAGCCTCCAAGGTACAGCATGCCGAATACAACAAACACACCATTGCGCTTCCAATCAATCTCCGACTTCTGCTCGATGGTTGTCTGTAGGGGGGTAGGAAGAGCGCACGTGTGCCGTCAGTTTGGCAAGTAACACAGGGATGCCACCATCTTGCCTGACATTCAATGAGATCAGGGGACCAGGGCTTTGATGTTTCCGTTGTGGACGTCTCACAGACATCAGAGAATGAACTGCGGGCAATCCGTTTGTGCATGGAGGGAGGATGGTTTGGCTGAAGACAAAGTCCTCAGTTGTGCACCAGCATGATGACAGTTGTTGATACGTACCTGCGTTATGAGATCGGCGATAGACGTCTTGACCGTCGCGATCATTATGTTGAAAGCGAAGGGCTGCGCCTTAGGAAACGCCAGCACGGACGCCATCAACCCTGGCGACGGCGACCCGGATGCGGAGGACGCGCTGCGGGAGTGTCCAGCCGCCTGAAAAGCGCGCTGGGAGAAACTCACCAAAAGCTGCTGGTTCTGCCGGAACATGGCACTGCCCACCGATGCAGCTGCCAACCCTACCCCTGCTGCGCCTGCCCTGCTAGGGGCGGTAGCTGCACTGCTCGCGAAACTGGACGGCTGGCGCCGAACGGCGGCATCGAAGGCATTCCGCTCAATTGCGGCCGCCCTTCCGGTGGCGGCACGGACCGCACGCGCGCCAGCAGCAAACATCTTGCAGGCTGCCAGTACACAGCTTGCGCTCTCGCGTCAGGGCGCTGCCGTAGAGGCGTACGGAGTGGAATGCCGGGGCTTAGTGTGTCGCGGCAGGCTGGGGCCGTCGATGACCTGGAATGCGTTGCGAGCAGGCGGCGGGATCAGCAGCACCCAGCGTGCTTCTTTGCACTTGGAAACCCCACTTGTATCATCACGTAACGACACGCACCGCCCATCATTATGACACGCCCGCCACCGCACTGCCTGGCTGCAAATCGCCCGCTCAGTGTCGCCGATCCTAGCTGGCAGTACGGATTCCGTCATGTACTTCGCAGATATCGAGGGTTTCCGACTTTGCGTACAGCGCAGATGACAGTCTGGCACCGCTACGAGGTCCCGCGTTCCATACGAGGCTGGGCAATCATATCATCGGCATCCGGGAATAAAGCCGGGAATCTCAAAGAAATATTGTACCCGTAGTAAGGAAACCGGTTGTGTGCGCCAGCAGTCGCTCGGAATTGCCTTATTTTGCTTTACAAATACACCCGTACTGGTGTGAATTACAAAAAGGGCAGTTCCCCAGAATTAGAAAATCAACACAGCAAGCCGCCTAAAAGCGGCCCGCGTCCCGCATAAGGCGGGATGGATGAGTATGCGCACACGGTTCAGAGTCCGGGCCACGCGTGCACGTGTGTGTGTGTGGGTGATCCTCGGACGTGCTGTGCAGCTTCAGCAACGGGATGGCAGACGAATCTGCGCCGCCTGATGAGGCAGCGAGCGCGCTCTCCCGCGGCCACCAAGCAAGCTTATAACCCCGAGGAAATCTCTTGCGAGCAAGGCCTCCTGGTGAGCCCGGGTGATGCACCGAGTGCCCCGCGATGAGAGGGCACCCCGATCCGCAGCCAAGTATGCGATACCACGCACTGTGCGGCGCACCCCCTTGCTCACTTCACCCACTGTGCCGAAGACCATGCCCGTGTACTGCGACATATCCAGGATGTCTCGAAGAGGACCCTTCTGTCAGGGCTCCGTGTTGTGCCACGCCGCATCCCGCGCAGCCAAGCAACCCCCGTTGTATGTCGCCCAACAGGGAGCGCTCAAACCAATCCACAGCCGTGGCCCAGGGCACTGCAGTTTACTTGACCCCGTACCGCATAGTCTTGAACTCCAGCAGCGTGGACTTCAAGCTCCGGGGATCATAACTCCCGGTCACGACGTTGAACGCCGGAAGGGAAAGCTCTGCGTCCGGCACTAGGTCCTTGAGTTCATCCATGGGCACGGTGTTGCCGAGAGGCACTGCCTGTTGGAACAAGTCATCCACCTCCCGTCGTACCGCGATACCTAGGTCGTGAACGAATACAGTGATCGCGGAAGGCATCTGCGATAGCGTCGTGCTGTACACGCCAGTGAGCGTCGTCCACTACACCCGTAGTTGCAAGAGTGTGGAATCGAGAGAGCCGCGAGGATCAGTCGTAGTAAGGATTATGCATTCTCTGGACGCTCTCCATGTAACCATCGTCACAGATATGTCGTAGTAGTCGCAACATTGTACAGCCCCGCGTCTGCCCACCCGCCGACCCGGGGCCCGGCCTCCGTCGACGGACGGGCGGCGAGGCGGACGGGCGACGGTCGTCCAGCGTGCGGCGACGGACGACCGACGGCGTCCGGCGTCCGGGTCCGGTCCACGCGGCGGGCTCGGCACTTCGCGCCATGCCTGCCGCGTAGACCTGACGAACGGCGACGACAGGCCCGACCGGCGGCGTCCGCGGGCGGCCGGGCGGCCGGCCAACCGGTACACGTGCCGGTACATGTGCGGTACAGGTCTCTGTAGGTAGTCAGAGCAGGTAGCTAGTAATCGCGACGGATATTTTGGGCTCCGCGGAAGTATTACGGAATCTATAACGGAAACATATATTCTCTTTAATAATCTATGCGAAACCGTTCCGAATGTCGGCGACACACATGCACGCACGCACGCACGCGCGCATGCACAGACTCACCTCGTACTTAATATGGTAGTAGGAATTTAGGATCTCCCATGTATCCTGTGTCTCCCCTATATCATGTATCCTTTATCTCCCATGTATCCTGGAGATACGAAAGCTAGCCGCACACACACACTGGCCAAAAAATCGGCCAGCTCTTGTCTGCGTGGCGCCGCCGTTTCTCCTTGCTCATCAACATGGCACATGCAGACAACGTTCTTGGCGGGGTCGCGGCCGCGCGTGCGGCACGTGATGGTGCTTGTGCGCCTGCGTCGCGTCGCTCGTCGGCCTATATGTGTTGCTATGACCCGGGTCATTTCGCTGCAAGCGTCCTCGCCGCGGCTGATGGCCTACCCCGGGGCGGTGGTCCCTTTGGTTCCTGGCGGCTTGGCGACTTCGTGGTTCCCTGATTGGCTCTCCCTTGGTTCTTGGCTCCATGGCCTCTGCTCGACCTTGGTTTCAGGCTTATGTCTCTCTTTTGCTTGCAAACTTTCACAGTTGTTGTTAGTTCTGTTAGTGCGCATATGTTAAAGCCCCGATGTAAAAAAATCTTGGATACTAAGGATCACTACGGGTACCATGTATCCTCTTGCTGTTATAATCGCCCCGCCGATAAGAAAATAATACAATGAATAATGAATAATGAAATGATAATGCGTGACGAAAGAAATACAGCTTTATATACGTATTAATATTCATGCACGTGCATATATACATATCATATATGTAAATATGTATATGTATATACATATACTTTTGTAATATATTAATACACACTCGCGAGTGGTGGTTTGTGTGTTGGGGGGGGAGGGGGTCTTGAAGCTTGATTCCGCATGAATAAGACCTGCATACATGAACTGAACACAATTCAAGCTGAATTTATGGCTTGAATTCATTATGAAGTCTGAATTTTGAAGCCTGAACTCATGTCGAAGTCGGTTCAATTGGTTTCAACTGAACTTTGTTCCGCCTAAACTGAATACCTCCGGGGGGGGGGGGGGGAGGGCGGTCTTCAACGCAACCATGGTAGCTACATACCGCCCCCTCGCTCCCGGGCAAGGATTGGGTTGGGACAACGGCGGATTCTGAATCCGTGCGGTGGAGTTTCCTATCCAAAGTGCCTTTACTGTGTTCACGTGGGAGTTGAAGGTGCAGTGGAAATGGTAATAATGTATGTCCCAAAAACCATATAAGTACATTTGAATATATTTCGCCGAGTCGGGGTTTCGTTTTTTCGTTCGTATTTACGAGCTCATCCGCCGGCTCTCAGTGAAAGCGGAGCACAACATCCCAAAGACCATATTTCGGTGCCAACATGTTCTACTATCTGATAATTCCCCAAAAATCAATTTGAGGGGTTACAGTACGTTTGGTAGTATACGTCTATACGATCAGTACACCATTGATCGTGGTACACCATTGCACATAGTGTAGCAACGTATTGTACCTGTAATACACTGTACAAAAGCTATTGTCCTCCGAAATTCGACTCTTCCATCGTGTCATTCGAAGACTCATGAACGGGAAAACTTCCGTCGGACCGAAAACAAATGTGGAAACTTCCTCCGGATCCTCTGGAAATAATAATAAAGGTGTCATCACCACAATGTGACCAGGGCAGGATTCGAACCTGCGCTCTTACGAACTAGCGCCTGAAGCTAGCGCCTTAGACCGCTCGGCCACCTGATCACTCTTAGATGTTGAAATCGAGCAGCGCATGAGTATATAAACTGTCAATCCATCGCATCATCAAAACCGTAATGGGCCATTACGGTACGCGCGAGCCGACTATCGGGCATCAGGGCAGCAAGCCGGTCGGCAGAAACATTTCTCGCGAATATAACGGATAAGTTTCGAAATATTCACGCTTTCGGGCTTTTCCTGAATCGGGTAGTGTACACCCTGTGAGGATTGCAGGTACCATCAGTACCTTTCTTGCAGCTAACACTAAGGATTAATCCTTAGCTCATGATATACAAACTTATTATCAGTACCCGTACGACGACCTGGTACCTTGTGGCATGAGTCGATAAATGATCTTGCAGTGTACGATGTTGCGCCGGGCTGGCGGGACACGGACAGCACACGAGGCACGCGGGTGTACGTGGGCCGCCGCTCGGGATTGTGCTCGTATATTCTCGAAATGGCATATTAAGGATCATATGTACTGTTCTGCGTGTAGGTGACGCGAGGGCTCTTGATGGCGTGTGCACAGCGGCCGTCGGCGGACGCCGGCTGCGGCCGGGGCGTATCCTGTCCGGCTGCGCTGGCGGGGGCAACTTCAAAGCCCGTCCTTACGCGCTCCCCAGTAGAGCAGCAACGCCCACCCGACGAGTTGCGAACCTCCTCTCGACGGCCTCGGTTCGACGAAGCGCCGCAACGTGCCCTCCTCCGCATCCACGTGAATCAGCCGAGCCAGAGCTACCCGCTTCGCCAGCGGCTGTAGGTTTCTTGTCCAGGTACTCCCACCGCGCAACATGGCCTTCGCCGCCACGGGCAGCGCGGTAGAGAGGGGATGCCTAGGGCTGGCGGCCAGCCCGGCGTCACTGCGCAGAATCGCCCCCCCGGCGGCGGCGCGACTGTGCCCTCGCGCGGGAGGCCGGCCGCTGCGCGTTCAGGCGGCCCACTCGCCGGCGGACGCGCACGATAGCCCACGAAGCACCGGGATCAGGCGGCCAGGGAAGTCGCCGCCGGCCGCGGCCGCCGCGGCGGTGTGCGAGGCGGAGGCGGCAGGGGTTAATGCCACGGCGGGGCAGGGGGATCCCCCAGTAGCGGGAGAGCTGCCCAGCAAGCCGGGCTTTAGCACCATTTCCGCGGCGCTCGCCGCGGTTGCACGGGGCGAGAGCGTCGTCGTTCTGGACGACGAGGACCGTGAGAACGAGGGCGACCTTATTCTTGCGGCCGACCGCGCCACCCCCGAGGCGCTCGCCTTCATGGTGCGCCACACTAGCGGCGTTGTGTGCGTCGGCATGCGCGGCGCGGACCTCGACCGGCTCGAGATTCCGCTCATGGTGGAGGACAAGGCCAACGAAGACGCAATGAATACGGCCTTCACGGTGACAGTGGACGCCAAGGAGGGCACCACTACCGGCATCTCCGCCGCCGACCGCGCCGTGACTATCAACACGCTTGCCAATGCGCGCTCCGTCGCGGCCGACTTCAACAAGCCAGGCCATATCTTCCCGCTGCGCGCGCGTGAGGGCGGCGTCGTCACGCGGCCCGGGCACACTGAGGCCGCGGTGGACTTGGCGCGCCTGGCAGGCTGCTTTCCCGCCGGCGTCCTCTGCGAGCTTGTCAATGACGACGGCAGCATGGCCCGCACACCTGACCTGCTGCAGTTTGGCCACCGCTACGGGCTGCACGTGATTACCATCAAGGAGCTGGTACAGCACATCCGAACACAAGAGCTCATCGCCTGGGAGGAGCAAGGGGGCCTGAATGGTAACGCTGCGGGGGTCAGGTAATCTGTACTGGGTGAACAGTCTTCTGCGTCCTGCAGCTAGAATCTAAGCCTTTTTGCGTGTGCAATAATTTGCTCGCAGCGCAGTCTATCCCCCCCCCCCCCCCCCCTGGCCGCCCCTCGTTTTGCAGGCTGCAATCTCAGCTCAATCCCTGCATGTGGGACTGAGGTAGCTCCACCGGCGTTGTCTAGGTCTATGTATCCTTGGGGGTTTTGTTAGCCCGTGCTGGCCTCAGGAGTAGCACCTGCCCCTGCATTGTGTCCCTATGTGCCGATCGCTTGGCAACAGAACAACCCATTGGCGTTGGCGTACTAGAGGGCAGTTTATGTGAGGGGTGCTTTGTGTTGGGAAGAGTGTGTGACACATGGTGCTGGCCATCAGCTCTGGCAGCGCGTCACGAGTTCGGCCATTGTATCCCCCGGTATTTTCACCCGATTCGGTCATTTGATTTGTTCTGGAGGGAACAGATCTGGGTGTGGGAATAGAATACTCAGCCAAACTCTCCACCACAAGCATATTCAAGCAAGTGTCTAGGATTTGAGACCCTGAGATGGCTACTTAGTGAGCACCATCTGATTTTTTGACCAGCTGCGCGTGAGGGTCACTGTGCTCAATGCCCGACACAGCTTCATCTGGAGTGGTGCAGAGGTCAGTTCCTGTGTGTAGTGTGACTTACCTCTGCCTGTGTCAAGTCACAAGCCAAAAACCAAGGATGGCGCGTGACAGTGATCTTTATGGGCTGATTCCGTTTGATAGTGAGTGTGGTCGCATGTCAGGATTGTTGCAGGACAATCCGTGTGTTCAGGGCGCAGCAGCTACAGCGGGCTCCTATTACGAGGTTCACCTGTGTTGTTGGCACCGCAAGCATGAAATACCTGTTCGCGGCAATCTGCATACCCCCTTGGCCTTTGCGCCGTTCTGCACCATGCGCATGCACCGCGTTTCCATGTACATACAGTTTCCAAAAGATGCACTGATTTCTGGCTTACTGAGGGCGGGGTGGCAAAGCATATCATTTCCACTGATTTCTTCCATACTGCATCAGAGGACAAGTGCAGTCACATTGTTTGCATAGTTGCATTCAGAACAGACAGGCGCAGATGATCATTTCGGGAATACTAAGCATATGGCAGCTTTACGTTGACAGGGTGGCAGGGGTAATGATTCGAGAAATGGCTCTCTGGAGGCTGAAATACTTTTAGTACACACACACACTCTCTCTCTCTCCTGCCTTTATATGTGCACTGGTAAACCGCCACCCAATGACGCAGTCATCGTCTCTGCCCTATCATCCCACGCCTGCATGGGGACATAGGGTGCACTGATACACTTGTGACATAGTGCATCCTGCCTCTGACATTCCAGCACCTGGTGAGTCCTCATCCTTGCTTATGGAATGATCATCTGATCTCTCTTCATTCTCTGGGCTACAGCTGGCACATCAGCGCAACATGTGACAGCGAGCGAGCAGCGTCCTGCCTCCTGCTTCAAGGCACCACAGCATCATAGGCAATCAATGTTGTTGATGATTTGAAAGTAATGGCGACAAGCCAGCGAGTGACGCTGCCATCCACTCCGGGGTATCATTTTTTGGTTCACTTGGCCTGCTAGCCAGTGCTTCGCCTTTTATATGCAATGGTATGTTTTCATATCGACAGCTTTTGATACATGTGTTGACATGTACTTTTTATTTTCCATAGTTTCATGTATGAAGTAAAGTTCGCCCCAGGTCATCAGCCAAACCCGCCCCAGCACTTTACCTCTGGCGCCAACTGCAGTCGTAGATATGGCATAATCCTTCGTTCTTAGACCATTGCCTCATTATTCGTCGAACCCGATGGGCTAATGCATACCCGGGGCACGCCGGGGCGATATTGCCCTCAGTGTGAGAACAAAGGGTCATACTCGCGGCCTCTTGTGCAAGAGACCACCGCTCGACCGAGCGGACAAGGCCTTACGAAATCTTGCAAAGAGTTGATGAATCGTAGAGTATATATCGCGACATCAGGTCGCTACCATGGAAGCTGTCAGAGCTTTCTATATATTACACTCGTCGAAACGTGGTCGGCTTAACCGCGATTATCAAATAATAAGCTCGGGTAAGCGCATGTCTGTAGCACGGTTAACACCGCTTAACTGGTAAGCGCCGCAGTACTTAACTCAGGAGGCATGTGTACGGCAGCAGGGATGTCTTGCACTGAGTACTGGGGAGTAGCGTGACGAGTAGGCCACGAGTAGTCGCGCGAGTCATCATGAAGGTGCGGCAAGAGTGGTACGAGTACAATACTTTGTGATACTCTAGAAGATAACTTATTACCACGGAAGTCGTAAGCGCGGTTATTACCCCGCGACAACTCGCGAGTAGTTGCGGGGGTTCAAACGTGTCGGGCGGGAGCTTCAGTACTGTTCGCCACATACCGACAACATCATAAAGACAGCGGAAATTAATTTCACGCGTGCGGCGGCGGGTGGTTTGAGGTTTTATCAGAGCAGAAGCGCGAGGTTGGAAGTTGCCAACCCAATAGCCAATGAGAGTGCGGCTTTCAACTGTAGTGAAGCGCCCTTAAGCACGCTTAATCCTGTGTGGCAAATTTGGCAGGTGAGTATCAGTCACTTTCAGTTTTATGCATATATATGGGGTCGGGCACTGTGCAAAAGTACTGAGAAACAAACCAAACAATTTAATTACATGGGACCTCTAGTGCCCGCGGCCGCCTCGGCGGCGGCGCAACAACCTGCTACTGCCCTAGGCTGCGCAGCCGCGGGCCTCTTCCGCCCGGCCTACCTCGCCCCTCCGGTTGCAGCTTGTGGGCGGTTGGTGTTGTCCACCTCCATGGCTGCCATCCGCTGCCCACGGCCAAGGTGTTGACTGGTTGCGGGTGGCTTGCTTGGCTGATGCATCCGCTCGCAGCTGCGCTCGCTTTTGCTGACGCCCAGCTTGCCTCCTCGCCGTGTCAACGAAGTTGGTCGCGTGCACACGTCCAACTGAAACCGCTTGCATTTTGGTCGTATCAGGTAGCCGGGGGGGGGGGGGGGGGGGGGGGGATCGAGCGGCACGTGGGACGGGAGCTGGACGACTGAACGGGGAGGGGGATGGAGCCGGTATAGAGTACTCATGCAGTGGGTTGCCGTTTATGTCGATGACGGACCTAAGTTGTAATTACAAGACAAAAACTAACTCATCAGTCGTTGTGATGTCGTCACCACATGCATAAGGCAAGACGAGTACAAGCAGCCACACCAATTGCACTAAAATCTGGGATTCACCTTCCATGGCGGGTGTATGGTAGGGTTGACATCGCCTTTCTCCGCCGGGGAGAGAGCATTGTGATCAAAGCGGCAGCCTACTCCTGGGCCTCGGTCAAGTATGCCGGGGGTGCTTGGGCGGTCGAGCGTATGCCGGGGGTGCTTGGGTGGTCGAGCGTCCCGTTTCGCACCGACTCTGCGAAAGACTTGCCCCACCACGACGAGTTCCATAGCTAGATGCCCTCAGCCTTCTTCTCCGCCCACTTCTTGGAATGTGGCGAGTTCCTCTGCGGCTGCGAGCCGCCTTCTGGACCAGCTTGCGCAGGGTGGCGTCGGTAGTGGGCGGGCCGGGGACACCGTCGTACGGACAGCCGGCGCAAGCCATAGCCAGTTCCTAGAACCGCTTCACCATGTGGCATTTATTCTCCGGGCTCTCGCTGCCCAACATGGGCAAGCCGGAAACACCGTCGATGGGATAGAACGACGCGATGGCTTTGTCGTCGAACGGTTGTTTCATCAGTAGCGCTGCTCGTGGGGGGGAGGGGGGGGTAGTCCAATTAGTCGAATCTATCACAAAACCCGACGATGCACTAGTTGGCATGCAGGGACGGGACGGACGGGAGGGGTGGTACCTTGGATAGGACGTTCAGCTCGCTTCCTGCCCGTGCCGTCCGGTGCCGTTATGCCGTCAATTAAAGCTTTCCCGGCGTTGGCGTGTCCGGGGGCCGAAGCCGAGGACATACGCGAGATTGCGGTAGAGCGGGTGTAGACCTTGAACCTGTCGCCGGCAGCTAAGCAAAATCCGGCTGCTAGCGGCTGCTCCTTACCCCACCGGCACACGAAACGTCGTGCGTCGTAGCCCTCGTTCGTCGGGTCTTCAGCGTCCTCTAGGAAAGTGTACACTTTCACCCCTCGCACTGCCTTGCGTTCGGTGTTGTTATTGAGAACGCATGGGCGTGCATGAGTCAACAGTCAGCCCGCCCACCTTGACCTCATCCTTGGCTAACGACAGTCTGACGCGCGTCACGTAGTAGCGGAGGGGCTGCCCTTGCGGTAGGGAAGGTCCTGAGGCGCCCCATTCTCCGTGGGAAGGCTGTCTCCGTCCGCCGGCGGAGAGAAACGATGTGCCTCCAGACGTCGTCATGGTGGCGGGGGGTGGCGATGGCGGTGAAGTGCTAACTGACCCCAACATGTTGTGCGATGACTATTGGCGGTAGTGGTCGCTACTAGAGGTGTCATCATCACTTATAGCGAATATTGTGGAGTATGGACGCGTTAGAACGCATATACACGCATATGGAGTGTGAAGTACGGAGTATGGACGCGTTAGGACGCGTTAGGATACAACATTGGGACGCATCTCGACGCACCGTTGCGACGATAGCGACTATAATAGGTGTAAATAGTCGATAATAAGAATAGGTGTAATCCCAAGCTTCAACCCGAGCTGAGCCAAAGTGATGCCTTAAAGATCCCGACACCCCGTAAACTCCCGTCCTGGCAAGCCGCGCCCGTCCCGCCCACGCCGCATGTTGGGCTGCGCCAACCTAGTGCTCACCCCCTAGGGCTGCACCACCATCGGGGTACCCTCTCCCGGTGCCACAGGCGGGCGCCATGAGTGCGCCCAAACGGACCCTGACTTGCCAAGGCACGCTAGAGGCCGGAGCGAGTTGCAAGCTGCCCCCCAAGGCCAAGCAAATGTATCTTTAGAAGGTTTAAGGATTAAGTGATATGGAACCCGGTTTTAGGGTTTTAGTAGGGTGGCGCCGTCAACTGCACGGCCTCATCCGGATGATTGCTTGTCGCGGTACGGTTTCACCGCTCGGCGCCGTAAACCGTATAGCGGCCATGCGAATGTAGCAGCACACGCACGGCACGCGCTACACCGGAGCGCTCATACACCGCATGTCGCCGATAACTACCCCCCACGCGCCTCAAGCACGGCACACGCTTTACCGGAGACGTCGTCGCAGAGCGCGTTAGAGGGGCCGCGCCCATATGGTCAAGCATCTACAAGACAACACAAGCACGCCCTTACATTCCGCGGCACGTCCGGATGGCCGCCTGGAGCCGCGGAGTGATGGCGCCAGAAACCGTACGGCGCCCATGCGTATGTTTTTTGGAAGAGTGTATTTACAGCAACGGGACGACGCGCTATATTATACCGGCGTCGTTACGAAGCGCGGCAAGGAATGCGCACGCGAGCAAACATCACTTGCACGAAGCGGACAAAGCTGCGACATGCCGCATCTCGTGCGATGACCGCATCTCAAGCACGGCACGCGCTACACCGGAGCCGTCACAAACCGCGTCAAAGGGGCTGCGAACGTACGGGCAAGCATGTAATGGGCGAGGCGAACATGCTCTTCACATGCCGCGGCTCGTCCTGATGGCCGCTTTGTGCCGCAGAGTGGCGCCAAAAACAAACGGCAAAATGCCGCACCTCGTCCAGATGAGCACTTGCACCGGTTTCACAGCAAAGCGCCGTAAACCATATAGCGGCGATACCAATGTGGCCCACGCACGGCACGCGCTACACCGGACCGCTCATAAAGCGTGCTAGGTGGAAACGAGGCATCTAATGGACGAGGCAAACACGATACGCTTTATTTACATGCCGCAGCAGGTCCGGATGGCCGTCTGGTGCCGTGGAGTGGCACGGCGCCCATGCGTATGTTTTTTGGAAGAGTATATTTACAGCTACGGGACGCGCTATACCGGAGCCGTTATGAAGCGCGGCAAGGAATGCGCCCAGATCCCTAAAACCCGCACGATCCTCTCAGTACGCGCAACAATGGGCACTGTGACGTTGCATCCCGCCGCCGCACTCCGGGTGGGCGATTGGAGCCGTTCCGCGGGGTGACCGATAAACGCGTTGCGCCCGTACCTAGGTGCCTAAGCACGGCACAGGCTACACCACATCGTTCGAAATGCGCAACAATGAAACACGATTTGCATCTCTTCAAGCGGATGGGATGGATGCATGTCGCAAGCGCAAGTGGATGGCCCACACCGCAAGCGTAACACGGGAACCGTTTCATCACTTTCTGGGAACCGTTATTGCATGCCATAAATGTACGGTTTTGAAGACACCGCATCAATTCTGCTCGTCACAGCAGCACTGCCGGACCCATGGAACACGATTTACATCGACACACGCCACTGGTATTCATGATGACCGCATGGTGTCGTTGCGCGGTGTGTATTAGTAAACCGTGACGTGACGCGACGCAATACTGATGTATATGTGCCCCAAGAACGGCGCGCGCGATGTCGGAGCCGTACCAATGCGCGACGCTGAGACGCGCGTATCGGCTATCATCTACCGGACGAAGCAAACACGCGGCGACATGCCGCGCCTCGCCCGGCGGAGAACTTGCGCCGGTTTCACGGCACGGCCCCATAAACCGCATTGCGCCCCTACATATACAAGCCCCTCAAGCACGGCACACGCTTTACGGGAGACGTGTCAGAGCGCGCCAGAAGGGACGCCCGCATATGGTCAAGTATCTATAGGACAACGCAAGCACGCTCTAACATGCCGCAGCAGGTCCGGATGGCCGCCTTGTGCCGCGGAGTGGCGCCATACACCGCATGGCGCCCATGCGTATGTTTTTCGGAAGCGTTCATTTACAGCAACGGGACACGCTATGCCGGAGCCGTTACGAAGCGCGGCAAGGAATGCGCCCAAATCCCTAAAACCCGCACGATCCTCTCAGTACGCGCAATAATGGGCACTGTGACGTTGCATCCCGCCGCCGCACTCCGGGTGAGCGATTGGAGCCGTTCCGCGGGGTGGCCGACAGACCGTCTTGCCATTCCTAGGTGCCCACGCACGGCACGGGCTGCACCGCATCGTTGTAAATGCGCGCCGAGGAGATGCGCGTTTAGAGAAGCAAGTGATGGACGAAACAAACGCGATGCAACACGCCACAGCTATTCACGATGACCGCGCGCCCATGCACGGCACGCGCCACACCGGAGCGTTCCTAACGCGCGCTGAGGAGACGCGGCGGGCATAGGCAAGCATGTGTCGGACGACAGAAATGCCATGCACTGCAGCATGCCGCGTCTATTTGCGATTACCGCCCGGTGCCGTTGCACGGAGTGGATCTGTGAACCATAACGCGCCGCATACATGTATATGTATGCTCCAAGCGTGGCACGCGCTACGCCGGATGAGCCGTTCCAATGCACGGCACTTAGACGCGCATGTCAGCTAGCATCTATCGGACGAGCCAAACACGCGCCCACATACCGCACCTCGTCCGGATGGGCACTTGGAGGCTTTCCGCGGCGCGGCGCCGTAAAGTAATTATGCTTATATCTCCGAAACCAGTATGATACACCGCAGAACGCGGTTTACATGAGGCCACACATAGCGCGCAATGGGCGCGCGCATGTGGGCTAGCATCTGCGGGGCGAGGCAAACACGTCGCGTCATGCCGCCGTAGTCTGGATGACCGCTTGCTTGGAGCCGTTCCGCGGGGTGGCCGATAAACTATCTTGCGCCCGTACCTACGTGCCCATGCACGACACGCGATATACCGCATCGTACGAAATGCGCACCGAAGAGCCGCGCGTTTAGGAAAGCCCGTGTTGGGCGAGACAAACGCGATGCAACACGCCACGGGTATCAATGTCGACCGTGCCGTTGCGCGGTGTAGGTTATTAAGCTGTGCCGCGACGCATAACTGATGTATATGTGCCCCAAGCAAGGCACGCGCGACGCCAGAGCCATACCAATGCGCGACACTGAGACGCGCATATCCGATAGCATATATCGGATGAGACATAAACGCTGCAACATGCCGCACCTCGTCCGGATGAGCATTTGTCGGCGTTCCGCGGGCGGCGATGTAATATCATTATCCATATAGCTCCGAGGCCAGTCTGATAAGGCACGGCATGCGCTGTACCGTAGGCTTCACATAGCGCTCAATGGGTTCGAGCATGTGAACTAGCATCTGCCGGACGAGGTAAATTCGATGCATCACACCGCCACAACACTTCGCTCCAAAACCCTTTGACCGGGGTAAACCGCACGCACCTTATCGGCGGTGCCTAGCTAGGCGATTGTTATCATATAAACAAACGAAATGTTTAACGTAGATGTATTCGACCGCAAGTAAGAGAAAACCGGGTGGCGCGCGGGCGGCGCCTACGGGTTGGCGCGCGGGTGGCGCCTACAGGGCGGCGCGCGCTAAAACAAGCCTAGCTTGCGTCCCCCCAGCATCTAACTTGTTGGCATGTATTCCTTCAACATATCGACGGCTGTAGATTTGAAGTGCAGGCAAATGCTAATGTTGGGGGCAGAGGGGGAGGGGGCCTTTACTGGGGAGTATCCGTACGACTTTTTGTTGCGTTTTCCTTGTCCATTACATGGGTTTACCGCCCAGCCTATGCACATGGCTGACTACACTGGCTCACCATGATGCGGGGGTAGTTGCTGCATAACTTGCTACGCAGTCAAAACAACATGTAAGCTACTCTATCAATACAGTCCCCCGTGCGGGGTGTCGCTGCAGCGGGCGGCGCGGAGCATGGGCTGATTGCCGCAGCTCCTCGCCCTTTTACTAACAGTTCGTGTGGGGGTGGCGGTTCTATACTGTTTCATATCATCCTGACGTTTCCCTGGGTGTAGAGATCCCGCAAGGGCAGTAAAGCATGCTTCCACGCGCGGCTAACAGTCCGCCGCGCAAGCCACTTCTGAAAGTCGAGCCGGACACCCCATCAGATTTTATTGGCGGGGTCAATCAGGTTATGGTTCCCGTCGGCTGCCTTTTTCCGGATGCGCCCCAACAGCTCGGGTGGCAGGCTGTCCCACGCGGGCACGCGGAAGCTAAACGCTCCTTCCGGGTTCCTACAATCTAACTCCGTCCGCTCGGAGCGTTCACCTCGGCGGTGCATGGCACACTGGGTTGTGATCGAGACAGACACTACCCGCAGCAATTAAAATTTTGAGAATTTATGTTGCGCTGGGTCATGATCTGCCCGCACCATTCCCCGGTAATCACTCGTGTAATCTACGTACATTACCTAGTGATAGCGCGCGAGGGCGAGCGCAATCCCGGAGCCAGGAAGCTCGCCCCTACTGTGTGGTGGCCCGCATGATTGTAGAGAACGTGCAAAAAAAACTAGTCGCTAAGAAACAATAACGAGGTGTGATTTCAATCAAGTCGGTATAGTCAAGTCGGGTCTACGCATGACGCAAGTGCAACAGGGTTTCCGCAAGTGCTTGGTCCGATTCTGTGACCTCGGCTCGAGCTGTATGGTTGCCGGATGACGACGCCTCGTTGAGCAATAGTCGCGTGCGAGGGCCGGCATGTAGCGCAAGGCGCGGGGATAAGTGCAGTCCCTTGATGTACTTGCGAACACCTATATGTTGTGGAGAGCCCGCCAAAGGTACAGGTGCCCGCGTTGTCTTTCTCGGCGAAGGCCTTGCACTCACAACGTACACCCGATACCGCCTCAATTCGGACTCGGTTCAGAGAAGCGCAACGTTCCTCTACATCTTTCAATGTACGGCATCGAGGACGCTTACGGCCCTCCAAACTATAAGTGTAGTCTTAATGCGGGCGATAGTAACGTTCTCTTCCGAAAGACTGTCGGCGTTATCGAACAATTCACCTTCCAACATCGGGCAAAGTCTAGAGCTCTGATCTTCGGGGTCCGCGTAGTCCATGGCTGCGTGTTTCTACTCCGCAAGCACAAAAGCAATTCCAAATTGAACTCAGCCCCATGTGCATTTGAAGGCTTCACCATGATGCTCCAAGAGCGCGGGGAAGGCCTTTTCGAGCATAGTGTCAGTGGGCCGTCGGCGCTTCGACAAGTTCTCATACTCCGTTGTCTATCTATGCAAGCTCTTTTTGGGGTTGTTGGGGTAAGGGCAACCCCCCAACCCCCAGCATTGCAGTGCAAGTCGAGTTTGTCACCGATGGCTCGTCTTCCATGAAGCCCGCTGCACGCGCCTCTTTACGGCGGCGCCACGCACTCCTCCATGAGCACGATCGTCGCCACGGCTTGCGCCAGATCGAGAGTCATGCACGCGTGAATAATGATGTCCATGCTTTCCGCGCAGTACCTTGAGTTCCGTTTGTGGTTCTCTAGAAGCTTCTTAACGACCCCGTCCCGTTGCACGGTGTGTCCCCTAGACAAGAATTTCAGTTTCAAGTGGACGTAGCAGCGAATGAGCTATCAACTATACAGAAACGTAGCGGGAGAAAATCAGCCCAGTTGCCCGCAGCCACAATCAAGAATCGGCAATCAACAAGTAGTTTGTGCACAACTGGCAGTACCTTAGCATTTGGGAACGCAGTAGCTAGAGCTGCCCTCACGCCGCTCCCCCTATTGCTGATAACCACATGGTGCTCCAAGGGTATTCCGATCAAATCGTCACAAGTATTCTTCAAGCCGGAGAATACATTCTCGAAAGTTGATGTACTCTCCGACGTAGCGAAACAAAAAGCGATGGGCACGAACGAATTTACGAGGTTGTGTGGGGGGTGATTGGACTGCTTGATTGTTGTTCCTACGGCGAGTAACACCCACTTGCTCAAGCTTATGTGTGCCATCCGTCATCATGTGTACCGGTAAGCCCGACACAAACGCATCCGAAGGTTCCGAAGAAGCTCAAGACTTGAAAACGCCACCGCGAAAGCTTGTGGGTGGACCCCGCCACGGAGAACAAGCAAACTCGCAGGCTCGACGTCAGCTAGATAGTCAATCTTTGGCATCATGTGGGAATCCGCCCACTCTTGCACGTCGTGGAAGCTCGACTGCTCCAGCGGCCCCCGTTGCTATGACATTACTCTCTTCTTCAAACGACGAACCCTCTTATTCACTTCCTCTCTCGAGCCACGCGGGACTTCTGCATCCCGCAAGTCGCGCTCGGATACACGTTGTATGGCCTTAAGGGGCGTCGACCCCTTATGAAGGAGAGTCAAGAGGGTCTTCATGAGACCCTGCGATACACCCTTGTACTAGGCGAAGGGCACGGAAGCGCCGGAGTGCTCGATCCCGTTTCGCCGAATGTCTCATATAGCCGCGACTCGTCGTTGCATTGGACGCGAACACGGGCGGGGCATCCGACATGCGTGTAACAACAGAACACATGCCAAGAACAATGTGTCAACTATGGAATCCACACGCCACTACGATGCGCGATCAGTGCAAAGACAAGCTTACAAGCTCCACCTTGTATGCCCTACCTGTGTATAGATACCGCCACGTCACCAGCTCCCTATCCGCCGGGTCTGCGTCCTCGTTGTCCCATCTCCAGCCGATGACCTGTATGTTGGGCGATACACACGGGTGGCTATCACATGGCGGCGGTGGGCCTTTGGCAGGTGTAGTAACGGGACGTCAGGGAAGGCAACATGGTGGGGGGCGGGGGGGGGCGGGGGGGGGGGGGGGGTGTTCCTGGCCGATAAAGCTCCCCCGCGTCCCAAACGTCTTGGCTATGACCGTGCCCACGTGAAGCTCGGCATTCATCTCCGGCGCTGCCATGCTTGCTGCCATGCCACCATCAGACGACACCGAACGCCCCTCCCCGCCGCTGGGTAGTGCGGGGCTCGCTGATGGGTTTCGGGGAGACGGGAGCGGTGGAGAGGGAGGCGGGGGGGATGGCGGCGGCGACAACATCGATGCATCACCCGGCTCGCCACGCGTTTCGGTCTGACCGGGTCCGGACGGAGCAGAGGCGTGACGGACGTACGGTGCAGCAGGGGCGCCATCACCACCGGCTGCGACATGCGCGGCGGTGTCCGGAGGTGCGGCGCACGCCTCCTTCCATCTGTGATTGTCGTAGAATTGAGTCTTCGAGGTAAGGGCGCCACACGCGTCGCAGCGCACTCTCTTTACCGCCGCTTCCCAAGTCCCCATGGCAGGCGTCCAGCCCTCCTTGCCCTCAGGAATACGGCGCTTGGAGTTGTGACGCCCCATGGCACACCACTATACTCGGCGCCGCCGGCTCGCAGGGGCGGGGTGGTGGGTAGGAGCTAGTCACTGGCGCTCCGGCTGCTGCGATGCATGGTAAAGTGTCCGCGGGACTTGCAGCAATTCAGCCGGCGGTTTGAGGCCGTTGGCCGTTGCGGCGTCGTCACGGAGCCTGTGCTGAGGCGTTGAAGTACAGTGATGTGGCGAAAGTGCCACAAGTTACGGGTTGCCGCGCGACCCGCGATGTGGGTACAATGTACTGTGGGGATGGCACATGCAAATGGTAGCCGTGATACTAGTGGGAATTACGGACCGCGTGCAGCCGGGCACGCCAGTACGACTACCGAGCCTAGCAAAAAAGTGGCGATTACACGGTAGATACGGCGATTACAAGCCCATTCCGTGGGAACATTACGATTACGGGTCATTACAATGTAATTACGAGACATGCTGGGAGCCTAGTGACTTCACGGCGGCCGCCACGTTGAAAGGTGGCATGACGTCTTGATAGCTCTCACAGCTTGCCTCAATTTGCATGGGGCGGTCCAGCAAAACACCTGCCGTATCCTCTGTGCTTTCGAATTCGTACTTGTATTCGGATTGGGGAGCCCGAACCATACGGCTTCCTCTGAGATGCGATTGTGAGGCTGACGGGGGCCCCGGTCAGGGAGCCGACGCATGTTGGGCGGTCCCGCCCGGTTGACCGGCACTGCCGGGTATGTTTGAAATGGTGAAGGTTCCGTTAAGGCTTGTGTGGTGGTTTAGGGAGGGGCATGGCTGGCGGGACCGGCCGTTATGCTCTGGACACCTATGTCCGCGTCGATTTTATCCAACTTCCTATTATTTATGATCCTGTGCATGCCGTGATGCCGCATCGCACTAACGCCAAGGAGTTGCCCATGCATGTCCACGCACGACCCCCCCCCGCCTAGAAGACGGTGTCGCGACTGACTCTATCGATCTACCCCATACATGTAACCCAACCCATCAGACCTCCGGCGCGAGGGGATAGACCTCCGGTCCTTTAGTGCTTCAGTGATGCTTGCTTGCTTGTCATTGCCCCTGCTTCCTGCCGCCCGTGGTCGTGTCTATTTAGTCTGTTAAATCCTAAATTTAGCAATATTTAAACGCCCAACCGTAGAACTCTTCTGCAAGTGTGGTAAAAGTAAAAGTAAAATTTGCCCCGGGACATCGGCCGAAGCCGCACTAGCACTTGACCTCTTGCGCCAACTGCAGTCGTAGGTCTGGCATAGCCCGTAGACCGTTGCCTCATTCGAACCCCGAAGGGCTAATGCACCAACCGGGGAAACCCAGGACACGCCGGGACGATATTGCCGAAATACATCGGCCAGGAATCGAACCCAGTACCTCTAGCGCACGAGACGACCGCTCAACCGAGCGGACAAGGGCTGTACCTTTGTCCGTAGTAGGCCGCAGTAGTCTAGCCAAACAATCCCCTCAATAAATGAGGAGGGCCCCATGCAAGTCGCCAGCTTGTTCGATATCGCGGCTCGTCGCCAAGCGGCAGGTCTACCCACGTACGCGGGTTTTATTGACTTTAGGAAGGCATATGACACCGTACCTCATGAGCTTTTATTCCTAAAACTACAAGCCATAGGAGTTACGGGTCATATGCTTACCTTCATTAAAACTTTATACATGGATAGTATGGTACGGGTCAATACATGGGTGGCCCCGGGAACACTATCAGACCCCATACCCATAGAGCGTGGCCTCCGACAGGGATGCCCTGCTTCCCCCATCCTATTTGACATATTTCTTAACGATATATTCGATGGGGTAGAACATCTAGGGTGTGATGTACCAGGGTGTACCGACACATTAGCGGCAAGGCAACCACTAAGGGTGCCAGGTCAGTTATACGCGGACGACGCTGTTGGTATCACGGGCTCGTTCGATAACCTGCATGTTCGCCCACTTCTCGCAGTGGGCGGAGGACCATTTTATGGGGTTTGGGGTACTCAAGTGTGGGGTGATGGCATTAGGCCGATATTCCGACGAGACCGCGTTACGCGAACAAGCTGCCCGATGGCAGCTTGGGGGGGAACGGGTACCGGTTGTAAATGAATATAGGTACTTGGGTACGGTCATTAAGTCGGATTTAGGTATGCAACACATAGTAGACGACCGGGTTAAGAAGGGTAAACGCGCTATTGAGGCGCTCGATTCGGTATTAGTCGGTGGACGGGACATAATTCCTATTAATGTGCGTGTGTCGGTTTTTAAAACATGTGTACTGCCGGTTTTAACTTATGGGTGTGAAGTATGGGGCATGGATAGAAATAGCGGCGCAAATAAATTACAAACCGTACTCAATCAGTGCTTGCGGTGCCTCATTGGCCGGGGTAGGTAAAAACTCCTCTGGGGTGGCCATTGCACCGATGATGCGGGAATTGGACATTGCGCCCACAAAGGCTTCGGCCGCTGCGGCACGGGCTCGGGCGTTCCTTAAAGCATCCGACTTGAATACATGTATAGCCCATTTAGTAGATCAGCCAAGTCGGGCGCGCCCTAACGCGTGGACGTCAGGGACTGTGCGGTGGTTAGATCGACTAGCTAGGGCGAACGTAGGGCTAGCTGAGGGGGCGCACCTTCCACTTGAGTGGAGGTCACTAGCCGGGCGCGATGCCGCTAAACTAGTAAATAAAGGCATCGGTGTGGGCACGTTACGAATCGTCGGCATCGTTAGCACGCAATAACACCTGGGGTATATATGTCCAGGCGTCCTATGCGTCAAACCCGTTGCCACAGTACGGTGTGTCGTCCCCGCGGGGGTTGTGGCCGGGTTGCACATTATGATACAATTACGCACCCGAGTATTTCCCACTGCCCGCCGATTGGCCCGGATTCATGCCATGCCTGAGCGGTTCCTTGAACACTGCCCTGCATGTGGCGGAGGTCAATCTGAGTTTATCGAACATATGTTGGTGGAGTGCCCGCGGTGGGGGTATCACCGTCATAATTTTGGGTTGTTAGTTCCGGAGCTCAGGGATTCTATTAGTAGTCAGGTTATTGCGTCAACACCTGAGGACTTAACCGCCTTTATTTTGGGCGGGGTCCCCCCCTCCCTTCACGGCGCCCTGGATTTTACTGGGAATGGGGAATTTTTCCAGCTATGGCGTCGGGCCCTCCCTCACATTGCCTTTTTTGTTGCACATGTATCGCACTCCCGAAATGCTTTGCTCCGCGGGTTGGGGCTTGCCCCAACTCGCATTACTCGAATGGGCCGACGCCCAAACGGGTAGGGCGGACCTTTCGTGTCAGTGCCGGGTATTTTGATGGCAGTGTTTTAGACGGTGATCCAACAGTGTTGGAAATTTCGTCACTAGCCTTTAATTAGTCTTGCAGAATGCTCCGGCAATTTGCTTGATATGACTATAACGGAGCGTCGCCTACTCAGGGCTTTCCTTAACTGGATTGATGCCTAAACGGCCGTCGTAGAGACGCTGCAAGGGTTTCACTGGTGCCAGTCCTGTCCCGGGGGCGGGAAAACACCCCCTCAATAAACGCGCGCGCCCCTCCCCGTTGGTCGTCGGCACGGGTCGGCACCGAGAGCAAGTGATGGGCCAGCCTCGTCGTCGTCAATCCTCACTATGCCGCCAGCGGCGGTAGTCTCCGTGCCCGCCGTACTTGTAGTTCTGTCTCAGCAGGTGCCCGTTCTGTGCTGATAACTCATACCAGCGGTGCCGTGAAATTTGTCGTGCCGCGACAGCGGCACTGTCTCCACGGCGTCGGCCATCGCTGTCACTGCCATCTCCTGGCCGGAATTGGCGGACGAGTCCGAGTATCGGCACCCGAGCGGTAGCACTGGGTCGCCGCAGCTGCGGAGGGAGAGCGCGCCTAGTCAGGGCAGCAGCAGCATCTGGCACGATGAGCTACGGGGGTGACTCACGCTACGGCGGCTACGGCGGTGGGGGCGGGTATGGCGGGGGATACGGCGGCGGCGGGGGCGGCGGGGGGGGAGGCTACGGCGGCGGCCGGCGCGACCTGGACTCCATGACCCTGGCGCGCCCCGACTTCTCCAACCTGCCCGTCTTCGAGAAGAACTTCTACCACGAGCACCCCCACGTGACGGCGCGCTCCGAAGCGGAAGTGGCGGAGTACCGGCGCAAGCGGGAGATCACGGTCACGGGGGAGGGCGTGCCCAGGCCGGTCACCAACTTTGACGAGGCCTCCTTCCCAGGTGGGCTCCAGGCCACTGCTCGTACCTGTGCGCGGGCAAGGATGGGCTTTAGCAGCGACGGGGGGAGGGGCACTGCCTTGCACTTGTCCAGCCTGGTTGCCCGCTGGAGCTGATGGCACTCCTTGGGCCAAGCAGTGCTAGGCTAGGGGCTTGACCCACCCTCCCCCCCCCCCCCCCCTTCCGCGCCCGCTTGTGCGGCCTGCAGATTACGTGCTGGCGGAGGTCAAGCGCGCGGGCTTCAAGGAGCCGACGCCCATCCAGGCGCAGGGCTGGCCGATGGCGCTTCTAGGGCGCGACCTCGTGGGGCTGGCGGAGACGGGCTCCGGCAAGACGCTGTCCTACCTGCTGCCAGCCATTGTGCACATCAACGCGCAGCCTTACCTCGGTAGGCCCCCCCCCCCCACGCTCCCTGACCCCCCCCCCCCCCCCCCCCCCCCCCCCTTTCTCTCGCTAGCCTGGGCGCTGCCCGGCTGAGGTTGCGGATGGGCGATGTGTACACAGAGCCAGGTGACGGGCCGATCGTGCTGGTGATGGCGCCCACGCGCGAGCTGGCGGTGCAGATCCAGCAGGAGTGCACCAAGTTTGGCGCATCCTCCCGAGTGAAAAACACCTGCGTGTACGGCGGCGCGCCCAAGGGGCCGCAGATGCGCGACCTGCGCAACGGCGTGGAGATCGCGATCGCGACGCCGGGCCGGCTGATCGACATGCTGGACAGCCGCGCGACCAACCTGCGCCGCGTGACGTACCTCGTGCTGGACGAGGCGGACCGCATGCTGGACATGGGCTTCGAGCCCCAGATTAAAAAGATCGTCAGCCAGGCAAGCACCCCCACACCCTCCCCGCATACCCCATCGCCAGGATCCCCCGCAGCGTACCACCGCCCGGCATGCCGCCCGCGCGCGCGCTGCGGCTGTGCGTGCCCGCGGCGAGTTTGGCAAACCCATGGCAAACTCATCAACCCCCCCCCCCCCCCCTTCTCTGTGGCGCATGGCATGCAGATCCGCCCTGACAGGCAGACGCTGCTGTGGAGCGCCACGTGGCCCAAGGAAGTGCAGGGCATCGCCGCGGAGTTTCTGCAGAATCCCTACCAGGTGCCCTCCCCCCGCCCCCAAACCCCAAACTCCCAGCCCCAACCACCAACCTCAGTCCCTCCTCACCACACGTACACCCCATTGCCATGGCACTGGCAGCGGCTATGCTGGGTAGTGGGCGGCGAGCCGGCGAGGAGTGTGTCCCCACCCGTGGGCGGTACCCGTCCTTTCCATGTGCAGGCGGGCAGCTGCCGTGGGATGACTTCGGTGCGCGCGAGGAAATGCGGGGTGGCCGGGCGCTGAGGGGTGCGCTGCCCTGCCTGTGGACGGCGGGCGGTCGCGGCGCCCCGCAGGTGCGCATTGGCTCCTCCGACCTGACGGCCAACCACCGCATCAAGCAGCACGTGGAGATCGTCCAGGAGGCGGAGAAGTACCCCAAGGTGCTGCGCCTGCTGGAGAAGGAGATGGACGGCGACAAGATCCTCGTCTTCTGCGAAACCAAGCGTGGCTGCGACGCGGTGCCCCCCTCTTCCACCTTGGCCCTCCCTCTTACCCCACCATGCCGTCATAAACAACTTATCTGGTTTGGTACCCACCTCGCTCTGATGGCTGAGACCAGCTTGCCGCCCTCCTGGTGGGCAGGTTACGCGGCAGCTGAGGGGGGACGGTTGGCCGGCGCTTTCCATCCACGGCGACAAGAGCCAGCAGGAGCGGGACTGGGTGCTCAACGTGCGCCCAGCCGCCCACGGCTGCCGTCGGCGCAGCTGCGCGCTTTCGCCTTATATCGCAACATACAGTGCCGCTGACGCTTCCCCCCCCCCCCCCCCCCCCTCCCCCCTCTGACCGGTGTGCCTGCAGGAGTTCAAGACCGGCAAGAGCCCCATCATGTTGGCCA